>CM076576.1:232385779-232830836 GCA_034641835.2 Pinus albicaulis
TGGAATGAATATGTCTTAGGCAACATTGTACTAGAAAAGACTCGTATTGTTCTGTATTCCATGATAGTTTTGGCCAAATTATTGGATAGGATATTGGCCCAATTCATAATGGTATAATTAATGGCAGCATCTATTAAGGGAACCCATTGAATGGAAAATTTGGTGGTATCATGTTTGGAAAACAACCTACACACCATTGCTGCTATAAAACAGTGGGGTGAGGGTAATTGTGCATTTTCCTTGATCAACCTTCCATTATTTCACTACATTCATCGGATCTTGATTTTCTTTTGCAAAAATTTCCAGGAAAGCTTAATCATAAGCCTTATGTGGCATTGGAAAATGGTACATTACACACAAATCTTAGAGGGTGAATGAACCCATGTCTTCCTGTCTTTGAATTCTTGAAGGTCCTGTCGC
Organism: Pinus albicaulis; assembly: GCA_034641835.2. NCBI lineage: Eukaryota > Viridiplantae > Streptophyta > Pinopsida > Pinales > Pinaceae > Pinus > Pinus albicaulis. Next base: position 232,386,200 of record CM076576.1, read on the forward strand.
GACATTGAGATTGTTGATGACCCATATCACCATGTCAGTATATGGTAAAATCTTTGATCTTGCAGCTTTCCTATGTAAAAATGAACATGCGGCCTCAAAATAGGAAGGTTCTGATGAGCTAGATGCATCCGATGTTGCTACTTTCTGTTGTGAAACCAGCTCCAAAAATAAAATAAAAGAGATATCAATGCCTTATAAATAAGCCATTGCGAGGGGGCAACCTACAATACATTACATGAATGAATAATTCTTGGATGGTACAAATGATAAAACCTCCTTTCTATATATAGGAGTCCATGGGGCCATAATGTAATCATAGCCGACCTAACAATAATAATGTAAGGGCACAATAATAACAATATTGAGGTTACAGGGGTACAACAATAACAATAAGGGGGGACACACTAACATAATAAGGGACTACACTATTAATATAGGGACTTAACATGCCCCTCCTTCAAACAAGTGTTGTCCTCAACGCTTGATTATTTCTTGATGATTTTGTATAAAATTATCATCCTCCCATGTGGAATATTCTACAGGAAAGTTCTTCCACTTGCTGAGATACTCTGAAATTGATCATACTTGTTGAGTTCTTATTTCTGTGACTGCTTTAGAACTTCTTTCGATGTGATGTTGATCTTCCTGTTGTTTCATTATATTCTCCACCAAAGTTAGGTTATCCTTTGAGAGTTGGAGAACTTGTTGTTGATGCTCAATTTGATCTTCCACTAATTTATCATCCATATTAGATATTATTTGATCCTTCAAACCATCCAACTTAGCCTCCATTTTTGCTTTTAAACCTTCTATGTCATCTTTGGTTGCTCTTCGTAAGATCGAAATTTGTTGCACTTGGTACCGTAATTTTGATATCTCATACTACAATTCTTCCTCTTCATGCGTAATAGTATAGATTTTTGAGGGCTTAATGGGTATGGAATTATTTTTTGGAGGCATTATAGAACCCAATACTGATAAAAAATCTAAAATATGCCTTGGAATCACTTCAAACTTCTTTTTCAAACAAATGTTATGCAAATTTTAAAACCAAATACACACCTTTTTCTTGCTTTTGAGGAGCTCGATATTGAAACTGAATTATCTTTGTGATTTCGGATATTCAATATTTGAAATTTTGCACTCTGGTAGCCCTCTGAATTCTCTTTGGAATGCCACAGTTCTGAACTAATTTGGATTCTTGAAGACAAATTTATGTCCAATCTCCCACAATGACCTAATTATGGACTGGTTCAGTAGAGCAAACTTGTACGACTTACCAAGTGTCACTGTTTCCTCCTTTGGCTCTAAAATTGATAGAAACAAAGCTACAGTACGTTTAATTTTAGTCACTCTTTACAGAATTCTAATCCAATGCTCAGAGAGGGAGTTATGAATATTTTCCCACGATCACCTCTTTGAGATGAAATTTAGGAGCCTGAAAAAGACCTAACTTCCACAAAACATATCTCCCAAAATATTTCGAACCAAGCTCTGAAATTTTGCGACAATGTTCCTCAGGATTTCAGATTTTCACTCTAAAAATTTTAGCTTTTGAACATTCGTAGAAACAAATTTATAGCGCAAATTCCACAATGACCTATTTGGAGAAACGAAACCCTAGAATCTAAAGCTCTAATACCAATTGTTGTGAAACCAGCTCAAAAAATAGAAGAAAAGAGATATCAATGCCTTAGAAATAAGCCACTTTGATGGGGCAACCTCTAATACATTACAAGAATGAAAAATTCTTGGATGATACAAATGACAAAACCTTCTTTCTATATATAGGAGTCCATGGGGCCACAATGTAATCCTAGCCGACCTAACAATAATAATGTAAGGGAACAATAATAACAATATGGGGGTTACAGGGGTACAACAAAAACAATAAGGGGGGATACACTAACATAATAAGGGACTACACTATTAATATAGGGAATTAACATGCCCCTCTCCTTCAAACAAGTGTTGTCCTCAACGCTTGATTATTTCTTGATTCTTCTGTATAAAATTCTCATCCTCCCATGTGGAATATTCTACAGGAAAGTTCTTCCACTTGCCGAGATACTCTGAAATTGATCGTACTTGTCGAGTTCTTGTTTTTGTGACTGCTTCAGAACTTCTTTCGATGTGATGTTGATATTTCTGTTGTTTCATTAGATTCTGCACCAAAGTTAGGTTATCCTTTGAGAGTTGGAGAACTTGTTGTTGATGCTCAATGTGATCTTCCACTAATTTATCATCCATATTAGATATTATTTGATCCTTCAAACCATCCAACTTAGCCTCCTTTTTTTCTTTTAAACCATCTATGTCATCTTCAGTTGCTCTTCGTAAGATCGAAATTTGTTGCACTTGGTACCGTAATTTTGATATCTCATACTGTAATTCTTCCTCTTCATGTGTCATAGTATAGATTTTTGAGGGTTTAATCGGTATGGAATTATTTTTTGTAGGCATTATGGAACCCAATACTGATAAAAATTATAAAATATGTCCTCGGAATCACTTCAAACTGCTTTTTCAAACAAACATTATGCAATTTTAAAAACCAAATACACACCTTTTTCTTGCTTTTGAGGAGCTCAATATTGAAACTGAATTATCTTTGTGATTTCGGATATTCAATATCTGAAATTTAACACTGAGGTAGCCCTATGAATTCTGTTTAGAATGCCATAGGTCTGACCTAATTTGGATTCTTTAAGATAAAGTTATGTCCAATCTCCCACAATGGCCCAATTATGGATTGGTTCAGTAGAGCGACCTTGTACAACTTACCACGTGTCACTGTTTCCTCCTTTGGCTCTAAAGTTGATAGAAAAGACGATATAGTATGTGTACTTCCAGTCACTTTTTATAGAATTCCAATCCAATGCCCAGAGAAGGAGTTATGAATATTTTCCCACGATCACCTCTTTGAGATGAAATTCAGGAGCCTGAAAAAGACCTAACTTCCACAGAACATATCTCCAAAAATATTTCGAACCAAACTCTGAAATTTTGCGATGATGTTCCTCAGGATTTCACCTTTGCACTCTAAAAATTTTAGATTTTTAAACTTCGTAGAAACAAATTTATATCGCAAATTCCACGATGACCTGTTTGGAGCAACGAAACCCTAGAATCCAAAGCTCTGATACCAAATGTTGTGAAACCAGCTCCAAAAATAGAAGAAAAGAGATATCAACGCCTTATAAATAAGCCATTTCGAGGGGGAAACCTCCAATACATTACAGGAATGAACAATTCTTGGATGAAACAAATGACAAAACCTCCTTTTTATATATAGGAGTCCATGAGGCCACAATGTAATCCTAGTGGGGCCATAATGTAATCCTAGCCGACCTAACAATAATAATGTAAGGGCACAATAATAACAATATGGGGGTTGCAGGGGTACAACAATTCAATAAGGGGGGCTACACTAACATAATAAGGGACTACACTATTGATATAGGGACTTAACAGTTTCTTTAATTCCCTTGGATTTTATCCTTCAAGAAAATTATACATTGCCTCCAAGGAAGAAGTTCCACGGTCCTTAATGCAAGTAGTATCTGAGAATAGTGGAGGAATATCTGTAACTTTAGAGGTGGATGATAGGGCAACGGATTTGTTTTTATTTTTCATTTCTATTGATATTTCTTTCTCGGGTAGTTTCCTGAATTAAAGAAAACTAAGATATCATAGTTGAGATGAAGAGAAGAGAGGAAAGGAGAAACAGACTTTAATTACCATAAACCATGAACCCAACACTTTTATTAAAAACATGCTTTAGAAATATATCAATATTTTTGAGCCTTGAAACAATTGAATGTCGTTAATATCTCTTTTAAATGATTATCAAATATTTTACGTGTTTATCATATATGTCCAATCAGGAGATTTATATTGTTAGAACTTTTCAACAGGCCAATTGATTAAGCTTCGTTTCAAGTGCTTTGGTAATGAATGTTATATCACTAATCACACATCTTACAAGCATCCATGTTATATATCTTGACCGTGAGTGTATGCGAAATGTGATATGCACAAATCACATATCACACTTTATCGAAGCAGGTGTGACTTTCATTTGACTTGATGTTGCGGGATGTGATAAGAGCTGAAACTCATCATTGCACTTTATCAGATATGCAGATATATTTCAACATTTGTTTATTGTTCTATCGGGTCTAACATCATCACATTTTCTTTTTGAATGATATCACTATCTATTTTTTTTAAGGAGGAGCAATGCAATTTATAGTTATAAGGGTTTCTTACATTTTAAAGGGAATTTGCATATAACTCGAAAAGGTCTTAGTGTTATTGCAATTTCCCAAGTTATATATGTGTTCCAACTTTGTTAGCTTGGAATTTTTGTGATTTGTGGCGGAATAAAATCAAAGAGAAAAAAGGTTCATGCCTTTTATTCCTAAAGTTTTAAAACTTAAAGTAAAGCAAAGTAATGTTTTCTAAGCTTTGTTTTTTTTTAAAGGGTCCCCATTCATTATTCACAACCTTAATCAATGTTTATATAATTGGGGGGTTTTTTTAATAGCACAACACTTCCCAAGGGGCTTGGTGAAAATGTCAACAACATTTTCACAAGTATTACAATATTAAATAAAAATTTCCTTAGATGGTATATTCTCTCTAATAAAATGAAATTGGGAATTTACATGCTTTGTCCTTGCAAGAAATATTGGATTATTTTCCAACTTGATTGACCTATGGTTGTCACACTTGATCATTGTAACATTCTTTTGTTCTTATCCAATAGCTTGAAGAAATCGGCTCAACCAACAAACTTCACAAGTTGCTGCACACAAGGCTTTATAGTATGCCTTTGTAGATGAAAAAGACACAATAGCATGCTTCTTGTTGCTCCATGAAAAAATCCCGGATCCAAAATTGAATGCATAACCTGTAGTAGATTTTATATCATCCAGATTACCAACCCAATCTGAATTTGAGTAACATGTCAGCTCAACATCAAATGAATCACTATATTTAAGACCAAAATAAATTGCACCTTTAAGATATCTGATTACTTGTTTTATTGATCTCTAATGGATTTCTATAGGTCTCAAAATCAACTGAGTAAGCACACTAACTGAATATGCAATGTCATGTCTAGTTGTAGTAAGATAATTCATACTTCCAACTAGTTGTCTATACAATGTACCATGAACCTCTTTTAAACCACCATCAAAATGAAGCTTCACATTTTTTTGCATAGGAACTGATCCGGATTTATTCAGGAACGCAACAGAAGAAACATATAACCATAAATACAGAGATGCAACAGAAATAACAGTTCATTTCATTAATATCAAAGAACTAAAATTTGCTTACAGACATAATGGAAATAAAACTAGCTAGGGCACTGGTAGCTATCTCTGAGAAGAGATGTGGTGGCTACAGGCCTCTGAACTGAGTTACAATGAGGCTCGAGGGCCTCTTTATTATTGAGAAACAATGGAGAATCCTAAACATCCAAAAACCTAACCCTAGGAGATGAAGCACCAAAACTATGGGCCCCATTTGGGTAAATTGGTGTTTCAACTTCCCAGGGACATAACTTTGGCATACTATCTCCGTTTGAAGCACATGATACATCATTAGAAAGCTCTATCCGAGGACTACAACTTTTTCCATGAATATTGATATTTGTTAGAGGCGCGTTGCCCAAAAAATGTTGTTTAGGGCCTCAAAATGGCTCTGGAAGTTCATGACCCGAAAAACTGCCAAAAATAGTAAATTATGCCGAAACTGAAAAACTAAAAGAGACAATGGTGGGGGCCCAAGTGGAATAGGCGGGTGGCCACCAATATCCACCTAGATCATTCCTCCCCCCTTAGGAAGCAATGGTCCCCATTGCATTGAGTTCCTCCATGAGATGAGGAAATTTCTGATGAACTTGGTCCCTGGTGAGCCACTTGCCTTGGTGCAGGAGTTGGCTAGCTTTGACAACTCGATACAATTGGATCTTCTGCTGGTGATTTTTCTTGATTTTCATTTCCATGATACGATATGTGGTGGCATGTTCCATGTAGTATGGGTTTAACTTTGTTGGTGTGAGTTGTTCTGCAATGTCTGAGGTGTCCGGTAGAGGTGGGAAGTAAGGACGAAGGCGATCCACATTGAAGACTGGGTGCAGACCAAGGAATGGAGGAATACTAAGCTCGAAGGCATTGTTCCCTACAGCCTTGGTGACGGTGTACGGCCCGTATCGGAGCGGGCGAAGCTTGCGGTGGGGTCCAGTGAGGCGCTCCTTCTGCAAATGTAGCCATACTTTGTCGCCCACTTGGAAGTTGTGTGGCACCCGGTGTTGATCATGGCGTTGCTTGTACTTCGCATTGGCTCTGTCCAATATATCATGAACCTGTTGGCGGATGTGTTGAATGCGCTCGATGAAGCTACTTGCTTTGTCAACTTCAGACTGGACATGAGCTGAATTGGCCTGAGCAGCTGCAAATGGCATGGCTACGTCGATGGGACATAGTGGCTGGAATCCCAAGCCCACCTGAAAGGGGCTATGGCCGATTGAACTATGGAGAGCCCGATTATAACTATGTTGTACATAGGGGAGGCTCTCGTCCCATGTGCGTGGATGCTTTGAATTGTACATGTGCAGAATGTGTACAATCATTCTGTTGACGACCTCTGTCTGGCCATCTGTTTGGGGATGGAAGGCTGTGGACTTGGTGAGCTTTGTGTCCAACATTGACCAGAGGCTGGACCAAAATGTGCTGAGGAACCTGCTATCTCGATCTGATATGATAGACTGTGGGATCCCAAAGTGCACTCACACTCGTTCAAAGAAGAGTTTAGCAGTGGCTTCTGCTGTGATATTCTTCTTACAGGCCGCCATAATGGCCATCTTCGAGAATCTGTCAACGACCACGAAAACACAGTCATTTCCATTCTTAGTAAAAGGCAGGCCCAACATGCAATCCATGGAGATGGATTCCCAAGGTCGACTAGGGGTAGGTAGTGGAGTATTTAAGCCTTGCTTCTTGATGGTTGGTTTGGCAATGGCACAAGCAGTGCAGGATCTGATGTGCTTCTTGAAATCCTTTCAAAGGTTAGGCCAATAGAAATACTTCTGTAGTATTGCTACTATTTTCTCGACCCCAAAATTTCCGCGACCCTAGAAAACTTGTGATGCTTCATATCATCTTGGCACACTCGCTTCGAAGGAACACAAAAGGTGTACGACGGTGACATAAAAGTGCATCTTGGAGGTGAAAATTTGGAACTTGCGTACCCAGTGCCTTGTGGGGTGGTGGCCGAATTACGGGTCACTCTCGCAGAGCGACGATTAGAAGTCTCTCGTGCACACAAGATTTGAGCACGGTGGTGAGCGCCATGATCGGTGGTCGGTTGTGGTAGTCTGCAACATTATTGGTGCTACCCTTCTTGTACTTGATGTTTAAATGAAATTGTTGCAGATATGTGGACCACTTCTGATGGCGATCATTCTGCAACTTCCATTGTGTCTGTATGAACTGCAGGGGCCGGTGGTTTGTGTGGATGATTGTTTCCTTCCCCAAAATGTAATGCTTCCATTGTCGACAAGCTTGCACAATGGAATACATTTCTTTGTCATAAGTGGGATACTTGTGAACTGTGTCAGACAATGTCTCGCTGTGATATGCCACTGGATGTTCCTGTTGAGTAAGAACTTCCCCAATAGCATAGTCAGATGCATCTGTCTTGATCTTAAATGGCTGTTGCAAGTCTGGTAATGTGAGCATTGGGGTAGAACAGAGGTGATTTTTCAATTCCGTGAACGCCTTCTGTTGAGGTTCCGACCAAAAGAATTTTGCTCTTGCTCCTCCCTTGGTAATTTGACTCAAGGGCCAAGTGATATGAGAGAATCCTAACACAAAACTACGATAGAAATTAGCAAGACCCAGAAAGCTGCGAAGCTCTGTTATAGTGGTTGGGGCTGGCCAATCCCGAATGACTTGGATCTTGTTTGGATCCACATGCACCCCCTTTTCATCAATAATGTATCCCAGATATTGAACCTGGGTCATGCCAAAAGTGCACTTCTCCAAATTGGCACACAAATTGTGTTGCCGCAGTGTTTGGAGGACTTGTCGGATGTGGTGAAGGTGCTCTTCCCAAGTCTGGCTGAAGATCAGAATATCATCCAAGTACACCACTACAAATGAGTTTGTGAATGGCCGCAAGATGTCATCCATCATCCTCATGAAGGTGGCGGGAGCATTCGTCAACCCAAAAGGCATGACCAGCCATTCGAAAAGGCCTTCCTTGGCTTTGAAGGCAGTCTTCCACACATCGGAGGGTTCAATTGGTACCTGGTGATACCCAGACTTCAGGTCAATCTTGCTAAAATATTTTGCACCTTTGAGTTGGTCCAGAAGGAAGAAAGATTATTCTGATGGTGATGTTGGGTACCTGACCAAGACGGTCAATCTTCGTCGACACCCAAATGGTCAATACAGAGTCTCCACGTCCCATCCTTCTTCTATACCAACACGATCGAGCTCCCACAAGGTGATGAACTTGGTCTAATGTGACCTTTCTGCAACAGCTCCTGAATCTGCCTCTTGATTTCATCATTCTCCAGAACTGAGCGCCGATAGATCGGTCCATTGGGTAGCGGCGCACCTGGGGTCAGATCAATCGGGTGCTTGACCTGACAGTGCAGAGGAACCCCTGTGGGTGAGGTGAATATGTCCCCGTACTCCTCCATAGCCTTATCCATTTGTTGTTGTCGTGCAAAGGAGCCATGTCTGGAGGTCGTGGCCACAGTCTTCTTCTTGCCCTGGGGGAGGATCATCAGGAAAACAAATTTCCTGGTTTGGGAAATGATCTTACTGCATTGTTTTGCAATAACTAAAGAGATAGCCGCAGGAGGTGGTACCACTGGTATCCTATACAACTTATTTCCCAAAGTAACAATGACAGCACGAGGTCGAGACTCATACACAGCATGGTGCTTCCATAAGTATGGTTGTCCTAATAATACATCATAAACATCAATAGGAGCAACATCACATAATACCTCATCCGTGAAGGGCTTGATGCTATAGGGAAGCGACAACTTTGGGCGGCAACAGAAATCTCGTCCGCTGTGGTGAAACTTGCCGATGGTGTGTGGATGTGAGTGGTGTGGTTGGCAAACCCTAGCAGCTTCTTGTTGGCGTCTACGAAATGAGGGTTCTTTTGGCTCCATTATACGCTGTGAACTTCTCTTAGAGAGCCACTTTACCCCCACATCTTTCTTGTAGAAGAAACGTTCACTATCTCAAACTGATCTTCGGTTCCTCATACTGAATCTTTAGTAGCATGTGATGGCATTGGGCTCTGCATCAATAATCTGTTTCCCTTTTTCATTCCCCTTTTCAGGTTCTGATTTGGAGTCGGAGCATTCATCTGACTCAGAAGCCCTCATCTTGGCCACTAGCAACTGCTTGGCCCAACACTCACTTGTGTTGTGAGTGGAGCTCTTATGGAACTCACACCACTTTCCCGTGTCCTTCTTTGGCTTTGCAGTGATGTTCTTTTCTTGTGGCTTTGATGGGTTGTCTTTAGCCACCATGCCTTGGCTCTGTCCTTTGTTCTACGGTTTGGAAGCACCTTTCCCTTGCTTTTGATTCGCAGATCCAAAGTCTCACTTCTTCTGTTTGAATTTCTGCTCAATCTTGGCAGCATACCGGTATGCCGTACCAAGCAAGGAGATGTCAAGGAACTCCATTTCCTCCTGAATGTATCTTTGCAGATAGTTGCGATACTTTAGCACCAAATGTTTCTCTGAATCTTTGATACACAACTCTGTGCACAGGGTATGGAACAGATTCGTCAGCTCATGCACATCTTGATCCCTTTGTTGTCGCAGCATGGTCCATTGTATGTACTTGTCCTCATAGCTCCCCACGGTATAGTACTATTCCTTGATGGCATCTCGAAAATAATTCCAATTTGGTACGGCCGAGAATAGAGAGGGTTCTGTCTGGTCCTTGTTCTCACAGTAGGTTTCCCACCAGTCCTTAACATGGGGGGTAGCTTTGAGGAGTGCAAAAATAATCTTCTCCCGGTCTGAAATGTCATGAACAGAGAAATATCCTTCTAATATATTCATGTCTGTCTCAGCATCTTGCATCCTAACTTTGACCCTCAAATATGGGAATGTAAAAAATTACTTGTCCCTTAAAGATACACCTCCCAAGGTGGGCTGTTTGGATGCGCAGTCTTGTTGCCCGGTGAGCGACCGTTGAAGGATACGAACAAAGTTATCCATCATCGTGTTCCTTTGTTTTCCCCGAGGCCTCCCTCGACGGTATTTTGATAGGATCTCCTGCTCCCTCACTGTTGGCTGTCCCCCCGCGGCGTCACAGGGTTTGCGGACGCGTCTGAGTTCACCGGAGATCAAGCCCTGGCTCACTTATGCTGACCTGCGTTGAGGACTGCAAGAAAGGATAGAAAAACGGACGATTTGTTCCTTGGTCCGGTTGTGCGAGAACGCGGTAGAATAAACATATAACCATAAATACGGAGATGCGACGGGAAATAACACTTCATTTCATTAATATCGAAGAACTGAAATTTGCTTACAGACAGAATGGAAATAAAACTAGGTAGGGCGCTGGTAGCTATCTCTGAGAAGAGATGTGGCGGCTACAGGCCTCTGAACTGAGTTAAAATGAGGCTCGAGGGCCTATTTATTATTGAGAAACAATGGAGAATCCTAAACATCCAAAAACCTAACCCTAGGAGATGAAGCGCCAAAACTATGGGCCTCGTTTGGGTAAATTGGTGTTTCAACTTCCCAGGGACGTAACTTTGGCATACTATCTCCGTTTGACGTACATGATACATCATTAGAAAGCTCTATCCGAGGAATACAACTTTCGCCATGAATATCATTCTAGAACAGAATGATATTCACTGGAGGCGCAATGCCCAAAAACGTCGTTTAGGGCCTCAAAACGGCTCCAGAAGTTTAGGACCCGAAAAACTGCCAAAAATAGTAAATTATGCCGAAACTGAAAAACTGAAAGAGACAATGGTGGGGGCCCAAGTGGAATAGGCGGGTGGCCACCAATATCCACCTGGATTAGGAACAAAGGAAAATTTTCACTGATCCATCTTGAACTTTTTAAGAACTTCTCTGACATACTTACCCTGAGAAACAATAGTTTGACTAACATCTTGCCAAATCTCAAGACCTAAACAGTAGTACAATTCACCAAGATCTTTCATCTCAAATACTTGTGACATTTTCATGTTAATTTAATTAATTAATTTAATTGAGTTTCCTGTAATCAACATACAAAGAAATAAGAACCAAATACCCCTTTGCATTAAATTTGGTATATAGACTTGGATCACTTTGACTTCTCATAAAACCCTGCTAGAAAAAGAAAGAATCTATATTTTCATACCACAACTTAGAGGCATGTTTCCGCCCATACAAAGCTTTCTTTAATATGAAAACTAAATGTTACTACCCTTTTTTTACAAACCCTTTATGCTATGTCAAATAAACCTCCTTCTTTAAGTCACCAGTCACAAAAGAAAATTTTACTTCTAGTTGGTACAAATTCGAGTGATACTTTGTAGCTAATGCAATTAATAATCTAACAGTGTTTAATTTACCTACAAGTGAAAATGTTTCTTCATAATCAATACCCTTGTTCTGAGAGTACCCTTTTTCCACCAATCTATTTTATATTCATCTATGCTTCCATCTACGTTAAACTTGTGTTTGCATAACCATTTGCATCCTATGGAATCTTTTCCTTTGGGAAATTCAGGAAATTCCCAGGTTTTATTTTTAATTATAGATTCATATTATTCTTCTATATATTTTCTCCATTCTTCATATTAATTAGCTTCATTAAAGCTCATGGGTTCTATGACATTCAAAACACTAGTAATTAGAGCATAGTTCTTGTACCTTTTTGGTAGTCAAATATATCATGTAGATTTCCTTCGTGCTTCACTTCTTTCACCTTTTTTCTCTGAAAGTACTTCTCCACTTCTGATTCGGCTCTAACTACTGATGATGTCCACATAGCTAAATTATTCCTCGTGGTTTTGCTACTCATTGTTTTCTACTTTTTCTTATGCTTTATCGTCCTCAAATTTAGGAAGAATGTGTCATATTTCATAGTTGTTATACTTGTTGCATTCATCTTCCTATTGATGGAAAATTACATCTTTACTCACAAATTCTATGTGAGTAAATGGATCAAAAATTTTATATACTTTAAATTCTGAATATTATCCTACAAAAATATATTTGATACCTTTAGCATCAATTTTCTTTTTGTTCTCCTTCGGAATATGTGCAAAGGCCTTACACCCAAATATATTCAAATGATGAACTGCTGATTTAAAATTATACAGGGCTTTGAATGGAGTTTTAAAATCAAGCTACCTTGTTGGACTTCTATTATTTAAATAAACAACAGTACTAATGGATTCTTCCCAAAAACAATTTGAGAGGTTCTTACCTTTAATCATACTCCATGCACATTCCACCAATTTCTTGTTTTTACTTTCTACAACACTATTCTACTATAGAGTATAGGGGACTGTGAATTGTTTCACTATTCCATGATCCTTTAAGTACTTGATGAAGTTCCCTAGTATGTATTCTCCCCCTTGATCCAAATGAAGGATAATTACAAACTTTATTTTCTTTGCCTCTTCCATGTTTTTGAATTATTTGAAATACTAAAAAACATCACTCTTTTTCCTGAGGAAGTACACCCAAGCGTACTGTTATAGCATCATTTATTACCTTTATATACTTTATGATCTATACATTGGCCTTGGGCAACCCTTTCCATGCATACTTGGTCAATTTCTTAAAAAATAGTATTTTGAATTCCATACGCGACTCTTCCCAGTCTTATATGTGCGCAGACACGGGTTCACTCATATCTAAAACATGTATACAATTTAAAATATTAAAAAATATATAATCTCCCTATTAATTTGGAGGGATTTACAGGTTTTACCTAAATCCCACCTACACCAGCCCATGGGAAAACTGTTTCCCTACTGAAAAACTGATTTGAGGAAGTATAAATACACCTCATTGGGAAGGCCTAATAGAGGAGAGAGAATTTTATTGATACTATAACCTATTATAGCCCAGATCAAGTCTAATTTATCCCTGTGCCTCCTGCATTTCCCAGGTTCAGGAAACCCTTGTTTCCTTGTGATGTTCACCCCCTCTTTATGTGACATCCTTTGTGCACCCTTTATGGAATAAGATTATTGAGGCTTGGGCTGGACAGGTTTGGCGGACGGTTTCGCTTTGGGCCATGGCTGATTTCAAGTGATATAGTCTCTTTATTTTTACATACATCAATAAAAGAAGTTTTCTCCTATTCCTGATGTCATGGTATTATATGTCTCTTATACATGTTAAATGATATGATAATGGTTTATTTCATGTTATCTTTTATGATTTTATATGATCTAACATATTTCCATTTAGGATATATATATATATTCTCTAAAACTAGTTTGTGTGCTTTGTCTTGAGTGAGTTGTAGGTCTTGAAACACGAGGAGTAGCAGAGGGTTGGCACCCTATGGGATCAACCTCAAACATAGGACATACAGGTAAGGTAACATATCCTTAGTTTTCTAGTTTAAGCATTAGGACTTGTAATTTGATTGCTTCTTATGATGGTATGCCTTCTGCTTTTTTAGGTCCCTCAACCCATACCTTAGGGTAGTTTTTTCCGCAACACATATGTTGTGAAATCATCAATAAACATTAGAAAATAATAGGCTCCTCCCAAATATTTGGTCTCAATGGGTCCAAAAACATCATAATGCACAAGTTCTAACACACCTCTTCTTCTCCTATCGATAAGTTTGAGGGGAATTCATCTTTGCCAAATTTACCTAATGCAGAACCTTCACAAGCATCATCTTCATTCTTTAACATAGGGAGACCTTCGACCATATTTTGTTTCTTCAAAAAAACAAATCAAGATAACTGATGTGAATGTACCTATGATGCCAAATAATTTCTGTTTACATGGTTGTACAAGTAGTGCATGATGAATTTTTGTTGGTAACATCAAGCTTGTACATGTTTCCAACTATGGCTTGTGAAGCAATAGGTTTATAGTGGTCCAACAAATATTTCACTATACAATGTGATTTGAATAATTCAACCTTCAGGTTATGATATGTAATTGTAGACTTAAAGATCATTTTTTTGTTGATCCAAGGGACATATACAACATTATGAATGCACCTTGTACTGCCATTTGGTAAAGCCATAGGTATATCGTCATATCCCATGTTCTTATATGCACGATCATATCCAAGGTAGATGTTTCCACCATTGTTAATTTCTTTGAAGTTTTTGTACCATACCTTATTACATGTCATGTGAATTGATGCTCTAGATTCCAAAAACTATGTATTAGCATCATCCATTTCAGAAGAAAATGCAACATTAGACACAAATACCTTGATATTTTTTATATCAAAATTCATGGCTTCTCCTGCAAAATGTCTTGACTGTCTTTTATGTTTATGACTAGATTCATCACTTTTATTCTTATAGCAGTCTTTGGAAAGATGCCCACTTCTACCACAGTAAAAAAAAATTGTTCCAGATGACATACCTTGATTTTATCTCAGAAACAAACTTTTCTGAGATGAGCTCCCACCTTTGTTTTCTCCTCCTTGTTTCCCATTGAATAATTCTTCTTCACTATAAGAGACAAATCAGAATTCTGAGGATTCAATTTATTGCACCTCTCTTCTTCCTAAAACAAGATACCTATTAATTCCTCAAAGTTTGGCCCTTTCTCCCTTGTTTCAATACCTGTAATGAACATATGGTAATCCTATGGCATTCCATTTAAAGTGATTGCTACCAGATCAATACTAGGCACTCACTCTCCTATCTCTTCCAAATTATCTTTCAATTCTTTAATTCTAGAAATAAAGACATTAACAGGTTCATTCTCTTCCATTTTAATGTACATGAGCTTAATTTTCAAGAAGAGAACTCGATTTGTGTTTTTAGTCTCATATAATTCCTTTAGTGTATTCCAATTTTCTATAGAAGTCTACAATCATGGATATGGAGAATTATGTTATCTTTGACATAAATTCTAATCAGTACCTTTTTTTTTTTCTCGCTTCTCCCAATCTTGAATAATCTCATTTTTCATTTTTGCAGTAATTTTTGCTTCATCCCCATTTGTAATAGTCCGAGAACCATATCCTTCTAGAAATGTCTGCAACTTGAACTTCTAGTTGACGTAGTTTGTGTCATCTAGTTTATCGTCTTTGTACATGTACGTCTCAGCAAGAGAATTCACCATGCTCTCCCAATGTAAAATTACTTCTACTAGCTTCAATTAGATTTAAATCGAGGCTAAAAAATAATCATAGGCCTCAAATAAAAAATAAAGCCACCTTTTCCACTTTAAAAAAAAAAAAAAAACCCTTTTATAAATATTATATATATATATATATATATATATATATATATATATATATATATATATATATATATATATATATATATATATATATATATATATAAACCTTTTAAAATATGAGTAGAGTTATCAGAATAAAAAAAATTGGGCTCTAAAATCAGATGCCTCTCCAAAAAAGCCCCATGATGGTGCAACTACACCACTATCGAACAAAAAAATAAAAAAATGTGCTCAATCCATCCACATTCCAGTGAATCTCCATTTAGTAAAAATTAGTCATTCTCAATGATTCATGACCGATAGAACCTACACTGTCATATTGGTCTACTAGTTTGACCAAATTGTTTTTGGAGTAGATCATTGAAATTTTCAAAGGACATAGTTGTAATCTGCTTCTTTGGAGAATTCACCAAAAAAAAAAAACTTTCAAACCTTTTTAGTGACTCTGGCTGCCCCTTTTATATGGTTCAATGCACATCTAACAACACACAATTAAAATGGCAACAAAAATATGTTGGAACTATACTCCCAACCACCGCCATCAATGAGAAGTAGCAACAACCCACACTTCATCATTTTTTGTGCAGAGAAGGACAAGCAAGGATCCACGAGCCCAAAGGCATTTTTCACACAACCACAAGAAACAAAGTACCCGAGCCATCCTCTTCATTTCTTTCCTTACTTACCACTTTCACTTACCTTTTTCCTGTAGTGCGTAATTGCAAGTTTTTTGTTTTACCATTCAAGCCATTCATCATATGTTATTCTACCACCGATGCGATATCCAGAGGGACCCACCTTAACCTTACTGCATGAGCCAAAACCTTGTTTTGTGCCTTATTCCTTTGTCTTTCCTTTACCGCACTTACCAATAGTTAGACACTCATAGAGCGCACTTCGAATTATTTACCACTTAACTTCCTCCATCCACAAGTTAAGTTATTTGACGTGCGATGCGATCATGCTACCGCACATCACAGTTGCAACCTTTTATGTTTTCCCATTAATCGTTTCAGTGCATGTTATTTGATCTACGACACGATCATGCCATTACACATTGCGCCTGCAACGTTTTACGTTTATCTGTGTTCATGCTAGTTAAAAGTTAAGATCGTCAATATGTGATCTACGATAAGGAGTCAGATGCGATGAGGACTCAGAGCCAAAAAAAATAATATTTGAGATCCTCCAGTTTGTGTTTTTTAACGTGTTTTTACTTTCTTTTCTTGTATAAACCAGAATACAACATGCATGTCGATTTAATGAAGATATGGGTCTTTTGAAAACCCAAGGAAAAAAGTTGTTAAACGTCTATTCATAAATGAATCTACATTGAATTGCATTGATTAGATTTAGGTTTTCAGGCTTTGGCCATTTTTTATAAGAAATGTAATTTCATTTTCTTTAAGAGAGTTGAATAGAAAAAAGAATTTTGTTCCTCTCCTGTGTATTACGTTGTTTGTGACTATTTATTTCCGCATTATTTGCAGTCTCTGTGTTGTGGGGGAAACACATTTCCTCTGTTATTGTTTCGTTCAATATTTTCAATATGGTATCAGATAAGGTTTATACTCTCATTCAAGGAAGCATGAGATCGTTCTCTTTTATATAGAAGCTGTAAGATTGGTTTAAAGAAGCGGATTTCTCCAGCAGCGAGAAAATTTTTTTTTACACAGTCAAACTTGATTTTTTGTTTACACAGTCAGAATGGTAGCAGTAGGCAAAAGCTTGAAAAATTCAAAATTACCACAATTCAATGATAAAAATTATGATTACTGGGCCATTACAATGAGGGCCTTGTTTTCTTCACAAGATATATGGAAGCTGGTGGAAAATGGCTTTCCAGAACCAGCAAATGCAGCAGCGCTGGCTACTTTGACAAAAATAGAAACAGACTTGTTGAAAGACAATAGGAAGAAGGACTCCAAAAGCGTCTTCTATCTCTTTCAAGTAGTACACGAGAGTTTTCCCAAGGATTGCAACAACATCCAAGTCCAAGGATGCATGGGATATTCTCAAGACAACCTATCAAGGCATGGAGAAAGTGAAGAGAACAAAGCTACAAATGCCGAGGAGAGATTTTGAAACTCTCTGTATGAAAGAGTTTGATAACAAAGACTCATTATTCACACATGCGATTGGGTTGGTTACCCAGTAAGGTATCATGGAGAGACACTTGAGAAACGAATAGTAGTGGAGAAAGTCTTGAGAAGTCTACCCTCAAGATTTGATGTCATAATAGTGGCAATAGAAGAGAAAAAGGATCTCTCACAATTTTTAGTGGATGAGCTTTGTGCATCACTGATGTATCTTGAACATAGGCTAAACAGAATAGTGAACTCCTTGTTGGATCATGCATTCAAGACAAAAATGTATTTTGGTCGAGGTAGAGGTTAAGGAAGATCAAAATACTAAGGAAAAGGAAGAAGCCCACAAAGAGGTGGAAGAAACATACCTGCAAGCACAAGTGGAAGGGGAAACAACCAGAATCAAAGTGAAGGCTCAAGGCGGAGTCAAGCATAAGTAAAGGGTATGATAAATCTAAAATCCAATGTAATTATTGTAAAAGGTATGGTAATTATGCCAATGAATGTAGAAAGAAACAAAATGAAATGATTAATAGACCAAATGTAGATTTTGCAAGAGAAAGTCAGAGCCTAAGTAATGTGCTTTTAACATGTAATGTAGCACAAGAAAACCATTAAGTTGTATGGTTCTTAGACTTAGGTTGTAGTAACCACATGACTGGAAACATAGAAATGTTTGCCAATTGTTGATGGGAAAATATGTCTGGCCAAGAGTAGGGGATCTCCCTGGTAAAAGGTCCCAACTAGACTCTGAACCGTTTGGAATAGGGATCCCGTCCGGGGTGTGGGTCTGGCTACCGCTTAATTATCCTTTCCTTGGGCCTCAATAGGACTCAATGAACCTGCAGACACACACTTATTTGAATGATACAAGACACATTATTGATGAATTAAATGAACATATAACACTATGCATAGCAAGCTAAAAAATAAAGCATGGGGCCAAAGGAAATGCTGTCAATAGCATATCACTAGGGTCATGCTTGTACGTTGGTTCTAACCATAGAAGAAACAATTATTTGTGGTAGAAAACCCTTCACTTCCTTAAATGGTTTTAGTGATAATATAAATGTCAGTAAACAAAGTTATTAACATTCATTGAGAAAGAGAAATAAACTTAGCACCATTAACACATGTTTAGAAAACTATAATGCATAAATGATGTCATTGGAAACACAGTTTCATTAATCAAAAGATGTTAGAAACTGAAAAAAAAATACTCATAGTGGTCACACATTTACCAACATCAGATCCAAAAATGGAGTTTAACAAATGCTTGTATTCATGCTAAAAAATGTGTAGTCCTTCTATACAATTCTCTATGTCTCTTTGAGTTCCAAACCAAAAGTCCTTTACAATATTCCTTAAGGAAGTTTTTATAGGCTAGAACTTGCCCTTTGGGCTTCCATACTTTTCGCCTTCCTAACCATTGGGTTGCCTTGTGACCTGAATGGAGGATGCGACCTGCGACCAGTCGAAAAGTGCAACCTACGACCCAATCGAACAGTGCGACCTACGACCTGATCATGGGAGTGTGAACGTGATTGTGAGGTCAAGGGAATCAAATTGTTGCTCCTTGAGAAAATTATGCCATGTGCGAAAGTTATGAATCAGACTCTCTCTCTTGAGTGTGACCTGGTTGGCTAAAGAGGTCAGTTTGGAGTAGATCCAAACTGGTGTAACGATGAATTTAACCAAGTTCTCTTGTGATGAGGCAAGATCAGGAGTAGCAGTGGCTTGCCTGATAGGTTGTAGAAATGTTTGAATCTCCTGATCTATTGTTCCCCACGTCTTTTCCTCGCTCAGTGCACCTAGAGATGGAATGTGGTGTAGTTCATGCATTGAGTCGATGCCACTAATCAAATGCTCGTATGCGGTCATTACCTTTTCTAGGTCTTTGGATAAATTTTCCTTGCATTGCATCTTGATATGAATTTGGACCTTAGCATCCTGGGTGTGAATCCAGTCTTTCTTGGGAAATTTTTCTAGAGCCTATGGGTACCGGCCTGTCCATTCTATCATTCTGTCCAAAGCGCCAGAGGCCTCTTTCAGTTGCTCACTCCTCTGTTTTATCTCTACTTGGGCTCTTAGTAGGGGGACAACTATTTTTTTTATAGTGAATATCTCCCTGAAAACCTGCCTCTTGGTGACCTCCAGTGTCGCCAACTCTCTTTGGACAGTGAGCGGTACTTTGTTAATAGGAGTATTTTTGTTTTGAAGCTGTTGGATCTCCTCCCTTAATGCTCTCTTTTCTTTCTCCGCCCTTGCTTCCCTTTGTTCAAAATACTGTAACCTATTTTGTAGGGAAAGGATCTCTCTACTCATTCGGCTCACATTTTATTCTGTGGCTATGGAAAAAGCACTGCCGACCGATGCTATCATCAATGGATTGGTCCTAGTGTCTAGGACTATATCTTTCTCTGCCATGGCTGTGAGTGGAGCGGAAGGGTTCTATGCTAGACATCTCCTCTTTTCCTGTCGGATTTTGAAAGTGAACTGATCATAAGTGAGCCTTGTAAGGTTAATCACCTCCTCTTCCTGTCCTTTAGAGGAGCCCAGCTCGGAGAGTGCATAATGCGTATTAATTATAGGTACTTCGATGGGCTGCAACTCAATTTGTAATTCTGTGATTGGAGGAGATGTCTTGATGTCCACTGATCTTTGATCCTCCTCTTCTTTTATTTTCTGTTCTTCCTCCTCTTTCTGAAGCCGCTCCACCTCTGCCTTGTCCTTTTCTACTTTCTGCCTGTGCTCTGCTTCTGCCTCTGCTTCTTGTTCTTTCTTTCTCTTGCATTCAGCCTCCACCTGATCTAAATCTCTTTTGAGTTGTCGTTCCACCTCCTCCTTTGCTTCCTATTCTTCCTTTCTTTTCTGGGCATCCTCTGCCTGTTTCTTTCTTTGTTCTGCTTTTAGGTTCTTTCTACACTTATCTTCATATTCTTTTTCCTTCTTTCAGCTTCCAGCTGAGCTCTTGCTTCTTGTTCTTTCTATTGGGTGGTAGTGTTGTGACTTGTGTTGGTTCGAGGCTTCTTGGCCTGGGAAGAAGAGGCACCTCCCAACTGACGGATTCTTTCCTCCAACGTATGATCATCTGGATCTTCTTGATCGAACCATGCCCCCAGGGCAAGTTCTCGATCCGCACTATACCAATTTCTTTTCTCATCCTCATATGGGCATTCAGTATGTTGGTAGCTCCATTTGAACTTGGCCTGTTTGCAGTGATCAGGGAATATCCTCTCAGGGTCATATGTCCGGTGTCCAAAGGTCATAGGTGGAAACCTCTCATTTGTTCTGCTTTTGCCTCTACCTCTCTGAAATCCTTGAATGTGTAGGCACCAATGGTGAGCAACAACGTAGGCCATGGATTTTTCTTACCTTTAGTCAGCACCTTAGAGAAATTAGAAGTCATCTGATAAAAAACTTCCTGAAGAAGCATCTTATCTATAAAAAATCGGGGCAGGGCATGAGGAGTCTTGAATGAACCAAAGACTCGAAGAAAGGTATATTCTATGAGTGAAAACCAATGTGCCACCTTGACTAATGTCTCCATGGCTCGCCAGGACATGCATGGGGTATCTTGACCGAACAATTTCCTGTAGAGCGCCGGGATGAAGAGTTGTGAGATTGACTCTATATCTTGCTTATACCTAGAGTCCTAGAATACCTTCATTTCTATGTGAACTGGGTGCGCCTTCTCTAGGTCCCAGTTGTGCGCCCATCCCTCAAAGTGGCACCGGGAACAAAAAACATCCAATAGGTAGGAAGCCATGTAAAATTCAGACAAATATCCCTCCTCTAGTGCTAGTGCCGAGGATATGTTTTTCTGGAGAGACGCCATTAGCATGATGGTCCAATTGAAATGAGTGCCATGCACAGTGACATAGTTCATCAGGGATACCCAAGTGCCACTGAAAGTGGTGGCATCGGGATGTCCGTATATGCTACAAATCATATTTGCCACTAGCTTATATACCTTTCTGAGGCCTGCCACTGGATACTCCTGATCCTTCTTGACTTTGAACTTTTTGGGTTCCTCCCAACACCCCTTCAGGGTATCTGCTATGGCGACTGCATGGGTGGTGGCCTATTCTTCTCATTTTGGCATCTCATAATAAAACTCAACATCCGAGCCCTTTAGAGTTGCAAACGATTTACCTTCATAGTCTCGAATTACCCACTTTTTGGGGCAGTATTCTGTATGATCCATTCAATGACTTCTGCGCATGGAAATATAGCAGGGTGGGCACCTGCATTGTGAAGCTTCGACCTTTTAACTTGTACATATACTTGTCGGTCAGGGAGGTCCTCTGGGAATTTTGATTGTGTGAACTCCTAGTATACTTGATACCAACTCATGTCATCTCCTTTCGAAAAGGTACATGCAGTATCCCTATAGATCGAGGGAGGAGACATTGGTATTTCCATCTCTGTGTCTTCTATCTCTGGCCTCTTTTTTTTCTTGCGCATTGCCAGAGGTCCCACGTTGCTTGAGTCTGAAGAGATGGAGATGCACTCTAAGTCTGCTTTGAACTCACCTGGCATGTTCTTAAAAGAATCCCAAGATAAGAAAGATGCCATAATAATAAAAGCCTAGGTACATCTTATTAACTTTACCCAACTAAAACCCATGAAAGGGCGAATTAGCAACTTGCGACTGGGTTGCTGGGTCACTAGTGTTGCGAGGTTTAAACTTTTAGAAGGTGGTGACTCAGCGACTAGGCAACCCTGTGACAAGGTTGTGAGGTCATTGGGTCTCAAAGTCTAAACAATTCATAAGAGTGCAACTCTGCGACTTGGCGACCGGGTCGCTGGGTCGCAAGGGTCGCAAACATCAATTTTGAGTGGAGTTGCAACCTGGCGACTCAGCGACCAGGGTTGCTGGATTGCAAGGGTCACAAACATCAATTTTGAGTGCAGCTACGACCTGGCGACTCAGCGACCAGGGTCGCTGGGTCGCAAGGGTTGCGAAGTCGCAAAGGTCAGAGGTCAAATTAGGGCTGGTCGGGGTTTTAAAAGGTGACTCAGTCCTTTTCCATATATATAATAAATTTTCTTTTAATTTGAAACACTTCAAGGATTGAGCGAGCCACTCAAAACATGGGGGTGAAGGGGTAAAAGGAGAAAAACAAACATAAGGGAGGCTGGGTGACTTCTGATTACAAAACTGTGTTGAACCCTTAAATAAACTGAGAGGGGGGGGGGGGGGGGTGAATCAGTTTATTACATTCATGGTCTTTTAAATTTTCTTTTAACTTTATTTACATCATAATTTTGAGATCAAATTATTACATAATGAAACATAAATCTTAATATGTGAGCAGCAAGTATTAAGCAGATTAGAAACACCATATCAACACATAAACATCATGCACATAGACAACAGATATAAGTGGAAACCCATAAGGGAGAAAGCCACATCTTATTATTGTTGTGATGCAAAGGCAAGCTCCAACTCCCTCTCACCATTGATTTTCTATAGGCACCAACCTACATGAGGCTCCTACCTCAATTCTACAAGCTACAACTTGCAAGGAAGCTCCAACTCCCATCTATTTTCTGCAGGCTACAACCTACAGGACGCTCCTACCTTAGTTAGCTACAACTGACATCTATCAAGCTACAACTTGATATGGAAGCACCAACTTCCTCACTCTTTCATAATAAAAAAATTGCTGATTTACCTGGATATCAGCTCTGTTCTGTACCTTCTTCACTGCTATCCACTAGCCTTCATATCTGCCTTTTATCAACTCTGAACCTTCACAGCTTCTCTATCTGCTCCTCCTTATTCTTACCCTCTCTGCCTCATTTCTCCATTCTCTAAAACCTCTCTATGCATATCTATGTGATATCATTTATAGGGTTCACCTCATGACTATTTGTATTCCACAGGAAATTTGAAGTGAACAGCCATGACTCTTTGACTTCTACCTTCTCATTTCTTTCCTAGTATATCCAGAAAAAAAATATAACAATAGATATACATTTCAACATTACAGTGGGATATATCTTTGCCTCTAGAGACTTGCCTTTGCATCACAAAGAATATAAAATAAATAAAACTTTACATTTTCAATTACAATAAGTATTTCTATTCAGTCCATTTAGTTTTTGGCTCACTGTGAGTTTTTCTTTTCTAATGCTGTCACAGGCTTTTTCAGTTTCTGCTTAATCCCCCGCTTTCTGTGTATGTACCCCTGTTAGACCCACATTCTCCAAGTTCACTGTGTATATAAAATGCATTTCTAATTTATGTTTTAAGTCTGGCAGCTGTATCAATGCTAAAGCTTTCTTTTTCCATCACTATGTAAAATCATGTATCAATAGTTCATTTTATGGAAGCACCCAATCACTATTTGCTTTGGCTTAATCATCAACGTAAATATTTGGCCAACACAGAAACCTTGTCTTTGGAATAAAATCCAATAATCATACTTCGGTCAAACACTTTCATTTATGTTCTCCACAGCTTTATTAATCCATCGATGGAATACCTTTATATTTTTTGGCTTTGGTAATGGTTATAAACATACATTCGTTTGGCCCCACTATTCTTTTAACATACCTTTTGTTGTTTGACTTTGTTAAACCCAAGGTAACCGTATAACCCGATGCATATAAATTTCTGGCCCACAACATATTTCAAACTATATATGATAACAACACCATATATATACATGTTTGATATTTATACTTCCAACTATGATCTTGGTTTAAAACCCACAATTTACCTTTATCACCGAAACTTCCTTTTATTAATTGAATCACTTGACCTGAGGTTCTTCTCCTTCAATTTATCAGTTGAACATTATAACAATTTTCATTCTTATATTTCGACAACTAAAATATATAACCTCCATTCACTTGCTGAGAAATATTATAATAAAGTCTCGAATTTGGATTAAAAACCCAAACGCCGACCCATATTTAGATCCTGGGTCCCACAGCTCTAACATATATATGTGGTCGCTTACAGCAGTCAATTTACCTTTCACATCCAACGACACAAAACTTATCGCGCCCCAACCAACTCATCCGATGGTAATCGCGCAACAAAGTTGCATGAGACTTGATTCTCCTAAGCTGCACGATATAAATGGTTTTTCCAAACCACTTATCACCACGTGTCAACCAAAGGCCAATATCACATTCAAAAAGTGAAATCTACTTACCACTTTAAAAATTACACGATACTACTAGTTTTCTCTCCCAAAAATGCCTTCGCGAATTAACCTTGGAAACTCTCCTTTTTTGTTATTTAGCATATGAATATTTGGCTCATGCATAAACCCAAACTTTGGTTAAAACCCCAAACTCCAACACATAATGTTATTCGGGCCCACAAAATTCACAAATTTCCTTTGTGTTATCGACCATGCACTTTGCTCGTGCGAACATCGTCGATCTCCGACGGCTATCAATTGGACGGGAGTCGCATTTTTTATTGAACAGAACCTTAACTCGAAAAAATAATGTGAAATGGGTGGATTTGGAATACCACCTAGGCCATGCATCGATCAATGGGCACTATCGCATTTTTTTTCAAAATACCATTTACTGTTTAAAATTTATGCGAAAACCACGGCTGGATTCCAAACCTGCTTCTACTGTTTACACGTCATGGTTCCATTTATCTCGGGGTTCTGCCAATTTTTTAGTGCCTTTACTATATATGTATAACTCCGCTACGCTCTTCTTATTCACCCTTCACCACAGTTCCATTGCGCTTTGGTCCACCTTCCCACTTTTTTTTAATCAAAATCTTCGCACAAAGCCATCACTGCATTATTTCCATGAATTTTCCTTCGGCAGAGAGGAATCTCTGTTATAGTCTCAAGCTCCAACTGTAAAAGTCTCTGTTCAACTAATCTTGTCACTCCACATTGACTCATTGTTATTTTATGATCCTGCGCATTCCAAGAGTTCTTGCATGACATTTTATCATCAGAATTGCGGGGAATGAATTATGCCCATTAGTTCTTTTGGATAGAACCCTCAATACATTACTTCAAAACATAACAAGCATCAACTCTCTACGTATTTGACAATACACAACTCAATCACCATAAACCCCGAATGAGCGTTCGACCCCTTACTCTTTTTATAGATAATTTCTCTTTCATTTCTAACTTAAAATCCTTATAAGGTTCCTTTCTCTGTATTAACACATACAACCAAATTTAGACTCAATTCAAAGTCTGCAGAAACTTCACAAATTGCATAGATCTACTCACAAAATTTACAAAAATGAATATTTAACCCTGTCTTAGCAATTATATGGGTTTTCTTAAATTATATGCAGAACACCATTAAAACCCCCATTATATTGTCACACAATACTGATACTATCTCTACTTCTTTGCTACCTCTACTACCTTTCTTACTGCTTCCTTTCTTACTGCTGCCTTTCCTACTTTGCTTCTCTCTTTGCCATCAATGACAATATTTCCAACAGTCTCCCCCTTTGGCATTGATGGCAATACACTTCCTCTGCTTGCCTTTTAGAAGACCCTTTCTTATGTTACATACTTTTCCTCCCCCTTTGACATAAATGGCAAAGGGTTGCACATTTCCTAACCCTGTGGGGTTTCCAAATCTTGTCCATAATATTTTGATCTTGAGGACCTATTCCATGCACTGCTCACCTACTCTGGTACTTTTGTGACAATATTTGTTGACTGATCTCCATTTGGAATGATGCTTTATTTTCTGATCTCCCCCTGGAATGATGCTTTATTTTCATGTCAGAGAGTAACATCTGCAGAAACTACCCCTAGTTTGTCTCTTAGATATTTGAATGGCTCTTTAGCAAGAGGTTTCATGAATATATCTGTTGTTTGTTCCTTCATTGGTACATATTCCAACTTTACTACTTTCTGTGCTACTTGTTCTTTGAGGAAATGGTACTTAATAGGGATGTGCTTTGTTTTCAATGAATGAAATACAATATTTTTTGATAAACTTATTGCACTTGTATTTTCACATTTGATTGAAATGGGATCATCCATGCTTACCTTCATGTCTTGGAGAGTTTGTTTCATCCAAATTACTTGTGTGCAACATGCTGCTACTGCAATGTCACATTTGATAGAAGTTTGCTTTTTTCTTAGCCATGCCACCAGACTTTTTCCCAAATAAAAATCACCTCCACTTATGCTTTTCCTGTCATCCATGTAGCTAGCCCAATCTGCATATGTATATGCTGTCAAAGTGAAGCTTTTTCTTTTTGGATACCATAGCCCATTATGTGCAGTTCCTTGTAGATATCTGAATATCCTCTTGATTGCTAGTAAGTGATTTTGTTTTGGTGCTGCTAGATATCTTGCCACAAGTCATAATGCTAACAAAATGTCTGGTCTAGAGGGAATCAGGTATAGCAGACTTCCTACCATGGATCTGTAAATTTTTTGATCTACATCTATTGATCCATCATTTTCACATAGTTTGCATCCAGTGATCATGGGAGTTGACACAGGTTTGCAGTCTTCCATTTTGAACCTTTTCAACATCTCTCTTAAGTATTTTTCTTGTGAGATGAATTTTCCTGTGTTCTTTTGTTGAATTTGAAGTCCTAAATAAAAGGTGAGCTGTCCAATCATAGACATCTCAAATTATGATTTCATTTCTTCAGCA
Organism: Pinus albicaulis; assembly: GCA_034641835.2. Classification (NCBI taxonomy): domain Eukaryota; kingdom Viridiplantae; phylum Streptophyta; class Pinopsida; order Pinales; family Pinaceae; genus Pinus; species Pinus albicaulis. The sequence continues at coordinate 232,413,377 of CM076576.1, forward strand.
AATTATTTTGTTAACTTCTCTTTGTTGCTACCAAACATGATGTCATCTACATATACTACTACAATTAAGAGTTCATTTTCATTAGCCTTTATGTACAAATTTTTGTCTACTCCACCTTTCTTAAAACCTTGTTTTTGCAAGTATTTGTCCATCCTTGAATACCATGCACAAGGAGCTTGTTTCAACCCATATAAGGCTTTCTTTAATCTGCACACATAGTCTTTTTTATCTGTTAAAGAGAATCCTTCAGGTTGTTCCATGTAGACTTCTTTGTCTAGATCTCCATTTAGGAAGGCAAACTTCACATCCATTTGATATACCTTGAAGTGATGGTAGCATGCAAAGGCCAAAAACATTTTGATTGCTTCCAATATTCTAGCTACCGGGGAAAATGTTTCATCATAATCAAGACCTTCAATTTGTGAATATCCCTTGCATACAAGTCTGGCTTTATTTATGATTACATGCCCTTTTTCATTCATCTTATTCTTGAATATCCATTTTGTGCCAATGACATTTTTTCTAGTGGATCTTGGAATTAATTCCCAGGTATTTTTTTTCTCAATTTGGTCCAGTTCTTCATTCATAGCATTCACCCAATATTTGTCTTTGCTGGCTTCTTCAAACTTCTTTGGCTCTATTTGTGATAGCATGGCTAGGTATACTTCTTCTCTCTGTTCAACTAGCTGTCTTCTAGTCTGGACTCCCACACTCTTGTCCCCAATGATTTGATCTTCTGGATGATTATTTTGAGTGTGTCTTGAGGAACCTTTTGAGTTTAATTCAGTATCTTATGTTGTCTAGCTCAGTTCACCATTATCTTGGTTTTCTTCTTCATTATCTTCTAGAGGATTGCTGCATCTTGTACTTCTAGTTCTGTTTGGTAGATCTTCATCAAATCTTACATCAATGCTTTCCACAATTTTGTGTAGTGTTTTGTTGTAGCACCTGTAACCCTTATTCTTGGATGCATATCCTAGAAATATTCCTTCATCTGCTCTTGCATCAAACTTCCCCAGTTTTTCATCATTATTTTTTATGAAACACTTGCTTCCAAAGAATCTAAAGAGTTTTATTGATGCTAGTTTACCATGTCATAATTTGTAAGGAGTCTTGTCACAGTTTGGTCTTAAATGAGCTTTGTTAAGAATGTGAACAGTTGTGTGTACTGTTCTTGCCCAGAAATTTGGGGAATGTTACTTTCTTGCATCATTGCTATGGCAATCTATTGTACTGACCTATTTTGTCTCTCTGCCACTCCATTCTGTTGAGGTGTGCCTGCAATTGTAAACTGTTTTTTTATCCCATGCTCATTGCATAGGTCTGCAAAATCATAGTCTGTGAATTCACCTCCTCTGTCTGATCTGATGCACTTTAGCTTACATCCTGTTTGATTTTCTGCCAATGCCTTGAATATCTTGAATTTCTCAAATGCTTCAGATTTATATTTGAGAAATGCTACCCATGTCATTCTTGAAAAATCATCTATTATCAACATGAAATAAGATTCTCCACTAGGTGATTTAGTTCTTGAAGGTCCACACAGGTCCATATGTACTAGCTGAAGTGGCCTACTAGTTGATAGTTATTCTTTGGTCTTAAAAATATGTGCCAGTCTATTTGCCCAATTGGCAAGATTTACATATGATATTTGATGGCTTCTTTATTGCTGGCATATCTCTAACCGCTTTCTTCTTGCTTAGACTGATGATGTGGTAAAACTTAAGGTGTCCCAATATTCTATGCCATAACCATGATTCATCCAATTTGCTTAGGTGGTATGCTTCATTCTCTTCTTTCACTATATAGACATTACTTTCTGTTCGAATACCTTTGATCAAGGCCTTTCCTGTGGTGCTTGATCTTACTTCATAGTCTTGTGCTCTAAAAAGAGCTTCACAACCTTTATCGCACATTTGACTGACACTTAGCAGATTTGCTTTTAGTGCATCCACAAATAGTACATCTTGGGCCTTTCCTCTTCCATTTTCCAGACTGACTAAGCCTTTTCCTTTGATTTTCCTTTCTTTATCATTGTCGAAAGTTACATTTCTAGATTTCTTTTCATCAAAGGTTATAAACTTTCTTTTATCTCCAGTCATATGCTTTGAGCATCCACTGTCCAAATACCATTGGATTTTCTGATCTTGGGCTATTAGATCCAGGTCACACTTATTCAAATTCTTTTTCCACTGAAGGCAACTATTTTTTTGGTACCTTTTCTGGGAAGATGGACCACATTCTTTGAGAGGAAATTGGGAAGACATATGTCCGATTTTATGGCATACATAGCATTTGATTATATTTTTAGTAGAATTATGAATATGAGTAAACTCTCCAAAATTCATAAATCTCCTTGAGGTTTTGAACATCAGTATTTGTCAATATGTTCTGCACTCCTTGGCTTTATGGTCAAATTCCTTACAGTTAAAAAAATACCCATAAAAATAATTAACATACCTGATGAAGGGTTGTCTTCTCCATTTGTTTGCTTGAGGTAGTCCTTTCAATTTTTGCATCCTTTGCTGGTTGGAATCGAATCTCCTTGTATGAAAGTATGCAGCAATATGTCCCAGTTTGTGGCAGGCATAACAAGTGATATTTTTCTTCGGGGGGAAGAATCTTCTTTGATAGCTTCCAAATTTTATATATTCAGGAGTATATGGGCCCTTTTCAGTTGACTGTTTAATTATTTATTTCTTTCTCAGTTGAGGTTCCTTCTTGTTTCTGTTTACTTCATTGTAGGCTGCTACTTCTATATGAACCTTCTGATTTGCTTCATTTTCCTTAACAACTTTTACAAAAATGATATTCCTGTTATCTTTTTCTTTGGCTTTACTTGTTTCTCCTTCATAACCTATTCCAGTTTTTATCAGTGGAGATCTTTGAGCATCTAGTATGTTATTCAACTTATCAGAGCTTGTCATTTGAGAAATGTTTATTGACAATTTCCTTTGCATGTTTTCTAATTTCTTCCTCAAGCATACTACTTCTTCTTCCAATTTCTCTTGCTTCTGAATTTTATCCTCAATTTTCTTAAGTAGAGTGTTTTCTACCTTCTTTCTTCTTCAAGCTCTACTTTCAACTGAATGAGGTCTTCTGAATTTCGTTCTTCTCTTACATATTTGAGGAGAATGCCTTTTTGTTTTCTGCACTCTAGTTTAAGTCTGTCTATTTCCTCCAGGGCACTTCTTAGCTCCCCCTCAAGATCAACTTCACCTTCTTCCTCATCTTCTAGAAGGAATCCTTCAATCTCTTCCCTTTCTGCCATTTATTTGTTTTGGTTTTCTCTATTTCTTGAGTGCGACTCTTTGTTTTCTTATGAGGACACTTAGAAGCATAGTGCCCAACTCTTCCATAGTTAAAGAATTTAAATGGAAGTTTACCTTTATATTTTCTTGAGCCTCTATCCAATTTTCTGATAAATTTGGCCTCTTCTTCATCAAAGCAAGAGCATATATCTTCTTTTTCTTCTTTCTTCTTCTCTGTCTTAAAGTTTGCCTCCCTCACATTTGACTTCCTCTATGGCAGTCTCATCTCATAGGCTATTAAGCTTCCAAGTAATTGGTTCATGGTCAAATTTTCCCAATCAGTTGTTTCTTCTCTGGCAGAAACCTTGGGATTAAAGATGGATGGTAAATATCTTAGAATATTTTGAACAATTACACATTATTTTATGGTTTCTCCTAGGGCTTTCATGTTATTCACAATTTCTGCAACCCTTAAAAATAAGCTAGCAATGTCTTCATCATCATTCATTTTTATATTTTCAAATTGAGCTCTATAGAGTTGAAGTTTGGCTATCTTCACCTTTTTTTCTCCCTCATGGATGTTTTCTAGAGTATCCCATATTTCTTTGGCAGTCTTGTTGTGCATTACTTTGATAAATTCTGCCTCACACAGTCCACTTAAGAGTGCATTCATGGCTTTTGCATTAGCTACAAAGTCTTGTTTGGCATATTTCTTTGAGTCATTCTCCTTTGGGGCATATCCCAATTCCATAGCAGCCCAAACTTCTATTCCTAGAGACATTATGTACGTCCTCATTCTTATTTTCCAGAAGGCATAATTTGTACCGGTGAACAGAGGGGCTTTATTTGTTGAGCATCCTTCTAGACTAGCCATCCTAGGGACCTAGGATCTCCTTCTAGTTGTTAAACTGATACAGAAGGAACCCCCTCTGATACCAATTGTTGAACCCTTAAATAAACTGAGAGGGGGGGGGGTGAATCAGTTTATTACATTCATGGTCTTTTAAATTTTCTTTTAACTTTATTTACATCATCATTTTGATATCAACTTATTACATAATGAAACATAAATCTTAATATGTGAGCAGAAAGTATTAAGCAGATTAGAAACACCATATCAACACATAAACATCCTGCACATAGACAACAGATATAAGTGGAAACCCATAAGGGAGAAAACCACATCTTATTATTGTTGTGATGCAAAGGAAACCTCCAAATCCCTCTCACCACTGATTTTTTATAGGCACCAACCTACAGGAGGCTCCTACCTCAATTCTACAAGCTACAACTTGCAAGGAAGCTCCAACTCCCATCTATTTTCTGCAGGCTACAACCTATAGGAGGCTCCTACCTCAGTCAGCTACAACTGACATCTATCAAGCTACAACTTGATATGGAATCACCAACTTCCTCACTCTTTCATAATAAAACACTTGCTGATTTACCTGGATATTAGCTCTGTTCTGTACCTTCTTCATTGTTGTCCATTAGCCTTCATATATGGCTTTTATCAACTTTGAACCTTCACAACTTCTCTATCTGCTCCTCCTTCTTCTTACCCTCTCTGCCTCATTTCTCCATTATCTACAACCTCTCTATGCATATCTATGTGATATCATTTATAGGGTTCACCTCATGACTGTTTGTATTCCACAAGGAATTTGAAGTGAACAACCATGACTCTTTGACTTCCACCTTCTCATTTCTTTCCTAGCATATTTAGAAAAAACATATAACAATAGATATACATTTCAACATTACAGTGGGATATTTATTTTCCTCCGAAGACTTGCCTTTGCATAAAAAATAATATAAAATAAATAAAACTTTACATTTTCAGTTACAATAAGTATTGCTATTCAGCCCATTCAGGTTTTGGCTCACTGTGAGTTTGTATTTTCTACTGTTGTCACTGGCTTTTTCAGTTTCTGCTTACTCCCATGCTTTCTGTGTATGTACCCCTCTAAAACCCACATTCTCCAAGTTCACTATGTATATAAAAATGCATTTCTAATTTATGTTTTAAGTCTGGCAGCTGTATCAATGCTGAAGCTTTCTTTTTCCATCACTATGGTAAAATCCTATATCAATAGTTCATTTTATGGAAGCGCCCAATCACTATTTGCTTTGGCTTAATCATCAACGTAAATCTTCAGCCAACACAGAAACCCTGTCTTTGGAATAAAATCCAATAATCATACTTCGGTCAAACACTTTCATTTATGTTCTCCACAGCTTTATTAATCCATCGATGGAATACCTTTATATGTTTTGGCTTTGGTAATGGTTATAAAAATACATTCATTTGGCCCCACAATTCTTTTAACATACCTTTCGTTGAAGGTAATTGTATAACCCAATGCATATAAATGTTTGGCCCACAACATATTTCAAACTATATATGATAACAACACCATATATATACATGTTTGATATTTATACTTCCAACTATGATCTTGGTTTAAAACCCACAATTTACCTTTATCAGCGAAACTTCTTTTTATTAATTGAAGCACTTGACCTGAGGTTCTTCTCTTTCAATTTATCTGCAGCTGAAAATTATAACCCCTTTCATTTTTATATTTCAGGAACTACAATATATAACCTCCATTCACTTGCTGAGAAATATTATAATAAAGTCTCGACTTTGGATTAAAAACCCAAACACTGACCCATATTTAGATCCTGGGTCCCATAGCTCTAACATATATATGTGGTCGCTTACAGCAGTCAATTTACCTTTCACATCCAACGGCGCAAAAATTATCGCCCCCCAACCAACTCATCCAACGGTAATCGCGCGAAAAAGTTGCATGAGACTTGATTCTCCTAAGCTGCATGATATAAATGGTTTTTCCAAACTACTTATCGCCACGCGTCAACCAAAGGCCAATATCGCGTTCGAAAATTTTTCTCTCCCAAAAAGTTTGTGCGATACTACTAGTTTGCTCTCCCAAAACTGCCTTCGTGACCCAACCTTGGCAACTCTCCTTTTCCGTTATTTAGCATATGAATATTTGGCTCATGCATAAACCCAAACTTTTGTTAAAACCCCAAACTCCAACACATAATATTATTCAGGCCCACAACATTCACAAATTTCCTTTGCGTTATCAACCATGAACTTTGCTCGTGCAAACATTGTCGATCTCCAATGGCTATCAATCGGACGGGAGTCGCATTTTTTATTGAACATAACCTTAACTCAAAAAAATAATGCGAAATGGGTGGATTTGGAATACCACCTGGGCCATGCATCAATCAATGGGCACTATCGCATTTTTTTTTAATAATACCATTTAATATTTAAAACTTATGTGAAAACCATGACTGGATTCCAAACCTGCTTCTACTGTTCACACGTCATGGTTCCATTTATCTTGGGGTTCCGCCAATTCTTTAATGCCTTTAATATATATGTATAACTCTGCTATGCTCTTCTTATTCACCCTTCACCACAGTTCCATTGCACTTTGGTCCACCTTTCCACTTTGGTTTAATCAAAATATTCGCATAGAGCCATCACTGCATTATTTCCACGAGTTTTCCTTTATCAGACAGGAATCTCTATTATATTCTGAAGCTTCGATTGCAAAAGTCTCCGTTCAGCTAATATGGTCGCTCCACATTGACTCATTGTTATTTTATGATCCTGTGCATTCCAAGAATTCTTGCATGACATTTGATCATCAGAATTGTGGGGAATTAATTCTGTCCATTGGTTCTTTTGTATAGAACCCTCAATACATTACTTCGAAACATAACAAGCATCAACTCTTTGCGTATTCGACAATACACAACTCAATCACCATAAACCCCGAATGAGCGTTCGACCCCTTACTCTGTTTACATAGAATTTCTCTTTCATTTCTAACTTAAAAGCCTTATAAGGTTCCTTTCTCTATATTAACACATACAGCCAAATTTAGACTCAATTCAAAGTCTACGAAAACTTCACAAATAGCATAGATCTACTCATAGAATTTACACAAATGAATATTTAACCCTGTCTCAACAATTATATGGGTTTTCTTCAATTATATGTAGAACACCATTAAAACCCCCATTATATTGTCACACAATATTGATACTATCTCTGCTTCTTTTCTGCCTCTGCTACCTTTCTTACTGTTGCCTTTCCTACTTTTCTTCTCTCTTTTCCATCAATGATAATGTTTCCAACAAACTGTGCAAGAAGGAGCAGTGTTTGGATAATTTGGGCACCTCAGGCTCTAAAAGATCAGAAAAGAGGAATAGTGGGTGGCTTAAAAAGGGATAAGGTGAAGGGAACAAGGAAACAAAAGGAAAAATTGGAAACGGCAGGAGGAAACAACAACTTACCCGAGAAAATCACCCTCCAGTTGGCTTGTTAGAAGCGTTTTTTCGCTCTCCGTCCAATGAACAAAATGTGACCTAGCGATCTTCCTATTTATAAAGGGGTCGCACATGTGAGCAATTAATGAGGTCTCTAGGTTGCAAATGTCCTGTGTTTAAGAGAGGCATGACCTCACGACTTCGCGACCATTTTTTGTAGCCTTTACAACACCCTCCAAAAAAATTCACTGTCTAAAATTTTTTTGGAGCCCCTGAGCATCGAAAAGGCTAAGTCAAAATCTGTAGTTTAATTCTTTTTCAGGAAAATTTAAGAGTTGCTGAGTCGCCGAATAGGTTTTTTCCCAGATCTGCGACCTAGCGATCCCGCGACCTCTCAGGTCGCTAGGTTGCTAAGTCGCAGATCTCTTTAAATTTTCAAAATCGCGACCCCTCTACCTTGCGACCCTGTGACCCTCCAGTTCACGATGTCACGCCTCTCTTAAACATGGGAAAAATGTGACCTAGAGATCCTCCTATTTATAAATGGGTCGCGCGTGCAAGAAATTAATGAGGTCACTACGTCGCAAATGCCCCATGTTTAAGATAGGCGCAACCTCACGACTTCGTGACCTCCTGACCTGGAGGGTCGCGGGGTCGCGATTTCGAAAATTTAAATAGATCTACAACTTAGCGACCTAGAGACTTGAGAGGTTGCGGGGTCACTAGGTCATAGATTTGGGAAAAAACATATTCGGCGACTCAACGACCCTTAACTTTTCCTGAAAAAGAATTAAACTACAGATTTTGACTTAGCCTTTTCGATGCTCAGGGGCTCCAAAACAATTTTAGAGGGTGAATTTTTTTGGAGGGTGTTGTAGAGGCTACAAAAAATGGCGATTCACTGGTAGGGTCCAAAATCTCTACTGATGATTTACCTTTGTGGGGGGAGGGAGGGGGCCTTAGCAGATTTTTCCTTTCACCCTTAGGCTTCCATGATTTTTGCCTTTCATACCTTGCGAGGCTGCTCTGCCTGCTTGCCTGTTTTAGATGTTGATTGATCGAGTTTTTACTTCTGGTTTCCGAGATGAAAGGGTTGGAGCACTTCAGGGATTTTCAGGATCTGGTATAATTATTTCACCCTCATTGTGTTGCTCCACTGCCTGTGAACATCTCGGTCTGAGTGGAGTCACTGCCTAGGAGTCACGGACATTGCTCCACTGCCAGCGAGCCTGGTCGGTACCTCAACAGAGTCATCGCATCGCCTCTCTACACAGGAAGCATTTCTCAATCCTTTACCCTTTATTAGTGTGCTACTGCACTTATTTTAAATGTGCTCAAGGCACTTATTTAGATGTGCTCATGGCACTTATTTGAGAGAGGCAATTTCGCCTGGGCAGATGAGGGATCCCGACTTATTTTACTTGCAAGAGAGGTTGCTCTTGGTCTTTATGAGGAATTTTAGGTTTTCCCAGATATCCTTGCATCACCCGAAGTTAGCCATGTTCCCTTTCAGTCCAGTGGCCGCTTTAACCAACTTTCCTCTCACAGACACCCTTTCAAGCTTGCTAGGTGAGCTATCTACACTTAGTAGCCCAGACTAGGTCATGTGTTACCCTTGGGTGCCAATCACAGAAAAGCTCCTGCCACCTTTTGTAATTTCCAAGAAATACTTCTCATCAGCATAGATCCTGGTGCAGTGTGCCAATTGCGTGACTTCTACAATGCCTTTCGCTTTATTGAAATTCTTAGAAGGACGCCTATAAAAACGAAAACTAAACAGAAAATAAAAAACTATGGTACAGGTGGGGACGACCCTCCTAGGGCTAGTAAGTGAAGTAGTGCTTGAGGTCATGCCCATTTACTGAGAGGACCTCAATTCTTCCCTCTAGAGTTTGCAGTTTGAGAGTGTGGGAACCTAGATTCTCTTTAATCTGGAATTGACCTGTCCAAAGGGCCTGGAATTTGGAAAGTTTCCCTTTCGCTTCATGAGATTTATCCCATTTAAGAAAAGGGTCTCCTACTTCGAAAATTTTACTCCCCGCAGACTTTTTATCAATCCATCTCTTAATTTGACTTTGGTGGATGGCGAATTTTTCCCAGCTTTTTTGCCTTTCCTCCTCCAGATTCAATAATGTGTCGTTTTAGGCTTGAAAGGTGGGGCATGGGGTGCCATGGATTTCTTGGGACAAATGGAGGGTAGGGAGAGATAGGTGAGGAGGAAGGATGGCCTCTTTTCCATATACAAGAAAAAATGGGGAGGTGCCGAGCGAAGATTTGGGTGTGACCCGATCAGCCAAAAGGGTGTTATGGAGGGCATTATCCTAGTTTCGTTGGTGGGACAACACGATCTTTTTGATAATGCGGATAAGTTTCTTATTAGTTGACTCATCTAACCCATTTCCTTGGGGGTAATAGTTTGTAGATTTCTTAAGTACAATACCATTTTCCAAAGCAAAATCATACAACTTGAAAGACAAAAAATAAGTTGCATTGTCGAAAACAAGGGAGGTTGGAATGCCAAACTTGGTCATGATAGAATGAGTGAAAAACTCTATTACCTCTTGATCGTTGATTTCGCATAATGGTATCACTTCAACCCACCTGGTGAAATAGTTGTTAGCGGTGAGGATATACCGTTGTTGCTTGGAGGAGTGCAGTAATATTTCTCCAATCACATCCAACCCCCATTGTTGAAAAGGTTCTTCTACTGCTACCAACTGTAGTGGAGTGGCCGGCCGTGTTTCTCAGTTGGCAAATTTCTGACATTGGACACACTTCCGAACATATGCGTGAGAATCCTTGAAGAGGGTTGGCCAACAATAGCCAGCGCGCATGATTTTGTGGGCAGTGGTATCGCCTGCAAAATGTCCTCCAGCTGGTCCATCGTGTAGTTCGGTCAGGACGCTTTGTGCTTCATTGTGTTCCAGGAAACGTAGTATAACTCCATTGTAATGTTTCTTGAAAATTTTTCCTTGTACTAATTGGTAGGATGAAACCTTCAGCCTTATTACGTGTTTCTGCTGAGCATTCAAAACAGGATCCATAACACCGTGGGCCAAGTATTTCAAAATTTCGGAGTACCAAGAAAAGTTTCCCTGCTGAGGTGTGTGGTCAATCTAATACATGTCAATTTCTTGTTCCCAGTATTCTTCTTCACCCCCACGTGAGTTTGCAGCCTCCACGGCCATTTGGCAGAGTCCTTTCCTTTTGACAGTATGTGCCGGTTTGAACTCTAGGTCATACTCTTGGAGACATGTCATCCTGTTTCCTTGTCTCTCTCCCAGCTTTTGCTGCACGAAAAGTGAGCGAACAACTGGGTGGGGGACGAACACTGTGACATGGTTCTTCAAGATGTATGGCCAGAAATGCTTGACCGCTTTGTATACTGCGTAAGCCTGCTTGTTAATCTCGGGGTAATTCAGTTTAGCACCTTGAAAACCAGTACTCATGAATGATATGGGTTGTTCATCATTGTTAGCATCTTTTTGTGTGAGGACAACCGCGAGTGATGAATCCGAGGCAAAGATATACAAGATGAAACCTTTGTTGAATTATGGGCTTTGGAGAGATGGTGCTTCTACAATGGCCTACTTAATTTTTTTGAAATCTTCCTTCTTAGGTGGATTCTATTTGAAACTCGCATTCTTTTTAATCATCCCCTGCAAAGGCCTAACTATTTGGGAAAAATATAATATGAATTTCCATACAAAATTGATTTTCCCAAGGAAGGATTGCATGGCCTTTTTGCTACCAGGGGGTGGAATCTGGGCGATGACCTTCACTCGTTCGGGATCTACAACTATGCCATTTCTAGTTATGATATGGCCCAAAAAATTCCCTTCTGACACATCGAAGACACTTTTCTTTGGGTTGAGCGAGATCCCATACTTCCTGTATCTTTCAAAAATCTTCCTAAGGTGACGTAAGTGATCGCCTTTGTCTTTCGTCATACAAGTATACTACCACGATTTGTCCTATTAGACCTCGGAAAGCTATGTCCATAGCCCGTTGAAAAATTTCCCAACATTTATCAATCCGAAGGGCATGCGTCTGAAAGCAAAAGTTCCCCACTTAATCCAGAATGTAGTTTTTAATCTGTCGGGTTCAACTACCAGTACTTGGTTTTACTCAGAAAAACCATCCAACAAGGAGAACATCTCTGATCTGGATATGACTTGCAATATCTGTTCCATAGGGGGAACCGGGTAGTTATCTTTTTCTGAGGCTATGTTTAGATTTCAAAAATCCACGCACAAACGGATCTCACCGGATTTTTTCTGTACCGGAACTAGATTTGATACCGAAGTGGAGTGTCGAACTTTGAAGATTATGCACAAATCAAAAAGTTTCTTAAGTTCTTTCTGAATCATCGGTTCCAGTGTAGGGTGCACTTTTCTTAGCTTTAGCTGGAAAGGCTTCACTCCCTCCTTCATAGGGATCACATTCTGAATAATTCGAGTGTCATAAGTATGCAGTTCATCATACGTCCAAGCGAAAACATCTTGGTATTTCTGGAATATTTCGGTGAAAGCTTGCCTCTCCTGATCGGAAAAATCCTTCCCGAGGTTGATGAAATTTGGGTCCTTATCTATCCCTAATTTTACCTATCAATGTGCCAGAGTGGAACTCTGTATCTTAGTGTTGGGGGGCCCGCGGAAACGGTTTTGCAGATCAAACAATTTTTCAAGCGACACTATTCCCTTACACATGGGATTTTCCTTGCGTTTTTCTTGTTATTCCTACAAGGCTTGATCATGGTCCGCTTCTTCTATCACTTCTTCTTTGACAACATCGGTGTTGAGAATGAATTCAAGTATCTGTTGGTCATCATCAAAGACGTGTAAATTAGTGATATTATCTGGCATAGATGGTTTATACACTATTTCAATAGAAAAACCATCCCTTATAGGGGTGAACCTAACAGCATCGTTAGGCAGAGTATCAGCTGCCGCATTATGCATTGTAAGAACAAATTTAATACCAAATGCATCAAAAGCAGAAATTAGATGCCATACCTCTTGTTGGTAAGCTTTCAAGTGCGGAGATAGGAAATGGATGGTATTGCGTACCTGACAAGTGATGATTTCAGAATCTCCAATAACCTTTAAGCATCTCACCTTTAGGTCCAACACTTTTTTGAGTCCGAGGACTAAGGCCTCATATTCGGTGGTATTGTTGGTGCATTGAAATTCTAGCCGGCATGAGATCAAAAACTTGTTATTTTTGGGGTCCAACAAGATGCAGCCCGCGCCTGCTCCATCATGCGTCTTGGAGCCATCATAATACAAGGTCCATACATCATCTTCTGGTTTTTCTGGAACCATGGGTTGGGGAGAGATTTCAATTTGGTTTATGATGGGCACAACTTGGTCTTCAGTGATGAGCATTATCTCTGATTGGATCTATGGGTTTATCGAGGACTGAGGGGGGTGGTAACATCCGAAGATAGCCTCTAAGAAACACATGCCGAGCTCTTCTTGGGCAAAGCTGACAGGTTCATTGGTGGTATATAAATCGGTCAAAGTATGCTTCATATAAGGTTCACTCTCAACTCTGATTTGGTTGTTTTGACCTTTGTAGGGAAGCCATAGGTGATACCAATCGGTAGCGAAGTACCCTTGTAGCTTACTAGACCAGTCCCTGCTCAACAAAAGACCGTAAGCTTCCGAGATGTCTACAACTACTATTTCTATGCACTGGTGGACCCTGGAGTTAGAAGATATGCAGATGATGACATTATTTAGTTCACCTATAGCGAGCACTTGTGATCTGTCAAGCTGAATAATCCTAGCATCAATTTTCTCTAGGCGAATGTTTAAATTTTTACAGACAGACAGGGGCATGACATTTGTGGATGCACCAGAGTCAACTAGGAAGTTATGAACGTTAAATTTAAAGATTTAAAAAGACAGGAGAAAGGGAGAATTAGATCCCCTAGAGTTCACATTTACGGCATTCACAATAGATTGGAGGCTTGAACTAGCTTAGGCAGATGTGTTTCTCACAGGTTTGGTCATCGAGGCGTTGGCAAAAGCCTCGAGAATAAGCTTTCATTGGTTGGTGATGTGGGCGAGCTCATAAAGAGAGATGTTGGCTCTGGTTTTATTCATGTCCTCAACAATGTTGTAACCAAAATCAGAGTGTGGAATAGTCTTGACGAGGGTTTTGGGTGACCCTATCGACAATTTGTTCTTTTGGCTTGTTCGGGTGTTGCTAGGAGTGGACTTTTCGAGAATAGCAGCTTGGTGCTCATTTCCTGGGGGTAAGATTTTCCTTAAGAAGGCCTTTCTCTTCTCTTCGAAGGACTGTTCAGGAACCAGTCCTTTTCTTCTTAGGCCACAATTTCACACAAGCTTGGCTTTAGGATCGTCGGCCACACTAATGTTAGTGATGGTATGGGTGCCTTCCCTGCAAACCACATCAAACGCAAGGACGGTATATCCTGGTTCTTCATCTAGGGGTAGATCTTCCTCATTGTCAGAGACATCATATTCACAGGCATCCCTTGGGGTTTGATCATCTAGGATTTGATTTACTACCACAGTCATGCTACCAATCCATTGGGGGAATGTCTTCTCGGAGTGGGCGACCTGGTGGAAAGAACAAAAATTATCTTTCCTGATTTCTTCTACGTTAAGAACAACGTTTTTGTTTGATGGAGGCCGGCCGATTTTGGGGGTATTCTTTCTGAAAAAAGGCTTTTGCTTCTTGGTGCCAGTATCGGGTTCAATGCCTTTTCTCTTTAGATCAGAGACTTCATTGGTTAATAAATTAAGGGACTTTGCTATACCTTCGAAGTCAAAAGTATCTTTGTCCTTGTCCCCGGTTTTGGATGTGGAAGACTGGTTCTTCTTCGAGGTTGGTTTGTGCTCGTCTCGACATTCATGGTCGATAACCCCTATGGAAAGCATGTCCTTTTCTAGGGAAAGGGAAGTGGCGTAATTTGCTGCAAGGGTAGCCATAGCGTCGCGCTTTACAAATACGACGATGTCTCTGGAAAGAGCCTGTGTAGTAGTCTATGGTGATGGAGTCATCCAATGCCAAGTTGGGGGGTAATTTGTTCAGTATGGTGGCAAAACGCTGATTATAATCTCTAACCTTCTATTTATTTTGGCACTTGAGGGTACTCAACTCCGTGAGGAGCATGGAGGGGGTCTTGTCCTCTGAAAACTTCTATAAAAAAGTGTGACGGAAATGATCCCATGAAGTTATGGAAGCACTTGGGAGAGAGAGATACCAGGTGGCCGCTTTGTTCTCAAGGGTATGGGGAAAAAGATGACAGGCAACATCATCTGTTTGGACTCTCATTATTTGCAGTGAAAGGTAGAGGTTGCTTATGTGGGTTTCGGCTAGCGTGCCTTTCTCAGGGTCAAACTTGGGAAGGTGTTTTTCAGGGTGTCTAGGCATGTCATGGAGGGGGCCTAGGAGATCTAATGGAGATTGAGCCATCCAAGCAAGCAGCTGCACTCGCCTAACATGTTCATGGTGCCTGATTTCAGATTCATATTCACTTCCCGCCCTCGACACGGACGCTTCCCCTTCATGGTGAGAGTGCTCGTCTTGACGATCCTCGCGGTTTGCCATATTTCTAAGGTATCTCCAATTGTAGATAGGGGGTCTATTTTGATTTTGATGGTGGTGGGTGGCACGGTGGCCTTGGCCACTACTTTTATCTCCTCGAACTCTATTCCCTTGGCCTCTATTTCCCTCGCCCCCTATTGGTGGGCGGTGGAACTGGTGGTTGTTATTTTGGGTTTGTTCAGGCTAAGGGCCATGATGGGGTCCATTCATGTTGGGAACTTACTCTTCTTCTCCTTGTGGCTCCATAATAGGTTCATTCTTCTCAACTTTCATTACGAGATCTTCAACCATTAAATTTATCAATTGGGGTAGGGAATTTACAAGGGCACCGTTATGAGTGAGGTTAGCAGCAGGGGTCCTAGTATGGGTCAGAAAATTCATGACTAGAGTGAAGTGCAAATCTCTGATGAAGTTGCGGGCAACTGGGTGCAAAACTCTTAACTGATCCCTGGTAACCTCATAATAAGGAGCTTCCTCCCCTTGAACATCTTCCAAAGGGGGAGGACCGGTGTCATTGTGTATGGCCTCCCCTTGGGGAGTTTGTAATGGAATATTATTCATGTGTTGGGAGGCTACCATCGGCTCTCCTTCTAGTGCCAATTCTGTTGACGGGAAATTATGTTCGGCCAACAGTAGGGGATCTCCCCAGTAAAAGGTCCCAACTAGGCTCTAAACCGTTTGGAATAGGGATCCCGTCTGGGGTGTGGGTCTAGCTACCGCTTAATTCTCCTTTCCTTGGGTCTCAATAGGACTCAATGAACTTGCGGACACACACTTATTCAAATGATACAAGACACATGATTGATGAATTAAATGAACATATAACACTATGTGTAGAAAGCTAAAAAATAAAGCATGGGGCCAAAGGAAATGTTGCCAACAACATATCATTAGGGTCATGCTTGTACGCTGGTTCTAACCATAGTAGAAACAATTATTTATGGCAGAAAACCCTTCACTTCCTTAAATGGTTTTAGTGATAATATAAATGTTAGAAAACAAAGTTATTAACATTCATTGAGAAAGTGAAATAAACTTAGCACCATTAACACATGTTTAGAAAACTATAATTCATAAATGATGTCATTGGAAACATAGTTTCATTAATCAAAAGATGTTAGAAACTGAAAACAAAATACTCATACTGTTCACACATTTACCAACATCAGATCCAAAAATGGA
Organism: Pinus albicaulis; assembly: GCA_034641835.2. Lineage (NCBI taxonomy): Eukaryota > Viridiplantae > Streptophyta > Pinopsida > Pinales > Pinaceae > Pinus > Pinus albicaulis. The sequence continues at coordinate 232,429,708 of CM076576.1, forward strand.
GTTTAACAAATGCTTGTATTCATGCTAAAAAATGTGTAGTCCTTCTATACAATGCTCTATATCTCTTTGAGTCCCAAACCAAAAGTCCTTTACAATCTTCCCAAAGGAAGTTTTTATAGGCGAGAACCTGCCCTTTGGGCTTCCTAACTTTTCGCCTTCCTAACCATTAGGCTGCGTTGCGACTTGCGACCAATCAAAAAGTGCGACCTGCGACCCAATCGAACTATGTGACTTGCGACCTGATCATGGGAGTGTGCGCGTGATTTCAAGGTCAAGGGCATAAACTTGTTGCTCCTTGAGAAAATGTTTCCATGTGCGATAATCTGAAGTGACTGGGGAGATTAGGGGAACTTATTCCCTTAACTGGTGCAGGCACTCTAAGGCATTTGGAATCAGAGTCTCTCTCTTGAGTGTGACATGGTTGGCTAAAGAGGCCAGTTTGGTGTAGATCCAAACTGGTGTAACGATGAATTTAACCAAGTTCTCTTGCAATGAGGCAAGATCAGGAGTAGCAGCGGCTTGCCTGATAGGTTGTAGAAATGTTTGAATCTCCTAATCTACCTATCCCCATGTATTTTCCTCACTCAGTGCACCTAGATATGGAATGTGGTGTAGTTCATGCATTGAGTTAATGCCACTGATCAAATGCTTGTATGCGGTCATTACCTTTTCTAGGTCTTTAGATAACTTTTCCTTGGATTGCATCTTGATATGGATTTGGACCTTGGCATCTTGGGTGTGAATCCAGTCTTTCTTGGGAAAATTTTTCAGAGCCTATGGGTACCGACCTGTCCATTATATCATTCTGTCCAAAGTGGTGGAGGCCTCTTTCAGTTTCTCACTCCTCTGTTTTGTCTCTACTTAGGCTCTTAGTAGGGGGGCGACTATTTTTTTTATAGTGAACATATCCCCCTAAACATGCCTCATGGTGACCTCCAGGGTCGCCAACTCTCTTTGGATGGTGAGCAGTACTTCGTTAATAGGAGTATTTTTGTTTTGAAGCTGTTGGATCTCCTCCCTTAATTCTCTCTTTTCTTGCTTTGCCCTTGCTTCCCTTCGTTCAGAATCCTGTAACATATTTTCTAGGGAAAGGATCTCTCTACTCATTCGGCTCACATTTTCTTCTGTGGCTGTAGCAAAAGAACTGCCGATCGATGCTATCATCATTGGATTGGTCCTAGTGTCTAGGACTATATATTTCTCTACCGTGGCTGTGAGTGGAGCGGAAGGGTTCCGTGCTAGACATATCCTCTTTTCCTGTCGGATTTTGAAAGTGAACTGATCATAAGTGAGCCTTGTAAGGTTAATCACCTCCTCTTCCTGTCCTTCAGAGGAGCCCAGCTCGGAGAGTGCAGAATGCATATAATTATAGGTACTTCTATGGACTAAAACTCAGTTTGTAATTCTGTGACTGGAGGAGATGTCTTGATGTCCTCTGATCTTTGATCCTCCTCTTCTTTTCTTTCCGTTCTTCCTCCTCTTTCTGAAGCCGCTCCACCTCTGCCTTGTCCTTTTCTACTTTCTACCTATGCTCTACTTCTGCTTCTGCTTCCTGTTCTTTCTTTCTCTTGCATTCAACCTCCACATGATCTAATTCCCTTTTGAGTTTTCATTCCACCTCCTCCTTTTCTTCATGTTCTTCCTTTATTTTCTGGGCATCCTCTGCCTGTTTCTTTCTTTGTTCTACTTTCAGGTTCTTTCTATGCTTATCTTCATATTATTTTGCCTTATTTCGGCTTCCATCTGAGCTCTTGCTTCTTGTTCTTTCTATTGGGTGGTAGGGTTGCGACTAGTGCTGGTTTGAGGCTTCTTGGCCTGGGAAGAAGAGGCGCCTCCCAACTCACGGATTCTTTCCTCCAACATATGATCATCTAGATGTTCTTGATCGAACCATGCCCCCGGGGCAAGTTCCCTATCTGCGCTATACCAATTTCTTTTCTCATCCTCATATGGGTGTTCAGTATGTTGGTACCTCCATATGAACTTGGCCTGTTTGCAGTGATCAGGGACTATCCTCTCAAGGTCATATGTCCGGTGATCCAAAGGTCCCAGGTGGAAACCTCTCATTTGTTCTGCTTCTACCTCTACCTCTCTGAAATCCTTGACCATGTAGGCACCAATGGTGAGCAGCATTGTAGGCCACGACTTTTTCTTACCTTTAGTCAGGACCTTATAGAAACCGGAAGTCATCTGATAACAAACATCCTGAAGAAGCATCTTATCCATAACAAATCAGGGCAGGGCATGAGGAGTCTTGAATGAAAAAAAGACTTGAATAAAAGTATATTCTGCGAGTGGAAACCAATGTGCCACCTTGAATAACGTCTCCATGGCTCGCCAGGACATGCATGGGGTATCTTGACCAAACAATTTCCTGTAGAGCGCCAGTATGAAGAGTTGTGAGATTGACTCTATATCTTGCTTATACCTAGAGTCCCAAAATACCTTCATTTCTATGTGAACTGGGCGCGCCTGCTCTAGGTCCCAGTTGTGAGCCCATCCCTCAAAGTGGCACCGGGAACATACAACATCCAATAGGTAGGAAGCGATGTAAAATTCAGACGAATATCCCTCCTCTAGTGCTAGTGCTGAGTATATGTTTGTCTGGAGAGATTCCATTAGCATGCTGGCCCAATTGAAACGAGTGCCATGCACAGTGACAGAGTTCATTAGCGATATCCAAGTGCCAGTAAAAGTGGTGGCATCGAGATGACTATATATCCTACAAAGCATAGCTACCACCAGCTTATATACCTTTCTAAGGCCCGCCACTAGCTACTCCTAATCCTTCTTGACTTTGAACTTTTCGGGTTCCTCCCACCACCCCTTCAGGGTATCTGCTATGGTGACTACATGGGTGGTGGCCCATTATTCTGCGAAAGTTTGTTCTCATTCCAGTAGCACGTAATAAAACTCAGCATCCGAGCCCTTTAGAGTTGCATACGCTTTACCATCATAGTCATGAATTACCCACTTTTTGGGGTTGGTATTCTGTCTGATCCATTCAATGACTTCTACGCATGGGAATATAGCAGGGTGGCCACCTGCATAGTGAAGCTTTGACCTTTTAACTTGTACATATACTTGCCGGTCGAGGAGGTCCTCTGGGAATTATGATCGTGTGAACTCATGGTATACTTGATAACAACTCTTGTTTATCTCCTTTGGAAAATGTACATGTGGTATCCCTATAGATCAGGGGAGGATACATTGGTATTTCCATCTTTGTGTCTTCTATCTCTGGGATCTTGTTTTTCTTGCGCACTTCTGGAGGTCCCATGTTGCTCAAGTCTGAAGAGATGGAGACGCACTCTAGGTCTGGCATGTTCATAAAAGAATCCCAGGATAAGAAAGATGCCATAATAATAAAAGCCTAGGTACAAATTATTAAGTTTACCCAACTGAAACCCAGGAAAGGGAAAATTAGCGACTTGCGACTTGGTTGCTAGGTCACTAGGGTCGCGAGGATTAAACTTTCATAAGGTGGCGACTCAGCGACTAGGCGACCCTGTGACAAGGTCATGAGGTCGCTGGGTTGCAAAGGCTAAACAGTTCATAAGAGTGCAACTCTGCGACTTTGAAACTAGGTCGCTGCGTCGCAAGGGTCACAGACATAAATTTTGAGTGCAGCTGCAACCTGACGACTCAGCAACCAGGGTCGCTGGGTCACAAGGGTCACAAAGTCGCAAAGGTCGAAAGTCACATTAGGGCTGGACGAGGTTTTAAAAGGCGACACGGTCCTTTGCCATATATATAATTAATTTCCCTTTAATTTGAAACATTTCAAGGATTGAGTGAGCAACTCAAAACATGGGGGTGAAGGGGTAAAAGGAGAAAAACAAACATAAGCGAGGTTGGGTGACTTCTGATTACAAAACTGTGCAAGAAGGAGAGGTTTTTGGATAATTTGGGCACCTTAGGCTCTAAAAGATCAGAAAAGAGGAATAGTGGGTGGCTTAAAAAGGGATAAGGTGAAGGGAACAGGGCAAAAAAAGGAAAAAATGGAAACAACAGGAGGAAACGACAACTTACCCGAGAAAATTGCGCTCTAGTTGGCCTGTCAGAAGCATTTTTTGCGCTCTCCGTCACATGAACAAAATGTGACATAGCGATCCTTTTATTTATAAAGGGGTCGCTCATGCGAGAAATTAATGAGGTTTCTAGGTCACAAATGTCCCGTGTTTAAGAGAGGCTTGACCTTGCGACTTCATGACCTTGTGACCTGGAGGGTCACGGGGTCGTGATTTTGAAAATTTAAAGAGATCTGTGACTTGGCGACCTAGCGACCTGAGAGGTCACGGGGTTGGTAGGTCGCAGATTTGGGAAAAAAACCTATTCGGTGACTCAGCGACTCTAAACTTTTCCTGAAAAGGAATTAAACTACAGATTTTGACTTAGCCTTTTTGATGTTGAGGGGCTCCAAAAAAAAATTAGAGGGTGAAATTTTTTGGAGGGTGTTGTAGAGGCTACAACACCAATCTAGATGAAAATGTGAAATCTGAAGTAACAATGGGGACTGAAAGCAAAGTCTCTGTCATGGGGAAAGGAATAGTATCAATACTCAAAAGGAAGGGAGAAAGGAAATTTTTGCCAGATGTCTATTATGTACTTGGCCTAAAATGTAACCTTCTGAGCATTGGACAACTTGTGAAAAAGTGCTAGAATGTATTTTTCAAGAATGATGTGTGTACAATCATGGACATACCTCCAAGTAAAAGGGTCATTGCAGAAGTGCATATGACAAAGAATAGGATGTTTCCTTTGAAGATCAAAACAAATTTAAAGGAAGGAGGTGTGGTAGCAGTAGTCACACAAGAGGTCTTTCAAGAAGAAGTGAATGACGAAAACTGGTTATGGAATTTGAGATTTGGACATCTCAATTTTTGAGGTTTGAAACTCTTACATAGAAAAGGAATGGTAAAAGGATTACCACTCATTGAGAAACCATACAACCTATGTGAATGTTGCATCTTAGGAAAACAACACAGAGAAGCATTCCCAGGAGGGAAGAGTATAAGGGAAAAAGCACCCTTAGAGATTGTCCACTCATATTTGTGTGGACCAATGCAAACACCATATTTAGCTGGTAGTCACTATGTTTTGACATTTATAGATGATTACACCAGAAATACATGGGTGTATTTCTTGAAACAAAAGAGTTAGGTGTTTGAACAGTTCTACCACTTCAAAGCTCTTGTAAAGAAGCAAAGAGGGCACTACATAAAAGTGTTGAGAACTGACAGACGAAGAGATTATATCTCCAAAGACTTCCTACCTTTCTGCAGGGAGCATGGCATACACAATTAGTTTACCACAAGGTACACACCACAAAAAAATGGTGTTGCATAAAGTAAGAACATGACCATCATGGACATGGTCAGAAGTATGCTGAAGGCAAAGCATTTGCCAAATGAGTATTGGGCTAAAGCTATCAATTATGCAGCGTATATTTTGAATAAATGCCTAAACAAAGTTGTTATGAAAATAGTTCCAGAAGAAGAATGGAGTGGAACAAAGCAGTTTGTTACTCAGATGAGATTATTTGGATGTGTGGCATATGCACATGTCCTAGATCAACTAAGAAATAAGTTGGACACCAAGGGGGAGAAGTGTATCTTTGTTAGATATAGTGATGAATCAAAGGCCTACAAACTCTATAATACATCCACCGAGAAATTTATAATTAGCAGATATGTGCAGTTTATTGAAGAAGAAGCTTGGGATGGAATTTTAGAGAAGAAAACGAATGTGAAGACATGTGTGTCTCACGAAGAGCAAGAGGAATTGATTGCAGAAAATAATTCCTCCATGGTAGTTCCTCCTCCACCTACACAAGCTCAGCAGAGCACACCACAAGAAAACAATAGAACAACCTTGAGAAATCAAGGAAGTTCTTCTCCAAGCACACGACAAAGATTAGAAACTCCCTCGAGTTCAAGTGGAACTCCAAGCACACCAAGAAGACCAAGATTTAGAAATTTGAGTGAAACTTATGAGCAAGATGCTAATAATAATAATGGTCTAAATTCTTTATTTTCTTTGTTTTGTCATGTTTATGACCCAATTAATTTTCAAGATGCAATAAAAGAATAAAAGTGGATTGAAGCAATGAATGAAGATATTGGAGCAATAGAAAAGAATGATAAATGGCAGTTAGTGGACCTCCCACAAGGTAAAGAAGTCATTGGAGTGAAATGGGTCTATAAGACCAAAAGCAATGTTGAATACAATATAGAAAGACATAAAGCAAGACTTGTTGTCAAAGGCTACAATCAACAACAAGGAAGATATTATGAAGAAACCTTTGCACCAATTTCAAGGATGGAAACAGTGCCGATAGTGTTTTCCATTGCAGCACAACAGAAGTGGAAAGTATATCAAAAGGATGTGAAATCAACATTTCTGAATGGAGTGTTGAAAGAGGAGGTATATGTTGAACAACCTCTAGGCTATGAAATTGAAGGCCAAGAGCATAAAGTGTGCAAGTTGAAGAAAGATCTTTATGGGCTGAAGCAAGCACCAAGAGCATTGTACAATAGGATTGATGATTAACTGATGGATAATGGGTTCCAAAAGTGTGATGGTGAACCGACACTCTACATTAAAGAAAATGACGGTAAGATCCTTATTGTTGTTTTATATGTAGATGATTTGATTTTGACAGGAAATGAAGTTTCTCTAATTGATGATTTTAAAGCAATGATGAAGAGTGAATTTGAAATGACTGATTTGGGTTTATTAAGATACTTCTTGAGCATAGAAGTAAAGAAAAATGAAATGGTAATTTTTATTTCCCAAGAAAAATATGTTGCAGAAGTTTTGAAGAGGTTTAACATGCAGAACTACAAAGCAACAGTAACTCCAAATGTCACGGGGTTGAAACTAAGTAAAGAATATTGCAACAAAAATGTCGATCCGACATTGTATAAGAGCATAGTTAGCAGTCTAATGTATTTGATTACAACTAGGCAGGATATTATGTATTTTGTAAGTTTAATGTCCAGATTCACGGAGACACCAAAGGAGACACATTGGCAAGCAAACAAGAGAATTTTAAAGTATGTGAATGGAAAAAATGAGTATGGTGTTCTATACTCCTCAAGCAATAATTTTGAGTTGATTGGTTACATTGACAGTGATTTGGCTAGAAGTGTAGATGAAAGGAGCACATATGGGTATGTGTTTCATTTGGGATCAGGAGCCATCTCATGGGCTTCCAAGAAGCAAGTAATAGTTGCATTATCAACAATAGAAGCAGAATATGTGGTGGCAACAAAAGAAACATGCCAAGTAGTATGGATGAGAATGATGCTGAGAGACTTGTGTCATGAGCAAGACAAAGAAACCACAATTTATTGTGATAATAACTCAACAATTGCATTATCAAATAATTTTATCTTTCATAAGAGAACAAATCACATAGATTCCAAATATCATTTTATAAGGAATTGGTTAACCATGGTGAGATTGTTTTGTAGCATTGCAAGACAAAGGAATAGTTTGTTGATATCCTCACAAAGGCATTAAGAAAAAAGAGTTTTGTTTATCTCAGAAAATGTTTGGGAATGACTGATGGCGACAATTTTGATTAAGGGGGAGTGTTGGAATTATACTCCCAACCGCCTCCATCAATGAGAAGCAACAGCAACACACACTTCATCATTTTTTTGTGTAGAGAAGGACAAGAAAGGATCTAAGAGCCCGAAGGCGTTTTTTCATGCAACCACAACAAATAGAGTACCCAAGCCATCCTCTACATTTATTTCCTTACCTACCATTTTAACTTACCTTTTTCGTGCAAGCGCAATAACAAGTTTTTTGTTTTACCATTTAAGCCATTCAACATATGTTATTCTACCACTGATACGATATCCGGCGGGACCCAACTTAACCTTACCGCATGAGCCAAAATCTTGTTTTGCACCTTATTCCTTTGTATTTTCTTTAGTGCACTTACCAACAGTTAGTCACTCGCAGAGCACACTTCGCATTGTTTACCACTTACCTTCCTCCATCCGCAAGTTAAGTTATTTGATGTGCAATGCGGTCATGCTACTGCACATCGTAGTCACAACCTTTTATGTTTTCCCATTAAGCGTTGCAATGCATGTTATTTGATCTGCGATGCGATCATGCCATCGCACATCGCACCCACAACCTTTTAATTTTATCCATGTTCGCACCAATTAAAAGTTAAGATCGTCGATCTGCAATCTGCGATAAGGAGCCAGATGCGATGAGGACTTAGAGCTAAAAGAAATTAATATTTGAGATCTGCCAGTTTGTGTTTTTGATCGCTTTTTTAGGTGTTTTTCGTGTATAAACTAGAATACGGCCTGCGTGCCGATTTAATGAAGATATGGGTCTTTTGACAACCCAAGGATGAGAAGTTTTTGAATGTCTGTTCAACAATGAATTTGCATCGAATTGCATTGATTAGATTTAGGTTTTTAGGCTTCGGCCATTTTGTATAAGAAATGTAATTTCATTTGTTTTCAAATAGTTGAATAGAAAAACAAATTTATTTCCTCTCCTGTGTATTACGATGTATGTGATTGTTTATTTCCGTATTATTTGCAGTCTCTATGTTGTAGGGGAAACATATTTCCTCTGTTATTGTTTTGTTCAATATTTCCAACAAAATTCTTGGTCCTTATGTGCACAACTAAAGCGGGAGCCACAATGCTCAGCTCCTTATGTGCACAACTCTAGTGATTAATCCATAGGGAAAAAATATCACTAAATCTCTCACGGTTCTTTACCCATCCCATCAAAGGCTATGCTTAGACACACGCACAACTTCAACACGCAGGCTCCTTTCACTCAATCCGACCACCAAAATATAACACTTCTTATTCCATGGTGACACAGCCCACAACAATTATACCAACACAACCTGATGAGACAAACACTCACACATGATATTTCACCCTTCACACTAGCCTTACTCAACACATCACTCACCCTCGATTCTCACAAAAGATGAAAAAAATTCGTCTCCTCTCCGAAAGGAGCTCTTGAGGCTATCCACAACTGTGAATACATTTATTGAATAATTATCACTAAATTACAATATTATAAAGATGCATAGGACTAAGATAGTTAGAACTAATTCCTAGAAAACACGAGCTGATTCTTAGCAAACATCTAAACAACAATTTTTTTTCTCCATTATTTTCAAGTGATATAACAAAGACTTTAGAAATAATAATTAATTAATAAGACCTAACCCCTCTGCACCAATTAGAAAGTGAATAAATAAAATTTTAAAATTTTAAAAAACAAATTATACTTATTTTCTATTGTCTTCCTTTACATATTGGTGAATTAATTTTTAGTCCACGGTGATTAATTCAATTTCAACGTATTATCGACTATGTAATACCTGCAGCAACAAGGATAACGAAAGGAAATAACAATATATAAACAAGTTCCCTCACGTTTATTTATCTATGACACAATTGAGTCATCACTCTGCACCCCACTTGAAATGCCCTAAAGAAATATCCTAATATCTTCACCATATTCATTCACAATATAGCGATATCATAGGGATATTACCAAACAATAATGTAATGGAAGCTAGCTTTTAGGTTTTAGTTAACGTTTTAGATTTTTAATTTTTAATTTTATGTTTTGGTGTCAGTTTTGGATTTAGGTTTTAGTTTATGTTTTAGATTTTATTTTATTTTAGCTTTTAGCTTAGATTTCCAAGTTTTGGTTTTATTTTATTTTACGTTTTAATTTAGGTTTTAGGTTTATTATGACATATTTTAGTGTTAAGTTTTAGTTTTATATTTACATTTCTTTTAATAAGGTTTTAGATTAGGATTTAAATATCAAGTTTTATAATATTTTTATAATATTAGGTTTAAAATATTTAGGTTTTAATATTTTATTCAATATTTTAGTTTAATATTTAGGTTTAATATTTAAGTTTTAATATTAGGATTTATAAATTTTTATTATATATTTAATAATTATTAATTTGGTTGAGATATGTCTATCATTTTATATCAATTATATTTAATAATATGATTATGATAGTATATTGATTTTTGGATCATTAATCTAATGTAAAATACATTTAAGCTAATTCACATATAATAAATTGAAATGAAAACCTTTGATGTGATTATTGTTGATTTTTACATTATATAAATTAATTTAAGATTACAAATTTTATATGCATTTATGATAAGTTGTTTAATATCTAATTAATATTTTTAAATTTTAAATGTGTAAAATTATAAATCAATTTAAGATTACAAATTTTATATCACTTGCAAATTAATAATAATTATTTTGAATATCTATTTTGCTTTTTATTTCATATTTTCAATTTGTTTTTTAATTAATAAAATTTATTTTTATTTAGCCAAAAGGCTCATTCTACAACGAGTATGATGTGTAAGGGTGCATTTATGTCATCAAATTTTGCTCATATTAGATCTGTAATTATACGAAACACATGTGAAAAATTAGATCCCTGTCAGCTCATGTTAAATCCATATTTAAAATTGATCTATGGTGGTAATAAGATATACATATTTTTTCCTTAAATTGCTAAAAATATTTAATCAACTAATAAATAAATTTAAATTATACACTATATAAATCTAAATAAAAATTTACATCATTCTACAAAATACAATATTTACCTAGCATAACAATGTGTTTTAGCATCAAGCTATGAGTGGAAAGGAATTTATAGCAATTCCCTTATAAGCTAAGATAGTTGAGATTTAGGTACAACCAAAATTTTAATAAGAATAAGAATGAGAGACTAATGTTATATGATATTATTATAGGATTAAAAAATAATCCAAAGAGATATTCATAAATAATTATTAAGATTGCATTAATTAAATTAAAATAAGTTGACAAGGTTTTATTAGTTTACAAAGAAAATGGGTATTTCGTCTTTCACTAAATATGTTTTCATCTTGAGAGATATGATCATAAAAAAGGCTTGAAAAATCAAGAGTAAAGATAGATATATGATTATTAACAATATGTATGCATTATAAAATTTATATATTATGTATTATTATTGTATTTTTTTTATCTCAAGACTATTTACTGACTTTAGGATTCACGCTCCCCACCAACCCCCCTGAGGCACTAACTTCCCGGCGAAGTCCAACTAATTTATCTCAGAATTAACACACGACCTACCTAACCTAAAGGAAGTCCCTATCAGATTATCTGTAGAAAGGTCTAGAGGTTCGCATGAGTGCAGGGATGGGAGTTCTTCCTTCACGAGGCTTCTGATTGACTCAATTTCATTGGTTTAGGATTATAAAATTTCGAAAAAAAGGTCCTTTAATACTAATTCCATCCTGTTAGCAATTAGAAAGTTTTCTTGGTTGTAGTAAAAAACTATGTAAGGTAACCTTTATAAACCAACCTTGCACATTGAAGGCTAGCCTGTTCAATCCACAAAGGGTTCTCTCTGGCAACCTAATCAATAAATTTAGCAATTGACTATACATTCACAAAATGGATAGATATTCACTTGAGATGTGTTGAAATAGGGCTTGATTGCGCATGTGGGAGATAGTCCATTGGGCAATGGATTAAACAAGATAGGGTTTAAAGAAACTTACTAAAATACTGGTTGTATGATCAAGGACTAACAATGGCAAGGCATATGGCACGTCTTAGCCATTTCAAGTCATCTTTGTAGCTGAAAGAGGAGAATAGAAAAACAATCCACTACATTAGGGCATAGGAGATGAATCCTAAAGTAGATTTAGAAGATAGAAGTGCAAATATGTGAATCTATGAGACAAAGAATTAAAAAAAAGGATGAATTTTGTAACATTTATTCTCATTAAAATATCATAAAACAATACATTGAAATGATATTACAAAGGTAGAAACACTAAAACATGTAGAGAATATAGACTAAGAGATAAAATCACATGAACCTTTGTTTCAATGATCAAAATATTCTCATCTTGGAAAATTCTAAATTAATAAATCTTTCAAAACACACAAACAATAACTATCTTTTCATCAAAATTCAACCTATTTTCCTCCTTTATGATGTATAATATATGGAAACTACATAAAATATAAGATCCACAAAGTCGGGTTGTAATAACTACAAAATATTTACAATATTTGGGGAGTTAATTAACAAAACATAATGAAAATCCTATCCTTTTAGTTATTCGAATCTCTATTTTGCACATAACATTGGTCAAAGTATCTTATGAAATTGTTGCACGTATCTCCTAATATTCTTCTCGAACCAAGGACGATTCATAGTTTTATTGTCAGATCTAGAACTATTCACTCCCTTGTAGGCTTGATATCTAGAACTAAAACTCGCATTCCCTCTTGGTAGCAAAAAATGATACATGGACCTATAAACTCTATTGAAACTGTGAAATGGCCTATGTAACTTCTTGCTCCTTTTAAGGATATTTTTCCTTGTGTTGACTTGTATTCTCTATGCTCCATCAATTACAAAAACCCTTTGACATATTACCAAAACATATAAAAAATAAACTGACTGTATCAAAAATTAAAATGGAGTAGGTCAAAATGCTAAGGTATAATTATGGTTTGTTCAACAAAATTAGGGTTTTGTATATTTTTTAGCCTGTGAGGTAAAATGACCATTTCTCCCTTTATGAAGCCTATGAAATGAGGTCTAACTTGTCTTGGCTTATTTTCATCCTTCTGGTAACATTCTTTATGGTTTTTCTAGCCTTTAAGTTTTTTTTCCCTTTTCTGTCTGCATACTTTGTTTTCCTCTGTTTGTTAGTCTTCTTTTCGCTCTTCGAAACTTTCAAAATTTATTCATCTTCATCAATAATAATTGTCTCCTTTAGCTAAAGGTTTTTTTTCCTTTAAACTCAGTCTTAGTTTGTTTGTAGGGTGAGCATGAGGTTTTCTACAATAAATCCTAGACTTTGTTACTATTTCTTCCTCCTCTTTTTATATTTTTGTTTCCCTTTTTCATATTTTATTGTTGTATGCTTTGCGTCCTCTTCTTCTAGAATTAGATTTTGTTGTCTTCTTTTTCTCATCTCATAGACCATAACCTATGGTTCCTCTAAACGTTTCTCAATATGGTCTTCAACAGGGATATGGCTAGGCTTTGCCTTTGTTTCCTAAGCTAGCGTTTGGACAAAAAAATTAGTTTGACCTCTCCTCGGCCTTCTAGGTGCAGGTTGTCTAATGTTTCTCTGTCTGAGTTGGTCCACCTACTTTTTCAACTCATCAGTATATAGTATTTTTATCAAGATGTGATGACAAATGACATGAGGTTTTAACTCAGGTCTAGTTCTAAATTTGGTAGACATCTTCAGCAAACTTTGATGAAGAAAATAGGTCAAATTCATCTTACTAAAACCTGCTAAATGACATAAAAACCTCATGTGATACAAATAAGCTTTAGAGTACCCACCTTCAATGGTGAAGAAGAGTTGCATAGTCTTGAGAGTGTAGTGCCATTCGAGATTGATCATGTTCTGGAGGAATCCTACATTCCAATATTGGTTCTTACAGTATTCCTTCAAGAAAAATTTCAAGTCTACATTCCGTAATCTCTACTTTTAAAATCATTTTTCACCCTTAGTAGGAAAACCCATGGCCTCTGCAATGGATTCTTCGATGGCTAGAAATTGTAGGGTCCTAATTCGTGTTTTATTTCCATCAAAAAATTATATGAAGTCATGAAACCAACTTAGGTTATGTCCATGGAAGAACTAGAGTATTTATTCCAAACCTGTATTTCAGAAGAGATACAAAATTTGTGGATAAACTTCAAAGTACATTCCATCGGGCTCAAAATCCTTCACATGGCCTCACCTTCCCATCTTGCAAATGTTTCTGATGCTGAAAATAATTTCACAACCTTGAATACCCCTGGGCGGATGCTACAAACTATTTTAGAACCTTCATGCACACTATAAACAAAATTTTGGGTTTGCTCGAAATTACCATTTTAGGGAAGACAAGGTATTTTAGGGTTTGAATTTAAAAATGTTTCTTAGGATTTAAATGCAAGTAGATTTTACATCAAGGATGAAAAGGTATAGGGCTTTATGAAAATCCACATAGGAAGTTGAAATGATAGGTTTGGTAGCTCAAAACCCTAACTTTTAATTTTTTGAGTGAGCACTGCGAAAATATTTCATAGCACCAATTGTACGCTTGTGATAGGCTAATTTCGCTGCAGAAAACTTAGGGAAATCTTAGGGATAGGTGAAATGACTTTATTTGATATGTCCCTAGGATTATATAGAAATTTACACAAAATTTTTATAAGCCATGTTCATAACCATGACTTTGCATAATGAACTCATATATATAGCCTTTGGACCTTTAAGGAAATGTGCAAACCTGTAAGTTGCTAGCACATCTGATCTTTCTTTTCAATATATCATTTTTTAATTTTAAATTAAAATATATAAATATTACATATGTTTTATTATTATTATTATTTATAATTTATATATTATAAATCTAAAAAAAAATTATAAATTAATATATCAAAATTTGTAAACTTAATATAATAGGGTATTGTAATAAAAGTAAAATAATGTGGTAAAGAGCTCATATTTTAATTTTTAATATATTTATTAATATCCATAAAACTATTTAAAAATTATAATAACCTAAACACAATAATAAATAAAACCTTATTTACATTAATTTTAAAGAAATAATTTTCATATATATATATATATATATATATATAAGCTACAGTGCAAGAAACATAACTGAGAGAATTAGAAAATATAAAATGCGTTTGAGCCTAAATACATGGTCCAAAAATATTAAATAACCATTACTTATGATGGATTGTTTTATTCAATCTATTTTACTTTTGGGTAAAGTGAAACAACACACACACAAACTAATTCCAAAAAACCATTGGAGAAAAATGCTTGAAAGTGAAACCTAAATCCTATTCCAAATATTCCCAAAATTCTAGAAAAATAAGTTTAAAATGAGAGTAAAAAACACAATGAAATAATGAAATAATGCTATAAAGTGTTTATATTTTAAATTTTATTTGCTCTATTAATATCTATAGAAATATGTACAAAAATTAATATCCTAAACACAACAATATTATAAGACCTTATTTACATTAACAATTTACAAAATAATTTTCTCACTCTTGAATTTTATATTTAAATTTATAGATCTTTTTGTAGGTTACATAGTAGCCAATCAAATTGAGTCAATTATAAAAGAATATAAAAATATAAGAATGTTCAACTTTAAATTCACATATTGGTAACATTCTTCATATATTGGTAATATTACAGAATTAATCATTTAATTTCTAGTGAAAACATACTTATCATTGATTCAAAACCTGATTATGATCCTAGATGCATGGTTCAAAAAAATTAAGTGTGTAGTCCAAAAAAATTAAGTAGTCATTATTTATGATTCATTGCTATAATTGATCTATGGGGTAAAGTGAAAGAATACAAACGCAAAGTAAACTCGAAAAACCATTGCATAAATATGTCCAAATCTTAACCCTAAATCTTATTCCAAAATGCTCAAAGATCACGGAGAAGAATTCTAAAGGAGAGTCAAACATGGTGAATAAAATAGGTTTGATTGCTACTAATTTTTCTTTCAAGACAATTATTTTTTCATGAAGACTTGCAAATTATATCCATTTTTTGTTTACTTTCAAGCTTCACTGAACATATTGCTTCTTTCTCTTTCCCATGTTGGCACTTTAAACCTAATACATAGTGATTTAACCTTAATTTATAGGTATATATTATATATTATAATAAGAATTTTATATATTAAATGAGATTAAATGTAAGATAGTTATAAATTATAAAATATTATAAAATTGAAAAATATATTATCAATGTATGGTGTTTTAACCCTAACAAATAACTATAAATCATGTTAAAAAAAGCTATGTATATTACACCGAGAGGCATTATACAACCCAGTATGTGAGGGAGTTGTTGTCACGTAGCACTACACAACTTTTTTCTTTTAAATATATGTTATCTAATTAAAGAAAGACAAGGAATATGAGGGATATATTGTCACATAATGTGATTGATATATATATATATATATATATATATATATATATAATTAAAATGTGTCAGCTAGTTAATAATTAATGAAAAGTAAATAATATGAGGGATATGTTGTTATGTAATGTTACATTAAAAAAATGAAAATATATACAAGCTAATTAATGAAAAAACTTTAACATATTGCTCAATTAAAAATTTTAACCAAAAATAACATATATAAAATTAATATTTTTAATCACAAAAGGAAATTATGTGTGGAAAAATCAAGAAAAGAAAAAGAGTATAAGGTTCATTTAGTTAGTTACCAAAAAATTAAGACTTTAGTTATGGTATGTTTCATCTTTACAAAATATTAACCTATATAATCAGTGATCTCTAGTAATGAAATTAGATTATTGACTGTAAAAAATTATGCTTGCTTCACATTGTGACAGAAAACTCAATATATTGTAAATCTTACCAACACCCGATTGCTTACTCCAATTATATTAGGTTTTGTGTGCAATGTAAAAACTAATACAAGATTATTTTCCAAAATGTGAAACTAATAAATATACCTCATTCCTCACTTCAATTAGATTAGGTTTTGTGTGTAATGTAAAAACTCATATAATATTATTTGCTAAAATGTGAAGCTAATAAATCACAAGTGAACTCTTATTACACGTGGAATTGGAATACTTGCAAAACTAAAATGTTGCATTATTTTTTTTTTCTCATGTGAGGTAAATTTTATTGTAGTAAAACATAATTAGTATTTCAAATATATAAATTAAGTAAGTTGATATCATAGTTAAAAATGTTTTGTGTGAATTAAATTTTCTCAAAATAAAAGATAATACGTATTTTTGATATATAAACAAAAAAAAATCCATCTTAACTCCAGATCTCCCAAGCGCCCATAGGGATCAAATCCTTTGAGGTGAAAATCTCTCTTTGAGTGAAAAACTTGAGGAATATCTTAATATGAAACCTCTTTTTGAGTGCAAAAATTGAGGAAATGTTTGTACCTCAAAGGATTTGATGCCTCTCAACACTTGGGTAAATTTGAAGTTAATATGGATCTATGCGTGTTAAATTATATTAACCGTATGTATAAATTATAGAATAATATATTAAAATATATATTATTATGGCGATCTTGCTGCTTTAAATCCAAATTATAGTACTTCAAACCTAACCTGTAGTTATAAATTATATATTATAGTAAGTAGTATGTATGTTAAATTATATAAACCATAAGGCACTTGTCAATTATCTAATATTAAATTAAGAATATTATAATTGCGCTAAGAGGCACTCTACATCTAAGTGTGGGGGAGATGTATAGGCATTAGGCATAGCATAATAAATATTTTATGTCAACATTTTCTATTATCATCTCTATTATAACTAACTCAAAAAACAACTCAATTGGATGCAATGTGAAGTGAAAAAAATTAATATAAAGGAGATTTATGATTTGGGGTGAAATATGTTTAAGAATTATGTTCCCAATGTGAGTCATTCCAAACTCCTAGGTCAATTTGTGTAGAAGAGTGAATATAATAAAGTGATTCTAATAGGATAATATGCAATTCTTTCAAATGTAACCCATCTTATTTAAACCCTATAAAAAGTGATCAACTTAGTGTTCTGCCATGAGAATTATTGTCGAAGAACATCATGAAAATGATTCGTACCATACTTGGTTATGGGATTGTAAAACAACAAAGGATTTCCACTTATTTTTTATTCACATTCAACAATTGGACTGCAGTTTACACAATAGATAAATTTCGAGGTATAAAAAGAGTCTTACAACAAAAATATATAACCAAAGTAGATTTTATAAGAACCAATAATATTCAAGATGATGATATCAACCATGGGGATGATTCATCATATTTGGAGTAAAAAGGTAAAAGGATTAAACAAATAATAATAACTATTTTTTCAATTTGTATTTTCAACATATCTTCATATGGTTTTACTCAAATTTCGAACAAGAGCACTTGCTGGATGCAGAACTTAATTCCTTATTGATGCAAGAGCATCGGACTCAGAATAGACAGGAGAAGGGTTGTTTTGTCTCACGGTTATAGTTGACTGTGAACAGGTTACTAGACTTGTTCTTTGATTTCGGTTATTATTTTATTTCTAAAAAAGAACAGTAGCATAGGAAAATAAATTGTTTTAATTTTTTTTTGAGTTTTATGTAACTTGAAATTATAGTTAGGGAGCGGTTGCTAGTTTCAACCGAAAGAGTAATAACGGAATTAACGCTACAGCATTATAAATAGCAAAGACAAATACACTATGGGGGTTCTTTACCCTCAGAGAGATGTGAATAAAAGGACAGAAATTGGAAAACCTTTCTGCAACCAGAAATCATTTTTCTTTTAGCAATTGTTATTGTATTTTTGAACTTCTACTTTTTCTTATTTCCTACTGTCATATACATAGCGTTTTTTTTTGACAAATAAAAATAGCATTTCAGTGAAGTGTGAACAGGAAACCAGGAGAGGACGCACTATGTCCAGGAGAGAGGAGAAACCTGTGGAGTCGTTAAACAAAGGTTACACGAATAGTGCGAGGGATGACACAAACGAAATGTAAAATTACATAATTTAACAACCAGTATTCAAGACGATATTCAGGTAAGGGCGCACATACATGAAACACATTAAAATTCTTTCATTACCAATTAAATTTCCGAAACTTTCATTTAAAATACTATTGAAGTTATGAAGATGAACGACTGAAAAGTTTCATGTAAAAAGACTATTACAATTATGGAGAAATTACCAACAAGATCCGAATTGGGGCATAACATTAGATACTACACAGTTCCGTTACAAACGATTGAAAACTACGCCGAATCGAGACCGGCTACCCGGACTTAAACACCGGATGAGGGTTTGAAGCTGGACGTAACCAACCACAGGGCAAAGAAAAGCCAACAGGACAATTACATTTCATTTACAATTTTCAACAGAGTTTGACAGCCAACAGTGGTTGGCGTGAAAACAGATGTATAAACCCTAACCTATAGCGCACGAGAGGAGTTAACCCTACCCGTAGGGTTCGCAGCTGGAGGACAAGGCGGACGAATTTGGAACTGGGACAGAGACTTGCATACACCCACAGACATATGATTGTTAGCCATTACAGGAAATTTATCTTTCTATGTGACATTAAATGAAAACGAAGACTTACAAATTAAACCAGTGAAGTAGAGTCAGATTTACCAGAGAGACTGGATAAAATAGAGCCAAGTGACCAATTCGCGAACCAGAGAAACCTGATCACGAAGGAGCCAGGTGATTAGAACCTCAAAAAGATGGAGAATAGTGTGAAACAGGGAAAAGATAGCATACCTGTGTTTTCTTTTAGTTTGTAAACTGCCACAGGAACATTGGTCGGCGGAAAACCTGGAAAAGAGAGTAACAACATTAGCCATTGAAACACGGAGGCAAGTAAGGACTAATAGTTGCGAAATAAACTGGAACAGCAAGACAACCTCGATGAAAATTTACTAGATAAACTGGCTATGAACATTTCTACAGAACTCAAAAGTACTTAGCAGTAACAAGAAACCTCGCAATGAGAACTGAAACCCCATTTTCCTCAACCAGAATCCGCGTTGAAGTACAGAACAACCTTGTGGAGCTGGAGAATTTGTTAGGGTTGGAACAAACCCTGCATTCATAGCAACTAAGAAATTGACAAAGGAATAGCAGCCTGGTCGAAGAGCTGTGACTAGAGTGGGAAAAGGCACGCAAGTCGAAGTGAATAGTGTAGCCAAATCTCGAGGATAAGGCCGTAATTACGGAAGGTGAGCTGTAGAAACCGCCAGCAATACACATGTACGCCGAGCCAAAATCTCATTAAATTTTGTTGTATTGGGTTACGTTAAAATCATATTAACCATAAATGCTGGTCTGACAAGTTTAATCAATATTACATTTCGATATTTTCATTTGATCTGAATTGTATTAACCTGGGCGGAACGAGGCTAAGGCTTCATCATTTTTGGTATCAGAGCTAGTTGTTGAACAATGGACATGGAGGTAGGAAGACGAGGACGAGGAAGAGGGAGAGCTAATCTAGGATTAGCAAAGGAAGGACTGAGAGAGGAAATTCGTATTTTGAATGAACGATTGGCAGCAGTGGAGGCTGGAGGAAGAAGGGATCCTGATGGAGGGGATTACAGTGATGAGGAGGTTGCAGAAACGACAGATGGTTCCGAAGGAGAAGGACCTGAACTGAGGTTGTTGAGGTCAGTTTTGTTATCGAGTACCAAGCCCAAACATGAGATTTCTACTTATGATGGGAATCTATCAGCAGAAGTGTTGTTGGATTGGTTGAGTGAATTGAACAAGTATTTGATTTTGAAGAAATCAGCGAAGACAAACAGGTGAAATTTGCTGCCACCAAACTGAAGGGACATGTGTCCTTGTGGTGGGATAGTGTACAGGTGGAGAGGAAAAGGCTACTTAAACCACCTATTAAAAAGTGGGCCAGAATGGAGGCCAAGCTGAAGGAAAATTTTTTGCCAAAAGATTATCAGATTATGCTGTATAGACAGGTGCAGAATTTGAGGCAAAAAGGGTTGACTGTCAAGGAATACACAGAGGAATTTTATGGGTTGAATCTGAGGGCGGGGTACGTAGAAGACACCCCTGAAAAACAACCATATTTGTAAATGGCTTGAGGGGGGAGATACTGGAAAAAATCAATATTCTCTCACCCAGAACTATTGATGAGGCATATTAGTGTGCCTTGAAAGTGGAAGAGAAGATAATCAGAAAGCAGAATGCTAGAAGAGGAGGAGGATCTGGCAGAGGAAAAGGGAAGGCCTTTGGCAGGGGCAGAGGCGCAAATTCCAGTGAAGATGGTAACAGTTCCAAACCTTCAGGGACATTAGAAAAAGACAATAACACCAGAGGAGGACGAACATATCAGCGGGGAAGAGGAAATGGTCGGGGTAGAGGATCTGTCCAGTGTTATCGGTGCCATAAGTGGGGGCACAAGTCTTATGAGTGTCCTGAGGGGGAACCAGAAGGTGGTAGAGGAACTTATGTAGCCCAAACATAGGAAGTGGAGGCACCACCCCAGGAAGTAGAAAATGCACCTGAGACAGGGGAAGCTTTGGTACTGAATAAGGTGTTGCTGAAACCGGCCAAAGAAGTTGTAGAACTGGATCAACGAAAGGCTTTATTCCGGACAATCTGCAAGTCACAAGGTAAATGCTATAAGTTGATAATCGACAGCGGAAGTACAGATAATTTGGCGGCCACAGAAATGGTGGAGAAGTTGGGGTTGAAATGGTTGAAGCATCCCACTCCCTATAAAGTGTCGTGGCTGCAAAAGGGACATCAACTGCAAGTTGATGAGTAGTGTGAAGTGGAATTTCACATTGGCAGGTACAGGGAAAAAGTTATGTGTGATATTATGCCGATGGATGTATGTCATATACTGTTATGGAGGCATTGGCAGTATGACAGGAAAGTGGTCCATGATGGAAAGACAAACTGTTACAAGTTTGTCAAGGATGGGATTAAGCATACGCTTGTACCCATCAAGGAGGAAAATACAGAAGAAGCTAGTGGGGTTAGAGCGTTACTGATGGGTGGAAAGGAGTTTTTACAATAGATCGATGATAGTAGTGTAAATTTTATTGTTGTGAGGAGGCCAAAAACAGTGGTACTGCACACAAAAATTTGTTGGAAATATGATGCAATGTGTTGTCCTTGATGGCAACCAACTTGATGAAGATGATGGCAACTTACTTGATGAAGTTATTCCTGATTTGATGGACTTGGTAATGATGTAAATCTGATGTGATATGATGTGTCTACAGAGAAACTCAGATGTAATGATGAAATGAATTTCAGTATGTGCTAGAACAATGATGAAAAGTGTATGTCACAAGGCATACACGGGTTTGCTTAAGGGAAGTCGCGTATGTACGCGGAAAAGGACGTGCCAAGTCGCGTATGGTCAATTGCGCTCGAAATGTATAAAACCAAGGGTTACTACAATGTTATTGACCCATTGTATTGAGCGTTGGGTTGTCTATTTGATCCCATCCAGGAATACCATCGAAAGTGATGTGGTTTTGGCTCATGGTATTGAAAAACGATAAACCTATATAAGGAGAAGAAAATCATTGTGCAAGTGTGTGCATGAGTCTGGGTTTGAATGGATACTTCACTCTGAAGTATATCTGTATGGAAAGGGTAACAGTTTGATGATAGATCTGAATCTGTGATGCACCTATGAATAAATTGATGAAGAATGTTATCTAGATCTGAAATGTATTTGTATCTTCTAGATCTGTTTGTGGAATGTTTAAATCTGAGATGAGGCGAATATCTGTCTGCAAGTAAAGGGTTAAATTTGAACTGAATATCTAATCTGAAGAAGTATGCTGCTCTATAATGTCTGAAGTTCTATACGCTAGTTTCTTGCAGCAGAAGTGCGTATATACGCGGGTTTGATGAAGAGAAAGCGCGTATGGGCTGTTCTGTAATATGCAGATGAATACGCGGGTTGATGTGAATGGAAGAGTGTATATACACAGTATCAGTAAAAGGAAAGCGCGTATGAAAAACTAGGGTTTGCTGAAGTTTGTTGTATGAGATGTCTGATCTTTTCTGTTGGTTTACTGCTATCTATTGATGAAGTTATAAGTTTCAGTTTGATGTATGATTGAGCTTAAATGTGTGGAGTGGGTCCAGTCTGAAAATATGATGAAAAGTGGCCTACAAGTTGTGCTCTAAAGAAAGCTTTTGGATCCAATATGAAAATTGATGAAACGTGGTCCATGGTGGTGCTGAGGGTTGTAGCCTTCAGTCAGGGGGTCGTAGCTCCCTTCCAGGAGAGGCTGGTAAAAAAGAGCAGGGGGTCGTAGCTCCCTTCCAGGAGAGGCTGGTAAACGAGCGCAGGTGGGTGCCTACGTACTGGTATGAGTCTACGCCAGTACATAGTTGTAAGATTTGTTAGCCCCCATATGAATTTTTTGACAAGAAAATAGGGGGCTAAATCATTGTTGAGTCTT
The DNA here is from genome assembly GCA_034641835.2 of Pinus albicaulis. Taxonomy (NCBI): domain Eukaryota; kingdom Viridiplantae; phylum Streptophyta; class Pinopsida; order Pinales; family Pinaceae; genus Pinus; species Pinus albicaulis. Next base: position 232,452,802 of record CM076576.1, read on the forward strand.
CAAGGAATGCCTTTCCCCTGAAAATACATCCTCCTTGAAGTATCTCAATTGCTGTGCTTAATACAAATCCCATTCTGCTAGTAAACTGTTAAAAAGGGGCCTATCATTCCTTCCTTTACCCCTGTAACATACATCAATTCCCCCCTTTTTCCCTTTGTCCAAATTCCCTTTCTATTACCCTCATTTAGCCTCTTTCATTCCCCCTTGGCTCCCCTTCTATTTCCCCTTTTTACCCCTCAAATCCCCCTAAAATCCCCTTTAATTTCCCCCTCTTACCCTTTGTTTAACTTTCTTCCCCTTTCTCCCCTTATAATTTCCCTTTAAAATCCCTTAAAACCCATTAAAATGGGCAAAAAACCCACTTTCCGACCATGCTATAGGCCTAGCCCCTTTTCCGCTGGCCCCTTAACCACTTCCCACACATGCCCGGCACTGGGACCAAGTGCTTAAGTCCCAAGCGCTAATCGCAATCGCAACACCCATGTCGCACCCTCCGATCAATCGCAACCTTGTCTTCCGTTTCCCCGATCGCACTGTCCCCCGATTGCATCTGAGCCGTTGATCTGTTCCGCGATCCGACGACCAGCGCTCAATCGCATTGCCCCGCCTGATCGCATTCGCAAGCCTTCCCTCCGTCCTCCGATTCTATCGCAGCTGTCCATTCTCCCGCCGATCTAACGGCTCAGCGCTGTCGCATCGCTGCTCCGCTGGCCCTCTCCATCTCCCTCCGATTAGACGTGGACCGTCGATCTGATCCCAGCTCCGACGGTTGGTGTTTAATCGCAGCGTCTCCCCAATCGCAATCGGAACATTTGTGTTGTGCATTGTGATTGCTCCCCGCTCCGACCTCCGATTGCAATTGTGCGATTGAATCCTGACCGCCCGTTTCCTCCCTGATCTGATGGCTCAGATCTAATCGCCCTCCACCACATTAGGTCCCACTCTTACATTCATTTCCGTTGCATTTCATGTGTTTTGTATGTTACGCCTATTTTATGTATTGTTCCGCCGCTCAATCTCCACCGTTGATCTTTGTTCCCAGACCTAAATCTAACGATCTGTGCTGCATATCCACACCAAACCCTATTATCCGCGCATTACACCACTTCACTGCATTTTCATCGTTCTTTTACAAAATAGCGTTGTTTCCGCCACCGCCGCACCACCATTTAGTTCACCCTGCGTCCATTGCTCCGTCCACTGTTTCTTCACAAATTTTCCATGTTGCAGAGTTTCTAGAGGAAGAGGACCACCTCTGTTCAATGTACTGCCTCAATGGCAAGCGGTGCAGTCAGGATCAAATCCAATGAACCAGTACCATCAGGAAAGTCAAGGAATGGGGCTGTCAGGACTTACATTAAAGGAAAGCGGAGTTCAAACGCCGAAAATCTTGCCAGCGCCATTAAAAGCTCGAGCTAACCCGACAGAGGTAGTCATGAAGCAGCAAGGATTTTCAGTACAGAACAGAGGGATTCATGCGCGTCAACAAAGATCTTGAGCCCTGAAACAGAGGTTTAAAGAGGCAAAGCATCATTTTGAAGACCCCGAGGATCGATTCTGGAGATCCTGAACATCAATAAGAGGTAATATCAAGGTTTTCTTATCAGCAGAATGTTTTTCCATAAAGGACAGGTCTCCCATGCAGTATTTATTATGCGCCGTGTCCCTGAAGGAGTTTTCCGTCCCAGCTATAGTTCAAAGCAATCTAACATCCATGAGGCAGACCTCCCAGCAAGTTCTTTCATTTTGTTCAAATCACCTGGAGTACTATAGCCAAAAGGTCAAATCATATCCGGAGCAGATCTTTCTTTCGCGAGGAAGGTGACAATGATTAAATATATAGTGTATCAAGCAGAATGGGCCTCGGCCCTGCATTCATTGTTGTGTTTAAATGTAACATTTAAGATTCACCTACCTCCTCAGTCGGTCCTCTGTGTCTCTTCTGCTATAAAGCACATAGGGATATCATTGTAATGGTTGTTGTTGGATTATCAGTGAATTTCAAGCATCTTTGTCCCGAGCCAAGTTTCCTGTGTAATAGTTGTATGACAGGCTGAGAAATATGATATATTCAGGCTGAATGTAAAAGCTTTGGGCAGTGATGTACCTGATTGGTGTTGTGTTTAACATGATAAGCAGTTTTCATTGGATCCTGATCTACAGTAGTTGGTGATGTTTTTCTTATCTCTGCGTTTATTTCCATCTCATTTCATGTTCTTCTGACTGACATCTGAATGCATGACATAAGATTTACCCTTGTTAGGTACCTTATGTCCCAGCTCTCTCAGTCTTTAATGTTTTCTGCTCATATGTGTGTCTGAATATTGTTTTAATTGACTAAACCAGTGTAGTGGAAGATTATTTCCTGCTCTCTGATGTGCAAGTTGATAGAATCAGTGTTCAGATGTCTTTGTTAAGATTTAATTGAAAGAGGTTAGGAACATTGGGAGGTGTAAAGCCTGTCGCTACCTCTTCATAACCTGCCCTTCCATACAAACCTTTTCAAGACCCCGTGTGTTGCCTATGGTTTTGTCCAAGCAGGCCTGGAGTTAAATGACCTCTGGCCTGATCTATAGACGGAATCAGATGGTTTTCCATCCTTCATTCTCATTCCTTAGTGCTCCATCCCACCAATCAGTCTTTGAGATCCAAATGCTCTAGATGACTAGCCCAACTGAAGCTTACACATTGAACATAATTAAATCCTTTCTTGACTCCATTGCCCAATGGCCTTGATGTTCCCTGAGTTATCTATCTTTGTCTAGCTTCCTTCTTTACCCATCCTTGTCTTATGATGAAACCTTCCTTCCTGATTCTCAACAACCAAACTCAAACAATCAAACAAACAACCCTGAGCCTATAACTAGCCTAAAATCATAATTGAGAACTTCAAAGACATATATCCTTTGATGATCATAGAGAGATCCCTCTCTGGACCTAGGAGGGCTAGATCCTAAGGTCTGAAAGTGGTTCTATGTTGTCTCATCTTTTGGTCTCTGTCAACCTGGCCAAAACATGGGAACCCCAACATAATGGCGACTCCACTGGGGAATTCTGAGCACATTTCGTCTTAAACACTCTTTAAACATCGGAAACTTAGAACTCTGGCTAGGTTGACGGTAAGTCACACCTTTATTGAATCAGCCTCCATTATTGAATATCCACCATACTCTTAGACAGAGCCTAGATAGGGCCAGGTAGCCTCCAGATCTCATCCTCTCTTCAGAGGTGAAATATTTGGTAAATGCCCTCCCAGTCAATCTCTGGTCGGAGCTTGTTGCGTTAGAGGAGATTCATGAAAGGTGATAGTGCCTGAGCACTATGGTGGACAGTGTACCCTAGAATCATCCTAAACCCTCCACCTGGCGACTCCATTATTCCTAAACGTTAAAGACTCCACTGGTGATCAGTAGGCCTGCTGATTATCTCGGTTTCACATCAGACTCCACTGGGAGACTAGTCCCAAGCATAATGAAGACTCCACAAGGAGGCCAGTTCCCAAGACAACATTAACCACAGTAGAAATAACAAGTAGGGCTAAGCTGCTTGGCTTATAAACAACACTCTGGCTCACAGAACCATTCATACAAGAGCTTTCCCTGATCCAAACCCACCTGAAATAGTTGATAATCCTGAGAAAATCCTTAAAAGAACACCTGTGAGTAGGAGATCAACTATTTCCAGCAACATTCATAGAGCCAATTATGCACCAGAAAATCTTGCAGCTCTATTAGACCCTTTCTTCGACCTAGACCTCCAAAACATATTACCTAGAACTAGGTCATTCAGTGTTTCAGACCAGCCAGACACTAGGGACAGCGAAACCCCTCCTTCCACACCACCTGATCTCCACTTTCTCCAAAACTCGGGGCTTTCTCACCCTAGATCTGCTCAACAGGCTTCTACTGGTCCTACCATCCCTGTCATCCAACTACCAGCTGCTCAAGCCAACCCTATACCTCATCAGAACATCATCATGGCAGCCTAGTATGCACCTCTAGTTTTACCTCAGCCTCTGCTGCCCTTACCAAATGATTATCAATAAAAAATCCCACACTTCCCTGCTAAAGAGCCTACAACAGCACAACAACATGTAGATAAAATGGAAGACTCTTTTGACTATATGGAAATTGATGATGAAACAATCAAAATGAGAATTTTCGCGCAGAGCTTGGGGGGAGAGGTTAAAAAGTGGTTTAAAAACGTACCTGCTGGTAGTATCCAAGATCTCCCTGCTTTATACCAGACTTTCATCAACAAATGGGAAACTAGAGCAAACCCTCGCCAGCTCCTAGCAGAATACATGTCCCTTAAGAGGAACGCAGGAGAGAGTGTTCACGATTACACCACTAGATTCAATAACATCTACAATGCTCTTCCCCCACACATGAAACCTCCGCAAGGTATGGCCCTAGCCAAATATCCTGATGGATTTGATGCTGACATGGCCTATGAGCTTAGAGATAAAGAGTACACCACTTTGGAAGACATGCAGAAAGGGGCAGTAAACATAGAGGAAAATTTGATTGAAAAAAGGGCCAAACTGAGAGCTGAGAAGAGAGTAACATACAAGGATGACACTATAGCCTCCACTTCAGATCCTAATATCGACAGATTGTCTAAGAATCTGGATAAGCTATGCCAAGTGGTCGAAAATATGGCTATCACTCAGAACAGGAACCAAAATCAAAACCAAAACCAGAACTTTAGAAGAAACAACAACACTCCCAATAGGCAGAAAGAGTCAGATCAGCAAGTCATTCCCCCTTTCCAAAACTTTCTTGATGAGGATGAGGGAATCATAGAAGAGTTTGAGGGGAATGTGATAAACATGTTCGAAACAGAGGACTCAATTCTGAACTGTGACTCAGAGGATGATCAGCCCTCATCTTCATATTAGGATGAGGAAAGATTGGAAACTGAAGAGTACAGACTTGGGTTCCAAGATGCCATGTTACAGGTCAGAGAACAATATGAGCTCAGGATTAAAAAGAACCAAGACACTTCCAAACCTAAAACTCCTGAGGTAACCATCAAAAAGAGGCCCGAAAAACCTTCTAAAGTAACTGCTGTAAACGATAAATCAACAGCTGAGAGTTCTGAGAAAAACCAACAGAAAGGAAACCAAAACAATGAAAAACAAAGTCAACCAACCAATAGCACTAGCACCTCAGTTAGTGCTCCTGACAAAACTATTCCTACACATGTACATAATGAGAAAACACAAACTGATTCAGCTACTAAGGTAGTTGCAAATAAAACAGAGTTGAACACTCCCAAGAATCAATCCACTTTCAGTTTAGAAAGTGAGATTGCAAAAATCAAAATCTCTGTACCATCATCTGAGCTGGCCTCTCAAGATGTATATAAGGGCCAGATTTTGAAAGCATTAAATCTGAGTATAAATAATGACACTGTTAATTTGAGCGATGATCAGCCTGCTCTCTTATTCGGTCCCAAGATTGAGGGGAAATTTCAGGAAGGGGTAGTTCCACCTTTTTATATTAGTCTTAACATTCATGACGAGATCCTTCATAATGCCATGCACGACTCCGGTGCATCACACAATCTAATGCCTAAGGTAGTGATGGAAAGGCTAGGCCTAGAAATTACCAGACCTTACAAAGACTTATACTCTTTTGACTCTAGTAGAGTAAAATGCCTAGGCCTCATCAAAGACTTATGTGTGAGCTTAACTCAAATTCCTGCGAAATGTATGGTCATGGATGTAGTGGTGGCAGACGTGCCACCCAAGTATGGCATGTTATTATCTAGATCATGGGGAGCCAAGCTGCAGGGCACCATGCAGATGGATGGCTCATATGCCACTATCCCTATATTTGGCCAATCAAGAAGACTATATAGAGAATCCCAAATGAAATTCTTAGTCAGCAGCCCCGAGAAACCTGAAAATTCACCATTATATTCTGTACATACCGACCTTGACTCCTTCATCTTTTGTAATGATGAATCCTTAGAAGAGCCAGAGTCCCAGAATAGGCATACAAATGAGAACACTGAGCCTATGGACCTCCACATAATGGCCACTCTGGAAGAATATGATCAGGAAAACCATGGGCAGCACACTGAAAATGAAGAGGAAATCAGCAATGAAGCCTGTAGGATCTGTGGTGGACCTCTCACTCCAAGTGAAACAGAAACAGAACAAGAACAGCAAGCTAACCACCTCCCTGACATCCATGGCCTCTACGAACAACAAGATAGTTTACAACCTAGTACAGATCTCCCAACTCAACCTAATGGCGAACCCAGCTGTAAGGGAGAAAGTGAAGTGGAAGTAAACAAAGAACCCCTGTGGGAAATGAACTTTGATGGGTCCTGTACTAGACAAAGCGCTGGAGCAGGAGTGTGGCTACGTAACACCGAAAATGATCACGCAGAGAGCCACGATGTCAATCTGCATTTCAAATGCACGAATAACATTGCAGAATATGAGGCTCTAATCTTGGGCTTAAATCTGTTGAAAAAATTAGGAGCCCGTAGGATAGTCGTGAGAGGAGACTCTGAGTTAGTAATCAAACAGATGAATGGTGAGTATTCGGAAAAACACCCCAGGCTTAGGGCATATAGGAATGATACTCTAGATTTGTTGAAAACGTTCATTGAATATGATTTAGTATCCATTCCTAGGGGTCAAAACGCTATTGCAAATGGACTAGCCTGCCTAGCTAGCTCTTATCCTAAGGCCCCAGTTGACCAACGAATCATCATTCAGACTAAATTCAGGCTTGCAGTGCCAGACAATGAAAAATACTGGCAGGTCTTTGAAGGAGACAAACAGATTGAAGATTTCCTGATGGGCAGAAATGGGTTTGAATTTTCTGATTCAGACTAAAAATCTGATGACAACTGCCCAAGTGAGGATTCCCCAGATGAACTAGAAACACCTTGTAGTATAGAAATAAATTTTTTTTCTGAAGAAACTGGAGATTCAGCCATAAAGCGTGAAAACGCAGATAGAGAAGAAATGGAGGTGCTGCAAGCCAAAGACAAGAACATACCAAGAGGCCTAGCACCCTTAGAGGATCTCTTTGATTTTGATGATGTTGCAAAGAAGCCCACAATAGAACATGCAGAATCAGATGTAGAAGAGTGCAACATAGGCACTGAAGACAAACCCAAAATGATAAAACTGACTAAGTCTATACCTGCAGACATGAAGAAAAGATACATAGACTTGTTTAAGGAATTCATTGATGTGTTTGCATGGAGCTACAAAGACTTAAAGGCCTATGACACCAACATTATACAACACAAGATACCACTAAAGGAAAATCAGAGGCCTTTTAGACAAAAACTTCGAAGAATTAATCCAAAACAATTGCTTGCAGTAGAAAAGGAAATTAAGAAGATGTATGATGCAGGCATTATTGTCCCTGTAAGGTTTTCTGATTGGGTGTTGAACTTAGTAGCTGTAAGGAAGAAGACAGGGGAGATCAGACTGTGCATAGACTTCAGAAACCTCAACAGAGCCTCCCTGAAAGACAAATACCCCTTGCCTAGAATGGAACATATCTTACAGAAGGTAGTGGGCTCTAAAAGAATCTCCCTGCTTGATGGTTTTTTAGGATACAACCAAGTTCTGGTACTCCCAGAAGATCAACTCAAAACAGCTTTTACCACTCCATGGGGCACCTTCATGTATGTGAAAATGCCTTTTGGATTGATGAATGTGTTATCACTCAGGTTTTCCTTGAAGTTGTGGAAAAGGAAAGTATACCCGAAGTAACCACAAACCAACCTTCAGATGCAGAATCTAGCCAATCTGCATCCAGAGAGGGCTCTCTCTTTATGATTTATCTTTGTTCTTAGAAGGTTTTAGGCTAGTTATAGATCCAAGAGTTTGTTTAGAAAAATGGTGGAATCCACAAACTAAGGGCAAGGTTGAAAGTTTTCAGTCCATTGGGCTATGGAGTCAAAGGATGGCTTTAATGGACTTCTATTCTACACACAAGATGGTTTTGCAGGGCAAGATAGCCAGACATAGAACAATCCTTAAAATTTAAAGTGGATGGGATGATTTTGAAGGGATGAAAGGCAACTAAGAATATTTCACCATGTTCAAAAGAAATAAATGAAATGACTACAAACAAAGAGCAATGAAGAATTCTTTATTATAGTAATCAAGAATGTTTAAATTAGCAAAGCAAGAGCATTTAAGAATTCGTGCTTATAACCAATTTAGAGGAAAACATTAAGAATAATCACATCTGAAATCAGAGTACACTTAAGTAAATTCTGATTCAATCCTTTATGTAAATTATTCAGAAATGGACATAATGATATTATAAACAGATATAAAACTTAAAACATAGGATAGAAAGACTTATTGAACTGCAGTCCGACACATGAATCCTGCAAAAAGTCCCGAGCTTCAAATTGTCATCCAGTAAGCCACAAATAAATTTCTCCAAAACACTTTTTATTTCAAAAACATCAATGTCACAGCCAAGTATTAGAATCCACCCCAAAACACTTCCAAGACTGAAGTATTTATACAAATTCTAAACTAAAATATCTTAAAAAAAATATCAAAATTGGTTCACAAATCTCTCCAACTATTTTACATAAATAGAACATAAGTAAAGGAAACTCAAACTAATACATATATTTGGCCCTATTTTGTATGTATAGGTAATGACAAATAGGAGAATTCGAATTTGATCCAACTCTTAGTTGATGATGAGGCATCCAAGTCACTAACTGCTTCCTTTCTTTGTGCAATTCTGCTCCAACAATTCTGCAAATTTTGGGTCCAATGATACCTTTATATTTCTCAATCCGTAATAGATATGTAAAAAGTGAAAGAGGTTATTGTAGATAAATATGTTGGTGAGATAAACCTCTTTCACGTTTCTAAAATTCCTCTCCAAATATGTGCAATAGGCTCTTCAAAAATATGTGTAAACAGAGTTTTACGTAGTCCGAGCCAGCCTCTAAAGATGTGCATGGTCTTCAATCTGAAATCAATGTCCAAAAAAATGATATAGGCTTTTTGCATATGGGTCTTCTAGGAACAAAAACCTCCTTCCCGCTTTAAAATGTATTTCTAATTGGCCACAATATTCTCTCGTAAAATGATGACTTAACAGGAATTTTCTGCAAAAAGTGCTTTCCAACATTGTTTAATATTTCCAAAAAATAATGGCTGTTAGGAAAAGTGAGAGAGGTTTTTGTAGATGGCCCTCTTAATAACATAAACCTCCTTCTTCAGTTTTGTAAAATTCATCGTTTATTGATCACAATAAATTTCTGTAAAACTATGACTAAAATATGCAATTTCTGCAAATGTTCTTCTGTTATGTTTTTTCTCATCTTTTTACTTTCTTACTCTTTGATCGTTTTACTTTCACTTTAGACAAACTCTCAATATTGGTGAAAGTATTCTCATTCCTTTGCTCATTTTACCGCCTTCGTATTTACTTTTACCGTTTACCTTTGATCGCTTCCGTAACTTCATTTTAATTTTCACCGACTTTTACTTGATACACTTTAAATCATTGACAATTTCAGAATAAGTATAGCTTAACCTCCGTTTGAATAGATTTGATAACAATATTGGAATAAACAAATATTATGACTAGTATTAAGACTGTTTATCCAAGGATGTGATCTTCTGATCACCTCTTCAGGGGACAACCGAGTAGATTTTTCAAGCAATTTCAATGGACAAGGGAGGTGGTTTCTATCAGGTTCAAAATGTAGCATTGTATTGATAGCTTGGGGAGTAATGGGGAAAAGAACACTCGGGTCGTGGGACATTACTGCTATTTGAGTGGGATCATAGTTAGAATGGCAATAGTGGATAATTTCGGGAAAGTAATGACCGAGGGATGAGATATCTCGGGAGATTGGATTCCCACAACCTGTGACATCTTGCCCTTCGAATAATCATCTCTCGCAGCCGACAATAATCCCGAAGGGGGCTTTCATCAAAATGCAAGTCTTTAATCTGAAAATATTTATCCACTAAGGGCAAATATTCTAACTCTCTATGGGGGGCATTCAATGGAGTTACATTCAAAGATGCCGGAGCTTCCATTTCGTTCTTGTGGGTTCAAAATGGAAGTTTCGGGTTGTCTTCACAAGCTTCTGGGCGATTTCAGCTTGAAATGAGGGGAAATTGGCACAGGAAGCCAGGGAACAATTCAGAGTTTTAAACCTCAGGGAATGATCTCAAAGCGATAAAATTTAATCACTACTCCAAAGGGAAAACAAGGAAAACATACTTTCTTTTGAAGTTCGAAGCGTTTATAGGATAAATACCTGCTCTTGGAGGAAAGCCGTTTTTAACAGTATCAAAGGTAGCAGGAGGATGCTTGAACACAAAATCGGCGAAATTCCGGAGCAAAATCGAATAAAACAGTTGGATTTCATGGGAAATTTGAAATTCGTAGCGTAAGGCGCAAATAAGCCAATAACGAAAATAACGTAAAAACACGAAAATTTGCTTTATTTACAAGTTAAAAGGGATTTTTATTTTTTCGAGGAGTGACGTCATATTAGTACGGGCTGACGTGTGCAGGGTCGGCGGTAAGTGGTTTAGTCCCCGTACCACTTATTGGCAAAGGTGGTTTTAATTGAGAGGCGCGATTTCATCGGATCATTGACACGGGACGGAGGACTAGTCACCACCAATCCCCCGCGCGTTAAAGTTCGACAAGGGACGGCTAGCGGGATGAATGTTGGGGCCGTGTGATCCGTGGAGGGGCGATCCAAAGGTGGAAGGACGGGGAGATGGTGGGGCGTTATCGTGCGGGCCCGACAGATTTTAAATGTGATTAACGTTATTAAACATCCCCGGCGTCTAATAGGAAAAGGTTGGTTATTAACTAATTTCGATAATTAATTAATCCCACCGTATAATGGAAATAGGGTCGCGGTGGGGTTTCGATTGTGGTTGAAGCGGCGGGTGAGATGCCGTGGATGGGCCACGGTGGCATAGGATTAAAAACTTGGTTTTATTTATATTTTTGTGTTAAACATACATATCATATGTTTAAAGTTTTTTTCATATATGTTTTATTATATGATAAATTAACCGATATAATTAATTTACCATAGAGCGGACTATTGTATAACGATATATTTAACCAAAGGGCTTGTATAGTGGGTTTTTATTTGAATGCACGGGAAATAAATACTTAAACTTTATAATAGAGGGGTTTTTGGATATTTATATAAAAGGAGTTATATACTTAGGATAGGGCATTTCATCAGGGATTTAATAACTAGAGTTAAACATTAATATGACAAAGGGACAAGGGAACTCAAAGTACTTTTGCAATATCTAAGAAAGTGACAATTTCTGAAGTAAATTGCAATATCTCATCTTTCAACACTTAAACTTAGAATAGTAAGTTATTTTGGAGGATTTTTATGGAATTTCGTATAATTTTCCTAAGCAAAATGGGATTTTACTTAGGACAAGGTTAAAGGTGAATGTTTATAATGATGAATTATTCAAGTACTTAGGTCTTTTTTTGATCATTAGGCCGAGGGTCCGGTCCCTCCAAAAGTCAAGGAAATGCCTCGAGCCCCTTTGATCTCCAAAATACCTTAGTACTTTGGGGGAAATTAGTAAACTTTTTAAGGGAAAGTGATGAGGGAAGTTAATGATTTAGACTTTGCTTGCTGTGATTTTCTGTATTTCTGCTTCAAGATTTGTGATGAAAGTAAAGGAGCATCATTCATCGATAAACTTGCAACACCATCTACCTACCCTATCTACTACTTATCATTTTCTTCTTCTTTATTAGGGTGCATTTAGACTTGCAAACCCTTTTCTAACCTTTTCTTTTTACATGATAAATTCATCTATTTCTACCCTTATTACATCCAAGGGCTCAGATTAAATTGTTGAGCACCTTTTAATAACTCTACCTATCTACTTATCCGCGAAGATTAAACGGTTTGGTCAGATATTTATTCTCTATTCTATAACATGAAATTGAAATATGAATAAGTCAAGTTTAAAATAAGCTTTGACCCTTCATAAATCAGGCAAAAGTTTGACAAGCCGCACACAATTGCTTTATTACAAAATGAAATAGTAGTGGCATTTGGATTTGCACACACTTTTGGTCTATTTTTTGTTTGGGGTTCATTTCTTTCACTTTTTTGACCATTTTATTTTTCTTACCCTTTTGATTTTTCTTTAGGGTATACCCTCTTTTACATTTTTTTAACTTTTTTGATTTTTTGGTTTTTCAAGAATATGGAACACCTTTGCTCAAGAAAAAGGTTTGAAGATATTCCATAGTTCAATCAAGACAATCATGAAAAATGACACCTATTGGTATAGGAGACTAACACCTGCTCCACTTCGTATTTGCTTCTCAGAAAGTCAAGAACAAAGGCAGTCGTATGCCTCAAAATGTCTTTCAAACCGACATGTAATCTCCTTCTTCTGGTAGCTTTATTTTTGTACATATGATAGTGAAACTTTGAAGCTTAGGGCCTTCACTTCGGCTTCAACTCCAAAAAGTCACCATCCACTCAAACTTAAAACTTTGTTGCCCGCTTAGGAATTTTCCGGGCTTGCTCCAATCCCAAACATGTCAAGCTGAAAATCTTGAATCAATATAGTCATTTTTCCGCAACTCCGAAATCTGATCTAAAACTAAACAACACACAAAAAATTTCAAACCAACTTAATGAAAAACTAGCTGAAAAATTGAAAACTAAAAAAAATGCTCAAAATTCCGAGTTTATTAGCACTAATACCTACTTTAATCTACTAAAAATCTTATTGAATCAGGTAATACAAAAATGCCAATGAAGCTAATCAAGTAGATGTAATAATAAATGGTTAACTTGATTGCTTATGATCAAAATTGGAAGTATGTTATGATCATGTGCCTTTATAATCAACGATAAGATGTGAAATGGAAATTGTTGATATATTTGATCCTCACATAAACATGTTTGCATATTTGAGGCAAAAATATTCTCCATATAATTTGCTATAGGATCATTAAAAGCATGATGTATGCTATTTACTTCTAGGCCTTCAATGACTAATTTGCTCAATTGAATTATGAATATTAGACCATGAACTTATTTCTCTACTCTTGTGTTCGGAAGAATAATCATCTTCTACTATGCAAGTCAAAAGATAGTACAATTTCTCTTGCTTTGGGAGAAGGAAGATTTTCAAAGAATTCTTTAGGATTTCTGGAAATTTATGACTGAATTTGAGAATGCAAAAGTTTGATTTCATTTTCATAATTTTCAGAAATTATATCAAGAAGCCATTTTTTAACTCGAGGAGAACATTTTTCGATTAAAAAAGAAGAAAGAAATCTCTTAGAAAATCCTCAACAAATCGAAGTTTTGATAACTCATCCCCGAATTCATTTAAAATTTCATCAAATGGAAGATTTTCCATAAACTCGTCATCCAAAAGATCACTATTAATGCTTTGGAATATGGATTATTTGGTTGTGGAATTGCTCAAACTTGAAGCTCGATCTCGATCGTGTTGTCTTGATTGAAAAAATGATATCAAAAGAGTCAAGAATGATGCTCAAATGTGCATGAGATTTTATATTTACAATTTTCAAAAGAGATAAATTAAAAACTACTCTAAGATCTTCTCTAAAATACAATATACATTGGAAAACTCTATCAATTTAGAAAGAACATAATGTCTTGGATAACATCCAAGTTGAAAGCCTGATCTTTCCATACTGTTTTTCCAAAGTTCATTCCTCCAAAGGGAGTCTTTAGTAGTGAAATCAACATTTTTGAGTCGCCAGTGGATGATTTTAACTTCAGGTGTCTGATCCCCGTCCACCGTCATAGATCAGATCTAAACTCAGAAAAAATTCTCAAGAAAAAGTTAGTTCTTTAGGAAACCAAACTTTGAGTATTCTATGATTATTTTATTTTTTTTTATGAATTTTTCAAACAATCTCTATGATTTCTTTAAGAAATTTAAGATTTTTAATTAAAATTTTCTCAAAGATTTATTAAACTAGAGAGTCCGATCAATGTTTGAAACTAAAGTTCGCTTATTAAGCTAAAAACTTTCGCAGATGGGACCGAAGCAACATTTATTTACTATAAATTCGTGCAGCAAAGGCCCAAAGGCTACCCGGCCGATCTTCTCGTGCTCGTCCGTAGCTTATAAGCAAACTAAAGTAACAATAAAAATGATTCAAAGTCACCAGCTTGAGTCGCCACTATGTTATCACTCGTGTTTTCCTTGAAGTTGTGAAAGGAAAGTATACCCGGGTGTAACCACAAACCAACCTTCGATGCGTAATCTAGCTAATCGCATCCGTAGAGGGCTCTCTCTTTTATGATTTATCTTTTTGTTCTTAGAAGGTTTTAGGCTAGTTATAGATCCAAGAGTTTTTTAGAAAAATGGTGGAATCCACAAACTAAGGGCAAGGTTGAAAGTTTTCAGTCCATTGGGCTATGGAGTCAAAGGATGGCTTTAATGGACTTCTATTCTACACACAAGATGGTTTCTACAGTGGGCAAGACAGCGTACGCAGAACAATCCTTAAAATTTAAAGTGGATGGGATGATTTGAAGGGATGAAAGGCAAACTCTAAGAATCTTTCACCATGTTCAAAAGAAATAAATGAAATGACTACAAACAAAAGAGCAATGAAGAATTCTTTATTATAGTAATCAAGAATGTTTAAGCTAGCAAAGCAAGAGCATTTAAGAATTCGTGCTTATAACCAATTTAGAGGAAAACATTAAGAATAATCACATCCGAAATCGTAGTACACTTATAAATTCTGATTCAACTTTTTATGTAAATTATTCGAAAATGGACATAATGATATTATAAACTGATATAAAACTTAAGACAAAGGGTAGTAGAAAGACTAATGAACCGCAAACTCCAACACATGAATCCCGCAAAAAGTCCCGAGCTTCAAATCGCTATCCAAAAGAAGCTACGAATAAATTTCTCCAAAATGCTTTATTCCGAAAATCTCAATGTTACAGCAAAGTAATAGAATCCACCCCAAATGCTTCCAAGAGTGGAGTATTTATACAAATTCTAAACTAAAATATCTCGAAACAAAATATCAAAATTGGTTCACAAATCTCTCCAACTATTTTACAAAAATAGAACTTAATTAAAGGACACTCAAACTAATGCATCTATTTGGCACTATTTTTTATGGATAGGTGATGAAAAAGAGGAGAATTCGAATTTGATCCAACTCTTAGTTGATGATGAGGCATCCAAGTCACTAACTGCCTCTTTCTTTGTGCAAATTTTGCTCCAACAATTCTGCAAATTTTGGGTCCAATGATACCTTTATATTTCTCAATCCGTAATAGATATGTAAACATTGAAAGTGGTTATTGTAGATAAATATGTTATGAGATAAACCTCTTTCACTTCTCTCTAAAATTCCTCTCCAAATATGCGCAATAGGCTCTTCAAAAGATGTGTAAAACAGAGTTTTACAGAGTCTGAAAAATGTGTGCTCTCTAAAGATGTGCATGTATCTCTCAATATGAAATCAATGTCCAAAAAATGATATAGGTTTTTGTATATGGGTCTCTTAGGAACAAAAACCTCCTTCAGTTTTGTAAAATGTATTTCTAATTGGCCACAATATTCTGTAAAATGATGACTTAACAGGAATTTTCTGCAAAAAGTGCTTTCCAACATTGTTTAATATTTCCAAACATAATGGCTGTTAGAAACGTGAGAGAGGTTTTTGTAGATGGCCCTTTAAGAACATAAACCTCCTTCAGTTTTGTAAAAATTCAGCTTTTATTGATCAAAATAGTTTCTGCAAAACTATGACTAAAATATGCAATTTCTGCAAAAAAATGTTCCTTCTTGTTATGTTTTTTCATCTTTTTAATTTCTTACTCTTTTGACTCGTTTTACTTCTTCACTTTAGAAAAACCTCACACAGGAAAGCATTTCATCTCCTTTTACCATTTTACCTGCCTTCCGTATTTACTTTTAATCGTTTACCTTGACTGCTTCCGTAACTTCATTTTAATTTTCTACCGACTTTACTTTCGATACACTTTAACCATTGATACTCTTAGTCGTTATGCTTTCTAACCTCCGTTTGAATAGATTTGATAACAATATTGGAGTAAACAAATCTTATGACTAGTATTAAGATCGTTTATCCAAGGATGTGATCTTCTGATCACCTCTTCTCAGGGACAACCGAGTAGATTTTTCAAGCAATTCCCCAATGGACAAGGGAGTGAGGTTTCGACTTCAGGTTCAAAATGTAGCATTGTATTGATAGCTTGGGGAGTAATGGGGAAAAGAACACTCGGTCGTGGGACACATCGCTATTTGAGTGGGATCATAGTTAGAATGGCAATAGTGGATAATTTCCGGGAAAGTAATGACCGAGGGGATGAGATATCTCGGGAGATCGATTCCCACAACCCACGACATTCGTCTTCGAATAATCGTCTCTCGGCAGCCGACAATAACTCGAAGGGGGCTTTCATCAAAATGCAAGTCTTTAATCCGAAAATATTTATCCACTATGGGCAAATATTCTAACTCTCTATGGGGGGCATTCAATGGAGTTACATTCAAAGATGTCGGAGCTTCCATTTTGGTTCTCAGGTTCAAAATGGAAGTTTCTCGGGTTTTCTTCACAAGCCGGCGCGATTTCGCTGAAATGAGGGAAATTGGCACAATTTCAGTTTCGTGGAACAATTCAGAGTTTTTAAACTCGGTGGAATGATCTCACGATAAAATTTAATCACTACCCAAAGGGGAAACAAGGAAAACATACTTTCTTTTGAAGTTCGAAGCGTTTACAGGATAAATACCGTTCTTGGAGGAAAGCCGGCTTTAATGTATCGGCGAGGAGGAGGATGCTTGAACATTGTGTCCGGCGGAATTCCTGAGAAAAATCGAATAAAACAAGGATTTAAAGGAAATTTGAAATTCGTAGCAGAAGGCGTTAAATGCTTTCAATAACGAAAATAACGGAAAAACATGAAAATTTGTTTTATTTACAAGTTAAAAGGGATTTTATTTTTTCAGAGTGACGTCATATTAGTACTACGACGTGTGCGGGCTCGGCGAAGTGGTTTAGTCCCCGCACCGCTTTATTGGCAAAGGTGGTTTTAATTGAGAGGGCAGCGATTTCACTGATCAATGGTCACCGTGACGAGGATTCAGTCAAATACCACCAATCCCCCCGCGCGTTAAAAGCTCCGACAAGGGACTACGACGGGATGAATGTTAGCCGTAGATCTGGAGGGGCGATCCAGGGAAGGGACGGGGAGATGGTGGGGCGTTATCGTGCGGGCCCGCAGGATTTTAAACGTGATTAACGTTATTAAACATCCCGGGGCGTCTAATAGGTGGAAAAGGTTGGTTATTAACTAATTCCGATAATTAATTAATCCCATCGTATAATGGAAATAGGGGTCGCTATGGGGTTTCGATTGTGGTTGAAGCGCGGTGAGATGCCGTGGATGGGCCACGGTGGCATAGGATTAAAACTTGGTTTTATTTATATTTTTGTGTTAAACATACATATCATATGTTTCTCTAAAGTTTTTCTTATATACGTTTTTTATTATACGATAAATTAACCGATATAATTAATTTACCATAGGAGCGGGACTATTGTATAACGATATATTTAACCAAAGGGCTTGTATAGTGGGTTTTTTATTCGAATGCATCGAAATAAATACTTTGGCTAAACTTTATAATAGAGGGGTTTTTGGATATTTATATAAAAGGAGTTATATACTTAGGATAGGGCATTTCCACTAGGGATTTAATAACTAGAGTTAAACATTAATATGACAAAGGGACAAGGGAACTCAAAGTACTTTGGTAATATCTAAGAAAGTGACAATTTCTGAAGTAAATTGCAATATATCATCTTCAACACTTAAACTTAGAATAGTAAGTTATTTTGAGGGATTTTTATAGAATTTTGCATAATTTTCCTAAGAAAAATGGGATTTTACTTAGGACAAGGTTAAAGGTGAATGTTTATAATGATGAATTATCTCAAGTACTTAGGTCTTTTTGATCATTAGGCCGAGGGTCCGGTCCCTCCAAAAGTCAAGGAAATGCCTTGAGCCCCTTTGATCTCCAAATACCTTAGTACTTTGGGGGAAATTAGTAAAATGTGAAGGGGAAAGTGTGATGAGGGAAGTTAATGATTTAGACTTTGCTTGGCTTCGTGATTTTCCCGCTGTATTTCCCCGTTCGTATTTGTGATGAAAGTAAAGGAGCATCATTCATCGTATAAACTTCTAACACCATCTACCTACCCTATCTACTTCTTCTTACTATCATTTTCTTCTTCTTTTATTAGGTGCAGGCATTTAGACTTGCAAACCCTCTTCAACCTTTTCTTTTTACATGATAATCTATCTATTTCTACCCTTATTACATCCAAGGGCTCGCATTAAATCGTTGAGCACCTTTTAATAACTCTACCTATCTACTTATCTCACAAGATTAAACGGTAAGGTTTGGTCGTATATTTATTCTCTATTCTATAACATGAAATTGAAATATGAATAAGTCAAGTTTAAACAACATCTCTTCATAAATTGTGGCAAAAAGTCTGGCGTTGCCGCACACAATTGCTTTATTACAAAATGAAATAGTAGTGGCATTTGGATTTGCACACTTTCCTTGGTCTATTTTTTGTTTGGGGTTCATTTCTTTCACTTTTTTCGACCATTTTATTTTTCTTACCCTTTGATTTTTCTTTTTAGGGTATACCCTCTTTACATTTTTTTAACTTTTTGGATTTTTTTGTATTTTCAAGACATGGGAACACCTTTACAGCCAGAAAAAGGCTTCAATACATTCCATAGTTCAATCAAGACAATCATGAAAAATGACACCTACCGGTATAGGATCTACTGCACGTCGGAGCTACCTTCCGTAGAGCAATGGATATTTCTTTCTCGTATGAGATTGGACACTTTATAGTTATCTACTTGGATGACTTAACTTTTTTTTTCTAAAAATGTATGAAGAACACTTAAAACATCCGAGGAAAGTTTTTGAAAAATGTAGAAGGTACTATTTGTCCCTAAATCCTAAGAAGACCGTTTTTGGGCCGCAAGAAGGTAAGCTTCGGGCCACATCATATCCGAGAAAGGGATTAGGATAGACCCCTGCAGAGTTGAGGGAATACTTCGTTAAATTATACATCCAAGAAACATCAAAGAGCTACAAATTCTTCATTGGGAAGATCAATTTCCTTAGAAGATTTATCCCCAACCTTGCCGAGCATCTTAGGAAAATGACCGAAATGTCAAGAAAGATGTCGGAATTAAGGGATCGTCGGGCCAAGAAATATTTTGAGTCAAGAAGCTTGCACTCACCTGTGCCCCCTCGTCTCTATCAGCCCCCGACTTTTCAAAATATTTTCCGATCTTTTCCTTGCTTCCCCGCACACAATAGCAGCAGCTTTTGTCAGCAGTAAAATTCAGAAGTAAGGAACAACCTATAGCCTTCTTTAGTAAAGCTCTGAGAGATGCAATCTTTAAAGTACAACATCATGGAAAAGGTGCCTATGCCCCGATTAAGGCCTAAAAGACTTTAGTGTACACTCGCATTCTCACACCATTGCCTATGTGCCAAATATAGTGGTCAAAGATATCTTGTCCCAAGACCAGATGGGAAAAGGGCAAATGGATTATGATTTTAGAATATGACATTGAGATCAAACCCACCAAGCTTATCAAAGGTCAAGGCCTGGCCCAATTAATGGCTGAATATAATTCCATGTGCCCTTGATATTAACATGATGAATACCCCGGATGAGCAGAAGAATTCTGGCCTATCCAATCGTGAAAGAGCGCTTCGTAACTCTCCTTGGTATAC
Source organism: Pinus albicaulis (assembly GCA_034641835.2). Classification (NCBI taxonomy): domain Eukaryota; kingdom Viridiplantae; phylum Streptophyta; class Pinopsida; order Pinales; family Pinaceae; genus Pinus; species Pinus albicaulis. Next base: position 232,472,660 of record CM076576.1, read on the forward strand.
CGATATCCTTTACGTGCTCACACACCTCAATGCTCCTCCATAACTGCTCCAAAACAAAGGCCAGATTCATAAAACTCAAAGCTAGAAATTACCGCATTATGAATGAGAGTCTATATTGAAAATCCAAATGGCCTTTTACCGAAAATGCTTGTCCTAAACTCAAGCGAAAGAATCAAACAATAATTCCATGCCGGGGAGGTGGAGGCCACTCCGAGAGTTGGAAGGCCACCGCAAATAAGATACTCAGAAGTTGGTTACTATTGGCCTACACTCTTTAGTGATGTCCATAAAATGATTCTCGTTCGCTACAAATGCCAAATCTTTTGAGGGCAAAAGAAAGCTCCTTCCCCTCCCTCTCGCAACCTATCACCATAGAAGGTCCCTTCATGCAATGGGGCTTAGACTTCATTGGAGAAATCCACCCCCTCTTCTTCCGGGCAACACAAGTGGATCTTGACTGCCATCGATTACTTCACCAAGTGGATTGAAGCCATACCCACTAGGAATGCCACCGATTCGTTATCATTAGGTTCCCAGAAGACTTCATCTTATCTCTCGTTTGGTCACCAAGGAAGATAATCACCGACAATGCCGTCGGACCAAAAGAATGATTGATTTCTCGTCACGGTGTACGGAATTGCACTTGGAAATTAACCGCTATTACCCCCAGGGTAATGGTTTAGCCGAATCATCAAATAAAGCCCGGTTACAATCATTAAGAAGCCGCCGGGAAGAAAAAAAAAGGTCTTGGCATAAAAAGTCGATACATGCCTGTGGGGCGTACTGTGCTCACTACAAAGAAATATATTGGCACATCACCCTTCCACCGGGTTTATGGGACAAGGCCTACTAGCCTTGGGATACCAAAGTGGTAAAGCTTATTCAAGAAATCCAATCAAAAGAAGACAAAGAGACAGATAAGGAGAATTAATGAAACAATCCATCTTCAAAAAGAAACAAGGGAGCAAGTTTATGACAGAGCTGGCCAGAGGCAGAAAACATGAAGAGACAAACTTTGACAAAAGAACCAAAGCAACAAATTTCAAGGTTGGGGACAAGGTCCCGAAGTGATCTGGCACAGAGTGATAAAGGCAAACATGGAAAATTCGACACTTTGTGGCAAGGTCCGTTCATCATTCAAGCCACTCGTGGGTCCTAATGCATTCTTCTTACAAGAAATCGATGGTACAACGCTGCTTGGGGTCCTCGTCACATGCGTGATGCTCAAACACTATTTCTCGCTAATTCTCCATTTCCAAGCCATTTCCATTGTATATACCGTTGCAATTTTCATTTTCGTAAAGAAAGAGAAGAAATTGTCCCAAAAAAAAAAATGTAGACGAAAAGAGAGGTTCAGACATTGCCAAAACATGAACCTCTCGAGGCAAAAGGATTGGCTCTAATAAAATCAAAATTTGAGCCAAAGGAAGAAGAATAGTCGTCTCATAAGCTCAAAATTTGGACCGCAAAGAAAGAAGATCCAAAATTTTTAATATGCCCAAAATCGTAGCCGGAGCAAAGGAAAGAAGTGACTCAAATATGCTCAAAACCCGAGTCAAAAGAAAGAAAAAGGATGTTTCACAAGCAGGCATCTCATGCCTTTCTCGCTTTGTTTTCTTCAAGTTTTCTCGCCACAAGTCGTACAACCTAACTCCCCGGCTTGGCCGCGTTTAAATTTCCCGTCTTAGAATGTAGAGGAAGAACCCGTTGACGTTTAATCCCCAACAGTAGTATTTTAGGTCGAGAGAACAGATGAGGCCAACAAGCCCCATCCGGCCTCATGGAGCAATAAGGGTAGAATTAGAATAGGTTTGTTTTTGTCTTGCAAAATAAAATGTAAAAGGGTCTCGCTAGTTCAAAATGCACCCAAGGGAAAAATTGTTAGAGTTCTAGTTTGGGTAGGTAGATTGGTTGGGAAAATGCTTCTCGCTCATTCTCAGGTATCTAATATATCGTGCGCCTAATCTAAAGAAAGAAGGGATGGTTCAAGAAGCAGCATCCTGGCCCGCACCAAGAGATCAATTTCTGAATTCTTTGACTCCTTCAAGAACAGCTATCCCCATGTGGAGCCACCGTTAGCCTCATATGAAATTTTCGATGCTGTAAATAGGGGGCTAATCATTATTATCTTCAAGGAATGCCTTTCCCCCGAAAATCCATCCTCCTTGAAGTCTCTCAATTTGGTTGTGCTTAATACAAATCTCCTTCTCGCTAGTAAACTACTAAAAAAGGGCCTATCATTCCTTCCTTTACGCCCGTAACATACATCAATTCCCCCTTTTTTCCTTTGTCCAAATTCCCTTTCTCGTTACCTTCATTTAGCCTATTTCATTCCCCCTCGCTCCCCTTCTATTTCCCCTCTTTTTACCCCTCAAATCCCCCCTAAAACTTCTTTAATTTCCCCCCTCTTACCCTTTGTTTAACTTTCTTTCCCCTTTCTCCCCTTATCGTTTCCTTTTGAATCCCTTAAAACCCATTAAAATGGGCAAAAACCCACTTTCCGACCATGCTATAGGCTCAGGCCCCTTTTCCGCTGGCCCCTTAACCACTTCCCCCCACACATGCCCTGGCCGGGACCAAGTGCTTAAGTCCCAAGCACTAATCGCAATCGCAACACCCATGTCGCACCCTCCGATCAATCGCAACCTTGTCTTCCGTTTCCCGATCGCACCGTCCCCCGATTGCATCTCGAGCCGTTGATCCGTTCCGCGATCCGACGGCCGCCGCTCAATCACATTGCCCCGCCCGATCGCATTCGCAAGCCTTCCCTCCTCCGTCCTCCGATTCTATCGCAACTCATTCATTCTCCCCGCCGACCCAACGGCTCTCGGGCCACATCGTCGCTTCCGCCGACCCTCTCCATCTCCCTCCGATTAGACGTGGACCGTCGATATGATCCCGCATCCGACGGTTGTTAATCGCGCGTCTCCCCCAATCGCAATCAGAACATTCGTGTTGTGCATTGTGATTGCTCCTCGCTCCGACCTCCGATTGCAATTGTGCGATTGAATCCCGACCGCCTCGCTTCCCCCGATCCGATGGCCCGCATCTAATCGCCCTCCACCACATTGGGTCCCAATTTCACATTCGTTTCCGTTGCATTTCTGCGTGTTTTATGTTACACCTATTTTATGTATTGTTCCGCCGCTCAATCTCCACCGTTGATCTTTGTTCCTAGACCTAAATCTAACTATTTTACGCCGCATATCCACACCAAACCCTATTATCCGCGCATTACACCACTTCACCGCATTTTCATCGTTCTTTTACAAAATAGCGTTGTTTCCGCCACCGCCACACCACCATTTAGTTCACCCCGCGTCCATTGCTCCGTCCATTGTTTCTTCACAAATTTGCCGTGTTGCGGCAGTTTCTAGAGGAAGAGGACCGCTCTCGTTCAATGTACCGCCTCAATGGCAAGTGGCGCAACAGATCAAACCAATGAAACAAAGACCATCGTGAAAGTCATTAACGAAGCTATCGTGACTTACATTAAAGGAAAGCGGAGTTCAAACGCCGAAAATCTTGCCGCGCCATTAAAAGCTCGAGCTAACCCAACAGAGGGCAAATATGAAGCGTACAAGGATTTTCGTATAGAACAGAGGGAATCATGCGCGTCAACGAAGATCTTGGAGCCCGAAATCGTAGGTTTAAAGAGGCAAAGCATCATTTCGAAGACCCCGAGGACGATCGGAGATCCCGAACATCAATAAGAGTGTACGATTGCTTTTATCGCCGTAATGTTTTTCCATAAAGGATGTCTCCTGGCGTATTTATTATGCGCCGTGTCCCCGAAGGAGTTTTCCATCCTGCCTATAGTTCAAAGCAATCTAACATCCATGAGGCGTACCTCCCAAAGAAGTTCTTTCATTTTGTTCAAATCACCCGGAGTACTATAGCTCAAAGGTCAACCGTATCCGATGTATCTTTCTTTCACGAGGAAGGTGGACAATGATTAAATATACAAGGTATCAGCGGCACGGGCCTCACTCGCATTCATTGTTGTGTTTAAATGTAACATTTAAGATTCACCTCCTACCTCCCTCGCCTCTATTCTCCGTGTCTCTTCTCAGTTATAAAGCACAGAGGGATATCAGCTCGTAATGGTTGTTGTTGGATTATCATGAATTGCAAGCATTTTGTCCCGAGCCAAGTTTCCTGTAATAGTTGTATGACAAAGCCGAGAACAGTGATATATTCAAAGCCGAATGTAAAAGCTTTGGGTAGTGATGTACTGCATTGGTGTTGTGTTGTAATATGATAAGGCCATTGGATCCCGATCTACGCAATGTGATGTTTTTATTATCTCTCGCGTTTATTTCCATCTCATTTCATGTTCTTCTCGATCGACATTCGAATGCATGACATAAGATTTACCCTTGTTAGGTACCTTATGTCCCGTCTTCCTCTCAAATTTTTAATGTTTTCTACTCATATGTGTGTCCGAATATTGTTTTTAATTGACTTAACCAAGGTAGTGGATGATTACGTCTCCGTTCGATGTGTTGATAGAATCGTTGTTCGTATGTCTTTGTTAAGATTTAATTGAAAGAGGTTAGGAACATTGGGAGGTGTAAAGCCTATCGTCGCTCTTCATAACCTCGCCCTTCCAATACAAACCTTTTCAAGACCCCTTGTGTTGCCTATGGTTTTGTCCAAGGTGCCCGGAGTTAAATGACTGCCTAATCTATGGGACAATCAAATGGTTTTCCATCCTTCACCCTATCTTTAGTGTTCCATCCCACCAATCGCATTTGAGATCCAAGTGCTCTCGATGACTAGCACAATTGAAGTTTACACATTGAACATAAGTAAATCCTTTCTTGACTCCATTTCCCAATGGCCTCGATGTTCCCCGAGTTATCTATTCTTGCCTAGCTTCCTTCTTTAGCCATCCTTGTCTTATGGTGAAACTCTTCCCTTCCCCGATTCTCAACAACCAAACTCAAACAATCAAACAAACAACCTTGAGCCTATAACTAGCCTAAAATCACACCGAGAACTTCAAAGACATATATCCTTTGATAATCATAGAGAGATCCCTCTCCGGACCTAGGAGGGCCAGATCCCAAGGCCTCGAAGGTGGTTCCATGTTGTCTCATCTTTTGGTCTCTCGTCAACCCGCCAAACATGGGAACCCCAACAAGATGTTTTCTTTATAATAAAATATTGAAGGCCGAGACAACAAAGAAATTATGGGTTTTCCCGACTTGTTTTCCACCTAAAACTCGGTGTTCATGTGTGATGCTTATGTGTGATGGTTTATTCGTTATTATCGCACATGCTTACTATTATCTAATCACTCGAAGAAAGAATGCTGTATTTAACTAAGTAAAGAATTAATGGCATAATAAGATCTCTATGTATATGCGAGTTTTATGAAGGATATCTGCGTGTATACGCAAGTCCTGGTTCAACAAAGTAGCGTATAAGTTTTGAAGTAAGAAAATGTAAAAATATTGTTGAGTAGTCCAAATACCGATGCACCCCCCCCCCCAACCCCTCTCAAATATTTTTCCAACAATTGGTATCAAAGGAGGTCCTTCCGCGTGCTTGATCGCTTGAAGGAGATCCGCACAATGGGAAAGAAGCAAAAGAAGAAGGGTACTCAAGGAAAGGAGATATCTCGTAAAACATGTGCAGCAGAAATGAAGAAGATGAACAGTAGTGATTGTCGTTCTTGTGATATTCTTCTTTGTGTAAGAAATGAAGACAAAGAAAGTAATGCTATGGACCTAGAAGAAGTTATCAAAGATCAACAAAGAATATTTAATGAGAAGGAATCTTCCTACAAAGATTTGATCTCTAGATTGAAAAGGATGTACGACAATGTATCCAATCGAAGTAAAGGACTTAAAGGTAAATCATCTCTAAAAGCAGACGAGAAAATAAAATAAGAAGAATGAAGAACTTGAAGCGGAAATCATCTCTCTCAAAGAAGATCCAGAAAAAATCAAATAAGAAGAATGAAGAACTCATCTCCTTGAAAGCAAATCAAGCATCAAATAAGAAGAATGGAGAACTTAAAGAAGAAATCATCTCTTTCTAAAGCAAGATCATGTTAAAGAGAGTGAATAACTTTACAAACTTTTGAAGCACAAGAAAATGGGTTGAAGGAAGAGATTTTAAAATTGAATGATAAAGTATGAAGAAGCAAGACCAAAGATCGGAGGTTGAGGTAAATATTTTGTAAGCAAATTAGAAGAAAAGATAAAATCATGAGGTTTCAAGATAGTACTAAGATTCTCGACAATATTCTTAGTAGTCAAAGGTCTCCCTCAGCTAAATTTGGTCTGGTTTTCATGAAACTCACAAAGGAGAATCTAGTTTGCAAGGAAGTGCTAAAGAGTCAAAGGATATCAATGCAAAGCTCCGAAGTATTGAAAGAAACAAAATATCAACCGAAAATCATGAACACTCAAAGGAAATCATTAAACAATGTTGAATGCTTTAAATGTCATAATTATGGGTATGTTGCGCCCAATTGCGAAGTGCTGCATTATTTCAATTACAAACAAACAAACATTCTACACAAGAAGGTACTTCCGGTTTCTTTAAGGGATATTGTTTTTCATGCAACAAGTATGGTCATAAAGCAAGGATTGCAATATAAGGAAGAATAGAAAACCACATTATGATTCCTATGCTTACTGCCACATAAGATGTTATGCTTGTAACAAGTATGGACATGTAGAAAAAGAATGCAGGATGAATAGATCCGAGAGGATGGACAATTTCCAAAGACACACAATTAGAAAGTTCAAGCAAAGTTGGAAAGAAGGAGGACTAGTCAGAAACATAGGGAATATCGACCATGTTAGCCATCCGCTTCTAAAGCTTACTTCCGAATGACTACAGGATGTATGTGAGATACATTATAGGATTAGTAATGTATCATCACAGTGGGGAGCAATGTATGATGATTCACATGGTTGGCTTAGTTATTCTCGTTATGTGTATTTCGAGCGGGAGCATCCGATGTGAAGAAGACAGGCATGGTGTGGTACAATTGTGGTGAGATGAAGGAATGTGAAGTTTTCAATGTTTCACTTTCCATACGTGGGTTCCGTTGAACTAAAGTCGCGTATACACGCGAGTTACAGAAAATACAAGCCGCGTATGCATTTTTGATAAGAAAAATTAGTAAGGATGTACCGAAGACAAGGAACACAAGTTCATGTATACCGACCAACCGCTAATGATTGTACCGTTGACATCAGATTCGGGTTATACTCATGATGATGATATGATACATGGTTTCTTATGATGAGATCATGGATGAGTCCCGTTTTCTTTTGAAGAAGTATCTTTTGTTTTCACACATGGATAAGATGAAAGACCGATGATTCCGTAATAAGGATGATCATGGTGAGTTTGTCGATGATTTTTGTCATGGTTGAGACTTCTTTATCATGATAAATATTGAATATCTCGTGATATGGATGTTTGCTCGACACATATCGTCTATTGAAGAAGTTGTTCGGTAAGATAATTCCTCTGGGAAGAATATGTTGATGCCGCAAAGAATCCGATGTTTGGTTACCGATGTGCTTTATGCTACAACTATTGGATGAATCTTGAAAACACAAACGGCGTTGTCCTATCTATCCGCTCTCACATATATTCTAAAGGAAGCATTCAAATATCTTCGTAAAGAAGTCGAAAAAAAAAAACGTCTCCGTTACACAAAGGATCAGATCTCGTTAAAAATGCAGAAGAAGGAATTGGATACGCGGATTTCTAAAACACAAATACGTATATACGCGAGTTCATGTACGTAAAAACCATGTATGTGGTTGGTTGCTGACAAATTTTGTTTGGGGTCAGCATTCTCACTACCTCGCAAAGGTCGTTTGGTATCTGATGCTATTTGAGTTTCGGTGGTATTTCAGCTCTTATATTTATGTTTCTTGACAAATATGTCTGACACTACCGTTGAAAGTGTCTAAAGTTGCACAAGCTAAGGAGGAGTTTTGGTCATATGGAAAGGATGCACGTATGCACAAATACTGTGGGGAGCATTAGTATTTCCGAATGTAATGCATTATTGGCATTATGATGATTCGAAATATTATCTTTCTTGAGGTATTTTTGGTAGTGGTCATAAAAAGTCATATTTGTAATTTGATGAAAAGGTCATGATGAGACCTATGATGTAAAATTGTAATATTCAACATGTAAGGACTCGTTCTAAATTTGTAAACCCACTTGGTTGGGTAGTTGAGTCAAAATGTAAACCCTCTTGGTTGGGTACTGAAGTCTCATATGTAAATCCACTACTGGATATTTGATGTAAGTATGAGTCCTTTGTGATAGGAAGGTCATAGAGTCATGTACTTCATTGAAAAATATGTTTGAAAATTCAACATGAACTCAAAATGGGGGAGCATGGCAACTTCAAAGTACATCGCATCTACAACACTCTTCTATCTACATGAGGAGGAAAACCTTGTGTTGGTTTTTTATCCTACCCTTTGCCTCGATGTCAAAGGGGAGAGTGACATGGTGTTTGAATAAGGGGAAAGAATGTCATGGTATTTGAATAATGGTTATGCTTCATGTATCTATCCGTTGTGGTGATCAAACACCACCATGGTTGCCACACGAGTCCAAAGGGGAGATTGTTGGTACATTGATGCAATGTGTTGTCCTTGATGGCAACCCACTTAATGAAGATGATGGCAACCTACTTGATGAAGTCGTCTTTGATGCTTTATGAGTTTATTAATGATGTAAATCTGATGTTCTACAAGCAGCTTAGAAGTACCAGAGAAATAAATATCAGTAAGGGTCAGAATAATGATGAAAAGTGTATGTTACAAGGAATACGCAGGTTTGTTAAGGAGAAGGCGCGTATGCACACAGAAAAGTACGTGCCAAGTCGCGTATGATCAATTGCGCTCTAAATGTGTAAAACCAGGGGTTACTACCATGGTATTGACCCATTGTATTGAGCGCTTGATTGTCTATGTGATCCCGTCCAGGAATACCATCGGAAGTAATGTGGTTTTGGCTCATGGTATTGACAAAGGCTAAATCTATATAAGGAGAAGAGAATCATTGTGCAAGAGTGTAAAAGAGGTTTGGGTTTTAATGAATACTTCTCTTTGAAGTATATCTGTATGGAATGGGTAACAGTTGAATGATAAATCTGATTTCATAATGCACCAGTGAAGAAAATGATGAAGAGGGATCTCTAGATCTGAAATATATTTGTATCTTCTAGATCTGTTTATGGAATGTTTAGATCTGAGATGAGGCGAACATGTTTCTGAAGTGAAGGGTAAAATCTAAGCTATGCATCTGTTATGAAGAATTGTGCTGACCTAAAATGTCTGAAGATATATACGCAAGTTTGTAACAGAGTAAGCGCGTATATACATGGGTTGGATTAAGAGAAAGTGCGTATGGGTTGTGAAATTAGTTCTGTAATATGTGAATATGTATACGTGGGTTTATATACATGAAAGCGTGTATATACGCCGGATCAGTGAAAGGAAAGTGCGTATGAAAACTAGGGTTTGCTGAAAAATGTGGTATGAAATACCTGATCTGTTCCGTTGTATTACTGTTATCTGTCTATGATGTATTCATATAGATCTGGGTTTTCTGAATATTTATTATGTTGCTGACTATGTTGAGAAAATATCAAGTTGTTGATTGATTGGTTGATGATTCATCGAATGAATTGATAAGGGTATAAGTTTCATTTTGATGTATGATTGAGCTTAAATGTGTGGACTGGGTCTAGTCTGAAAATTTGATGAAAAGTGGCCTGCAAGTTGTGATCTATTGAAGCTATTGGATCCAGTATGAAAATTGATGAAATGTGGTCCATGGTGGTGCTGAGGGTTGTAGCCTTCAGTGAGGGGGTTGTAGCTCCCTTGCAGGTGAGGATGGTAAACGAGAGCAGGGGGTTGTAGCTCCCTTCCAAGAGAGGCTGGTAAACGAGAGCAGGGGGTTCTAGCTCCCTTCCAGGAGAGGCTGGTAAACGAGAGAAGGTTGTAGCCTTCTGCAGGTGGGTGTCTATGTGCTGGTATGAGTCTCCGCCAATACATGGTCGTAACATGTTTTCTTTATATAATAAATATTGAAGAATGAGACGACGGCAGTGGTGGTTTTCTCCCGACTTGGGTTTCCACCTTAAATCCTAGTGTTCTTGTGTGATGCTTATGTGTGATGGTTTATTCTGTTATTGCTGCACATGCTTACTATTATCTAATCATCAGAAGAATGAATGTTGCATAGATATAAGTAAAGAATTAATAGCATAATAAGATCTCTTTATATACACGAGTTTTATGAAGGATATCCACGTGTATACGCTAGTTGGCTTCAGCAAAGTAGCGTATGGGTTTTTAAAGAATGAAAAAGTAAAATTTTGAGTAAGTCCTAAATACTGATTCACCCCCCCTCTCAGTATTTTTCCTAACAATTGGTATCAGAGCGGGTCCTTCTGCAGAAGCTTGATCACTTGAAGGAGACCTGTCACAATGGGAAAGAAGCAAAAGAAGAAGGCTACTCAAGGGAAGGAGATATCTCAGAAAACATGTGCAGCAGAAAATGAAGAAGATGAAACAGGTATTGATTGTTGTTCTAGTGATTTTCTTCTTTGTGCAAGCAAAGGTGAAGATAGTGAAAGTAATGCTATGGATCTAGAAGCAGTTATCAAATATCAAAAAAGATTATTTAATAAGAGAGAATCTACCTACAAAGATATGATCTCTAGATTGAAAAGGCTGTACGATAATGTAACCAATCGAAGTAAAGGACTTGAAGCAGAAATCATCTCTCTGAAAGCAGATCTCGAAGCATCAAATAATAAGAATGAGGAACCTCTACAATCATTTGAAGAAAAAGGACTTGAAGCAGAAATCGTCTCCCTCAAGGAAGAACTGGAAAAATCAAATAAGAAGAATGAAGAACTTGAAGCAGAAATCATCTCTCTCAAAGAAGATCCGGAAAAATCAAATAAGAAGAATGAAGAACTCATCTCTCTGAAAGCAGATCTCTAAGCATCAAATAAGAATAATGAAGAACTTAAAGAAGAAATCATCTCTCTGAAAGCAGCATCATATAAAGAAAGTGAAGAACTTTTACAAACTTTTGAAGCACAAGAAAATGGGTTGAAGGAAGAGATTTTAAAATTCAATGATCAAGTAGAAGAATGAAGAAAAGTCGAAGAAAACATGAAGAAGCAATGTCAAAGATTGAAGGATGAGGTAAATATTTTAAAAGGTAAATTAGAAGAAAAGGATAAACTCTTGAGGTTTCAAGATAGTACGAAGATTCTGGACAATATTCTTAGTAGTCAAAGGTCTCCTTCTGTTAAATTTGGTCTTGGTTTTCATGAAACTGTTGAAGGAGAATCTAGTTCACAAGGAAGTGCTAAATATTCAAAGGATATCAATGCAAAACCTGAAGTGTTGGAAGAAATAAAAAGTCAACCGACAATCAAGAACTCTCAAAAGAAATCATTCCCTCTTTTGATCAATAATGTTGAATGCTTTAAATGTCATAATTATGGGCATGTTGCAGCCAATTACAGAAGCAGATTGTATCAGTCACAAACAAACAGATTCTACATAGAAAGGTACTCAGGTGTCTTCAGGGGATATTGTTTTTCATGCAACAAGTATCGTCATAAAGCAGCTATTTGCAATAGAAGAAATAATAGAAAAACACATTATGATCCCTATGCTTACTTTTCTGGTCATGCAAGATGTTATGCTTGTAACAAGTATGGACATGTAGAAAAGGAATGCAGGATGAATAGATCTGAGAAATTGAACAATTTCCAGCAAACAATTAGAAATTTCAAGCAAAGCTGGAAAAAGAAGGAGGACCGATCAGAAACATAGGGAATATTGACCCTACTGTAGTCATCCGCTTCTAAAGCTTATTTCTCATAATGACTCCATGAATGATGTGAGATACATTCTGGTGATTAGTAATGTATCATGACAGGGGGAGCAATGTATGGTGATTCTCATGATTTATTTGGTTATTCTGGTTATGTTTTGATAGTGCATCTGATATGACAAGAGAAGACAGGTACATGTGATACAAATTCAGGGGGAGATGAAGGAGTGAAATTTTCAGTGTTTCACTTTCCATACACGGGTTTCGTGAACAAAATCCGTGTATACACGTGAGTTACGCTAAAGACAGTCACATATTATTTTCTGTTAAGGAAAAGAGTGAGATGGCTCAAGAACATGAGTACAGGTTCAGGGGGAGCATCAGTCTAACTACTAATAATTGCATTGTTGGCATTGTATTAGCTTATTCCTTAGTTCTCATACTCAAATGATGATGACGTGATGAATGGTTTCTTATGATAAGATTATGGATGAGCCCTGTTTGCCTTTTTATGAAGAATATCTTTTGTTTTCACACATGGATGAGATGAAAGTTTTATGATGCAGAGATAAGATTAGATCATGCATAGTTTGTTGCTATGGTTGAGATTAGATCACATGGATGATTGTTTGACACATATTGAAGAAGTTGTTCTGATATGATAATTCCTCTTGGGAAGGATATGTTGATACTGCAAAGATTCTGAAGGCTTGGTTACTGATGTGCTTATGCTACAACTGTTGATGACACTTGAAAACACAACTACATTTTCCTATATATCTTTTCTCATATATTCCAGGGAAGCATTGAAATTTCTCAGACAGAAGCTAGGAGATGTTTCTACCTCTCAGAAGATCAGATCTGATTAAATTTCAGAAGATTAAGTTGGATACGTGGATTTCCTGAAAGATAGTCGCGTATATACGCGAGTTCATACACAGAAAACTGTGTATGGGTATTTGCTGACAATGTTCTTCTGGGTCAACATTCATTCAGCACAGCTGCTGTACTATTTGGTATCTCTGGTGCTGTTCCAGTTTTCATAATTCTGTTTCATTCTCTGATATTGTTGCTGATGACCTGCTGGTTGAAAGTATTTAGGTTGCACAAGCTAAGGAGGAGACTTGGTCATATGGAAAGGATGCGTGGATGCATAGTTTCAGGGGGAGCATTAGCCTTGATGAGCATAATGCATTGTTGGCATTATGATGATTTTGAAATATGATCTTTCTTGAGGTCTTTTTGGTATTGGTTATAAAATTTCATATTTGTAATGATGTAAAAATTGTAATATTCAGTCATGTAAGGACTTGTTCAAATTTGTAAACCCACTTGATTGGGTAATTGAGTCAAAATGTGTAAACCCACTTGGTTGGGAACTTGAGTCACATATGTAAATCCACTTGGTTGGATCTTTAATGTAAGTATGAGTCCTTGGTGATAGGAAAGGTCATAGAGTCATGTACTTCATTGAAAAATATGTTTGAAGATTCAGCATGAACTTAGGGGGAGCATGGTAACTTCAGTGCACATCAGATCTACAGAGCTCTTCTTTCTACAAGAAAAGAAAAACCTTGCTTTAGTTTTGATCCGCCCTTTGCCCTTGATGTCAAAGGGGGAGAGTAACATGGTGTTTGAATAGGGGGAGAGCATCATTGTGTTTGTATAATGGTTATAATCAATGTATCTATCTGTTGTGGTGATCAAAGACCATCATGGTTGCCATCAAGTCCAAAGGGGGAGATTGTTGGCAATATGATGCAATGTGTTGTCCTTGATGGCAACCCACTTGATGAAGATGATGGCAACCTACTTGATGAAGTCGTCTTTGATGCTTTATGAGTTTATTAATGATGTAAATCTGATGTTCTACAAGCAGCTCAGAAGTACCAGAGAAATAAATATCAGTAAGGGTCAGAACAATGATGAAAAGTGTATGTTACAAGGAATACGTGGGTTTGTTAAGGAGAGGGCACGTATGCACGCGGAAAAGTACGTGCCAAGTCGCGTATGATCAATTGCGCTCTAAATGTGTAAAACCAAGGGTTACTACCATGGTATTGACCCATTGTATTGACCCATTGTATTGAGCGCTGGATTGTCTATGTGATCCCGTCCAGGAATACCATTGGAAGTAATGTGGTTTTGGCTCATGGTATTGACAAAGGCTAAATCTATATAAGGAGAAGAGAATCATTGTGCAAGAGTGTAAAAGATGTCTGGGTTTTAATGAATACTTCTCTTTGAAGTATATCTGTATGGAATGGGTAACAGTTGAATCATAGATCTGATTTCATAATGCACCAGTGAAGAAAATGATGAAGAGGGATCTCTAGATCTGAAATGTATTTGTATCTTCTAGATCTGTTTATGGAATGTTTAGATCTGAGATGAGGCGAACATGTTTCTGAAGTGAAGGGTAAAATCTGAGCTATGCATCTGTTCTGAAGAATTGTGCTGACCCAAAATGTCTCAAGATCTATACGCAAGTTTGTAACAGAGTAAGCGCGTATATACGCGGGTTGGATTAAGAGAAAGCGCGTATGGGTTGTAAAATTAGTTTTGTAATATGTGCAGATGTATATGCGGGTTTATATACATGAAAGCACGTATATACGCTGGATCAGTGAAAGGAAAGCGCGTATGAAAACTGGTGTTTGCTGAAGTATGTGGTATGAAATGTCTGATCTATTCTACTGTATTACTGCTATCTGCGTATGATGTATTCATACAGATTTGGGTTTTCTAAATATTGATTATGTTGCTGACTATATTGAGAAAAAATCAAGTTGTTGATTGATTGGTTGATGATTCATCGAATGAATTGATAAGGGTATAAGTTTCAGTTTCATGTATGATTGAGCTTAAATGTGTGGAGTGGGTCCAGTCTGAAAATATGATGAAAAGTGGCTTGCAAGTTGTGATCTATTGAAGCTATTGGATCCAATATGAAAATTGATGAAACGTGGTCCGTGGTGGTGCTGAGGGTTGTAGCCTTCAGTCAGGGGGTTGTAGCTCCCTTCCAGGTGAGGCTGGTAAACGAGAGCAGGGGATCGTAGCTCCCTTCTAGGAGAGGCTGGTAAATGAGAGCAGGGGGTTGTAGCTCCCTTCCAGGAGAGGCTGGTAAATGAGAGAAGGTTGTAGCCTTCTACAAGTGGGTGCCTGCGTGCTGGTATGAGTCTGCGCCAGTACATGGTTGTAACATGTTTTCTTTATATAATAAATATTGAAGACTGAGACGACGACAGTGGTGGTTTTCTCCCGACTTGGGTTTCCACCTTAAATCCTGGTGTTCTTGTGTGATGCTTATGTGTGATGGTTTATTCTATTATTACTGCACATGCTTACTGTTATCTAATCATCAGAAGAATGAATGTTGCATAGATCTAAGTAAAGAATTAATGGCATAATAAGATCCTCTGTGTATACGAGTTTTATGAAGGATATGCGCGTGTATACGCGGTAGTTCAACAAAGTAGCGTATGGGTTTTGATGTAAGAAAAAGTAAAAATGTTGTTGAGTAAGTCCAAAATACGTTCACCCCACTCTATGGAGGTATTTTTCCCAACAAAATCCTGAGACTTACCATGAAAAGATTCGGGGACATGTTACGGGATTTTGGAGATATCATAGTAGATGTTCTTCTAGACGCGTTACCTCCCAAGAGGAGTATCGAGTCATTGTATTGACTTCATACCGAGCTAGTACGCGAATAAAGTAGCCTATCATATGAGTCCCAAGGACAATGAGAGATTATGAAATAGGTGCGGGGAATTGTTGGATAAAAAGTGATTAGGGAGAGCATGAGCCTGTGCGGTTTCGACGATTTGGCGCCCAAGAAAGGTGGCGAATGGAGAATGTGCACGGAACTCAGAGCTGTTAATAATGTTACCATCGAGTACATGTTTCCATTGCCACGAATGGACGACATGATGGACATTTGACGAGGCAGCATACTTCACGAAGATCGATGCGAAGAGTGGCTACCATCGGATTAGGGTCGAGAAGGGGATGGTGTAAAACAGCCTTCAAGACGAATGAAGGACTGTGAATGAGTGGTGATGCCATTGCCCCGGGTGAGTAATGCCCCTAGTACGTTTATGCGCTTAATGAACGAAGTGCGAAGGAGTTCATTGGGAAATTTGTAATTGTTTATTTGGATGACATATTGATTTTCAGCGAAGATGAGAGAAAGAAAACTTCCCGGCATGTTAGAAATTCTTATTAAGGGAAGGTGCCGACGAGAATAGTGTGATAAATACGAAGAAGTGTACATTTTCCCGGCGGGGAGTTAGTATATACGGGTTTGTAATTGTGAAAAATGAGTTGAAAATGGATCCGAGAAAAGGTTAGGCTATAATTGGTGGCCATCTCCAAAGAGTTTATTTGAAGTACGAAGTTTTCACGGTTTAGCAAGTTTTTATAGGAAATTCATCGAAATTTCGGTGAAATCTACACACCTATATTTGGATACGATTAAGAAGGAAAAATCCGCCTTTTTTGCGGACGGAGAAGACGTTGGAGAAAAGTTTCGGACCTTTGAAGAAAATTACGGAAATGATATTGAGGTACACGACTTCAACAAAAATTTTCAGTTTGTTGTGACGCCAGTAGTCTGACCATTAGGCGGTACTTAGTCTGAAGGCAGAGCCGATTTCCTATTTCGGTGAAAAGTTGAACGAGAGTAGATAGAAGTACTCAACCTATGACGAGAATTCTATGCGATTGTCCAAGTGTTGAAGCATTGGAGACATTATTTATTAGGTAATGAGTTTGTTTTATTTTCGATGATGCATTACGGTACATTATGAAGCAACATAAGTTGAGTATGTGCGGTTGCACATTTGTCTTTGAAACATATTAGTGGGCAAGCCAACAAGGTGGCAAATGCATTGAGTAGAAGGGCTTTGCTCTTGCGGGGAGAGTACTATGCAAGTTTTGGGTTTGAGCATTTTGAGGGATACGTATCGGATAGATGCGGATTTTAAGGAAGCCTATGAGACTGCCAAAACCCTTTATTGAGAAATAACGGTCCATGGTTGGACTACAATTTGCGAGGAGGGGTTATTGTTCGGGGGGAGGACGGGTTATGCGTTCTCGGTTCGATGAGAGAGAACATTATTCGGGAAAAGCACGGTGGAGGTCTAGCCGGACATTTCGGCATAGACAAGACATTATTGCGGGTCGACACTTTTGTTACGGCGAGGGTTATGACGAGACATGCGAGTACGTAAGCGAGTGTAAAACATGTCGATTAGCGAAGGAGGCGTTGAGAATGCGGGACTTTATGTACCCTTGCGTGCAATGGAGACCATGGGACTCGGTCGGTTTGGATTTTGTTTTGGGTCTACCTGAGACCGGCGAGGTTTTGATTCGGTAATGGTGGTGGTGGATCATTTTTCAAAGATAGCACATTTTGCACACCTTGCAAAAACTGGTGATGCCCTCCGTAGCTTTACCTGTTTTTTTCACGAAATTGTCGGTACGCCAGTGCCGAGATCCATCATTTCCAATAGGGATGTGAGTTCACCGGGGCACTTTTGGCACTTGCCACATGGAAGAATTTGGGCACTCGATTACGGTTCGACTCACTTTATCACCCCGCAGTTGATGGGCGAGGCGGAGGTGGTGAACAGAGTCTGGGAATGCCTTACGGAGCTTAATAGGTGAAAATTCTCGGATGTGGGATCGCGTACTTGCTCAAGCGAGTCGCTTATAACGATTCACCGAATCGCGGCCACGGAATTACAACCCCTTCCGGATATTGTGTCGTGCATCGTCGCAGTGCATGATGCAAGTTTTTGGAAAACTAGAAAAAACGGAGTGGTGATGACAAAGATTTCGCCGAAGCCATGAGCGATTTACATGAGCAAGTAAAAACCAAATTACGGACAATGGCCAGTATAAGTGACGAACGAGATCTAAAAAGGCGGGAGGTTCGGTTCAATGTGGGCGACGAGGTTCTTGCACATTTGTGCAAGAACGTTTCCCAAAGAGAGAATACAATAGTGAAATTTAAGAAAATTGGCCCTGCCAAAATTATTCGCAAGTTTTCCGCAAATGCTTATGAACTTCGACTCTCGCAGAGGAATAGGCATCTGCTTCCATTTTTAATGTGGCGAGATCTTTTTCCATATACGACTAATCTAGAGGAAGACACAAGCCATTTTGGCCGGAATGGAATACCCAATTAGAGGAGGATACTTGGATGAGACGGATGCCTATGGCACGGCCCCTCGAGATCGAGAGCATTCTCGACATGCGGTGGCCAAGTGCATGCGCGGTGGATATGCACGTATTTGGTCCATGGAAGAACCATCCCTGTGAGGACGGTTCACGCGGCGCGGCCTTCGGTCCACCGAGAAGGCGAGGTTACTCGGTGAACGATCGCATGAACGGGCCATGACTTTTTGTCACCCGAGCACGATGCGGGGGGAGCATCGGACCCGAATAGACGGGGAGAAGGGTTGTTTTGTCTCACGGTTGTAGTTGAATGTGAACGAGGTTACGGACTGTTCTTTGATTTCGGTTATTATTTTATTTCTCAAAAAGAATAGTAGCATAGGAAAATAATTTTTTCAAGTTTTTGAGTTTTATGTAACTTGAAATTATAGTTGGGGAGCGATTGCTAGTTTCAACTGAAAAGAGTAATAACGAGTTAACGCTACAACATTATAAACGGTAAATACAAATATCTTGTGGGGTTGATTACCCTCGAGAGAGATGTGAATAAAAGGACGAAGTGGAAAACCTTTGCACGGCTTGAGAAATCATTTTCTTTGTTAATTGTTGGTTCTTTTAAAACTTCTACTTACTTTCCTCACTGTCTATTTTTGGGGCTGTTATCTAAACAAATTCGGTCACAGTGAACAGAAACGGAAGACGCACACGCCGGAGAGAGAAACCTGGTCATTCTAAACAGACACAAAATAGTGGAAGGGCACAACGAAATATAAAATTACCATAAAATGGCATAATGATATTTCAGACGATATTCAATCGAGCACTTGGAAACACATTACCAGCAATTCTTTCATTACCAAATTCATTCGAACTTGTTTAAAGTGTGCAGTTTCAGATGACGTGAAAAGAACAATATCAAGAGATACCGTTCTGATGCAAGAAATTACCAACAAGATCGGATGAGACAACGACTGGATACTACATGGTTATAATACCAAAAGCGATTTACTATTCGCCGATCAGAATTTGACTACTGGATCTTCATTACCGAATAAAGAGGGTTCTTTGAAAATTCTGGCATAATATCCTACGACAAGAAAAGCCAACAGGACAAGCCATTTCATTTTATTCATGATTTGACCAGCCAACAGCGGTTGGCACGAAAACATGTATGAAAACCCTATTTATAATGGCAGAATAGTCAACCCCTTAGCCGGAACTGCAGATTGAGATAAAGTGACAATTTGGGCTTGTTGAACCCTGCATACCGGACATGTAGTACCTGTTGTATTCACAATTATCTTGTGGTGCGGCCATTAATTGAAAACGAGGTTTTAAATTAAACAGTAGCGGTCGAATTCCCGGAAAGCTCTTGCGTTAATAAGGCAAGAAGTATTAATTCGTGAACAGAGAAACCTGCTGGGAGCTGCAAACGGTTCAGAACCCTGTTGAATGAAACAAGTAGCAGAAATTCAAGGAAAAGGTGGCATATTGTGTCACTTTCTTTTTGGTACTTTAACCTCCTGAGAACATTAATTCGGTGGAAAACCTGGAAAAGAGAGTAACAACATCGACCATTAAAACATGGAGGCAAAAGCAAAAGACTAACGGTTGTGAAATAAGCGGAACAACAAGACAACCCAAACGAAAATTTACCGGATAAAGTCGCGATGAACATTTCTACGGGAACTAGAAAGGACTCGGCGGTAACAAAAGCTCGCAATGAGGAAGCCCGAAACCCGTTTCCTCAACGAGAAACCGCGTCGGAGCACGGAGCAACCTTGCGGAGGCTGGAGAATTTGTTAGGGTCGGAAAAAACCCTCCGTTCGAAGGTAGGCGAGGAAATTGACAAAGGAACAACGACACCGAGTCGAAGGCGTGACTAGAGTGGGAAAAGGTGCGCAAGTCGGAGTGAATAGTGTAGCCAAATCTCGAGGATAAGGCCATAATTACGAGAAGGTGAGAGTTTGTCGGGAAACCGCCAGCAATACACACATGTACGCGAGCCAAAATCTCATTAACTTTTGTTGTATTGGGTTACGTTAAAAATCATATAAATGATAATCTTTGGGCGACAAGTTTAACCAATATCACATTTCGATATTCGCATTTGATGCGAATTGTATTAACCTGGGCGGGCTTGGTGAGGCTTCGTCACTTATCTAAGGAGCTCCCATGTTGCATAATATCGATGGACCACAATATAAGAAAAATGATAATTATGTAAGAAGCATGATGACAATCACAATTTTTCATGTATTTATCATTTTCCATGTAGTAGAGGTCCATTGAAAGTATCTGGCACAGTGGTACTCCTTGGATGAAGAAATAAATTACGCTTCTAACGGTTATCCCACTTGAAATTTGAATAAAAGCGTAGGGAGATAAGTTGAAAATATAATTTTTTCTTTTTTCCCTCTAGATATTTATGATGTAATATAATTGTGTTTTATTATTTCCACTATTATTTTATAATATTCCTTAATAGGCCTATTTTAAACCTTAAATTTTCTCTAATAAATATATATATTATAAACTAATATCACATAAGTTTACATCTAAAATCACATCACAATGGTTGTTGTAGTATTTAACTTCAATATGAGTTTAAAGAGAACCTAAATGTTGAGTGCAATTGAAGTAGCTTATTTACATAGTAAATAAACTTTTCCAAACTATTCCATGAGTTTTCATTGATATTAATGATCCTCTTATTGATACATTAAAGGTTAATTGATGGTGTGAATTTTTTTAACATGTTCTATAGTTTGTTTTTTATGATAAATCTGGGTTTTTATACGCCACGATTTTTTCTACAAATTTATTTATAAGTTTTGTATTCTCTTGGTTCAAGGTTATAAAAGTTTTTCCTTTTTTATAATTCTTTTACTCATTAGAATTTGATTCAATTTTTGAGTTCCATTTATAACAATATTAGGTATATTTAGTTTGTTTTATATTAGGGTTAATTTCAATTAAATAAATAAACAAAAAATTTTAAATAAATGTTTTCATGTTTCATTTGAAAAAGGTTTTAGCGTAAAGAAAAAGTTAATTCTTTGTTATTTTTTCGGTATTTTGAAATAAGTTCATCATTTTTTCTTGATATGTTTGATTTCCAAAGTTGGTAGATCCCTATATTTCTTGAATCAAATATTAGTTCCTGATTTCTTGAACTACATTCTGTTGTGTTGTATTTCAATATAGTCAACTAGCGCAAATTGTCGGAAAAAATATTGTTATTAGCACAAAATTTCTATGCAAATAAGGAAATAACTGACACGAGGAGGCATGGTCATTGGATCAACTTTTCTTTATATTAATTTTTATCAAAGAAAGAATAGGTTTGTTAACGTGTTAAAAATGGCAAGAATGGGGATTGTTATACATTGACATTTATTTTTCTTTAAATTTCCCGAATAAACAAAGTCATATTTGAAAACTCTAGCACAAGCTATCATGTCCTGCTAGAGTAACTGCGTATACAATTAGACAACATCTCATTGAACATTACTTGTTGATTATTCTTATAGTTCTAACGGTTATGGACTTAGGAACCTTCTTATAAATAATTTTGAAAACTAATGAGGTAATTATTTTAATAAAAATATAAATTTTTAAATAATATCATAAAATTATATAGCCAAGTTTATATAACTATATAATTTTACAATAAATGATATTTTGAAAATTAAATCTCTGTGTGACGTTAAAACATATTCAATTTTACACAATATGGGTGATTTTAAACCATCCTAGATTCATTTTACTACGAATCTGCCAGCGTCTAGAGTGATAGAATCTCGCTTCACTCCCAAAGAAGGTTGTACTTCAAAAAAAGGTGGATCCCTCTTAAAGCTTGGTATGTCAACGAGTTAATATGGATATAGGTTGGTGTTAATCAACTTAGAAAGATGATAAAGTTTTACATAGATACTTTTTTCCAACATAACACCTATGCATCGCCATTGTCTCTTGATGTAATAAATGTATTTCATTTTAACGAGAGAGCCCTCGGGCCATTATGGAAGAGATGTTGTAATTTCGTGTTTTGTCTCGTCCTATTTAACATTTCCACTTGATCAAATTACATAAAATGGGTTTTTGAATTTTTTACAACTCATGGTTTTCACGACATCCTTAATCCAAGGTATTTCCCACTGATATTCTTCTCTATTGCGGAGTCTCAAATCCAAATTTGTCAACATATAGGTATTGGGCACATGGTATTATAGTGAAAAATATTTTAAGGGGGTGCAAGTAAAAATGAAGTGGGTGAAAGAAATAGGAAATAAGTGCCTTAATTTTTTTCATTATTTACATGTAGTAAAAATATACTAATCCATTTCCCTTAGGTTTTTTTGTTGAATGGGGTTTTCCACGTAAATATTGTGTGCACTATATGAGTTAATTTTTTAGTTAAATCTTGTGTCGTGTTAGTTTTTTTTTTTATTAATTTTATGTTCACACACTATCATTCACATGGGAGGTAATTTTACTTATTTCTTGGTTTGTGTATGTCACGACAATTGATAACGTTCGGGAATTAGCCTATATTTATACGAGGTTATAATATGTGTGGAGGATGAACAAAGGGTTGCAATTTCATTGTTGTGACCTATAAGTATGACATGTCAAACACAAATAAATAAGCTCATGAGAAATTGTATTTTAAACCTAAGATTTGAAAAATTTTGTTGAGTAATCATAAAATTTAACCATTGATTAGATCTACAACGGGCAACTAATTTTTTTTTGAAATGCAATCATAACTAACAAAGGTTCAACCAAAGTCTAAAGTATGATCATAACTTACATAGACTCAACCCATTTCCTTTCGGGTGCATGAGGTAAGCTTAGAGTTACATTCTCATGTTAAGGTTGATTTAATTTTTACATGTTAAGTAGGTAACCTTTACGAGTAATTTTTTTGTTTTTCAACTAATATTTTAGGAATTTTTAAATGTTTATTGATATTTTGTAATTGATATTATGAAAATATCAATCATTCTTATGTATTTTTAATCAAATATTATTATATTTTTGATATTATTTTCTTGAATTATTCTTTTTCATTTTAATTTTAATAAAAGAAGAAATAAGATTTTGTATTCTATATGAGGAAAGTAAGAGAATTACTTAAGTTCCACCAACTCTTTTTTTTTTTTTAAAATTAGATTTGGAGGTTATGGAAGATTTTATCAAGTTTGACCTATGATTTATTTGTGACCCAAGGGTATATAGGGTACGTAAAAATCACTCGGACATGTCGCACCCGACCCTAGGCCACCGACCCTTACTGATGATTGGTTTTCCCCACCCGAGAATTTTAAGTTGGTCACCTTTACATCACGAGTGAATTAATATTACCTGCCTCATCACCTACTATTCTATGCCTCACAACGGGAAAAGCCTCACTAACCTTAAATTAATTGGTAAAGTAGATATAATTGAAAATAAAATGAATAAACCTAAGATTGTTCACTATCATCATAAACATATTCATAAATTAACAAACCAAATAATTCAAAACATGAGCTTCACTAATATTGCATTGTAATTACCTAATTTGACTAGAATAAAGGTAACTTTGCGATTGAACATCTAACACAATAAAAACTATGGTTTAAACACGTAGTTATCGTTGATTGTTGCGAATGCGGATTATCCACAGTGTCATGAGGTGGTCGATGTTTAGAATCTCAAGCTAAGGATTCATCATCCGGATGAGAATGTATAGAGACAATAAAAACTATGAAATCTCTCTTGGTGCTTAGTAAATCTAAAATTAAAATGGATCTAAGTTGGTTTCAATAATATTAAAATGTAAAGAGACACATTTTTCAAATAATAATAATACAAATTATTTCATTAAATAAAACAATAAACCATAGATATTTATTGAAAACATACTTTTGTGAAAAAAAAAAAAACCTAATACCATAATGAATTTTTATTAATAACATAGAGAAAACTACTTTATAATTAGTTAGAAACAAGTGAAATTAGTTGGAATGTAAAAGATAAATATGTAATATAATGTGCTAAAACAGAAAACTCTAATGATGTAAACTATACGAGTACATCTTGATTCTTATGCAATTATATTTTTGTTTATAAGTCCTTAGGGATGTAAACAATGTAGGTACACCTTGATTCTTATGCAATTAAATTTTTGTTTATAAGTACTTAGGCCAAAGGGAATTAATAGTTCTTTTTATTTTATTCTTTAAGGAGTAGTTTATAAATTTTAGATTGTTATATATAAGTTAATGGAGTGCAATAGTTGTGCAAAGAATATAATATAGACTTAAAGAGAATATAATATAGACTTAAAGATAAGGGTCTTATAAGTATAATATTAGTAATCGGGGAAATAATGTTCATTATTTTTTATAAAAAAAGAATTTTTTCCTTGCTCATATATTTTGTTAATTAATTTGAAAAATTATTTAGTGTTCACTTTAACTAGTGGTTTCTTTTTTCTTAAACTATATCTTTCACAAAGTGTCACTACATCAAATGTTTTATGTTAGAATGATATCTTTGGTTCTTCACTAGGGAAGATTGTACTCTATTTGTCACAATAAATACTCACGATTGATTATTATGACTGTTAATAGATACCAATCTAAACCATATTTCTTCTTTTCTTGCATGAATGGCTACCATTTATCCATTTTTTGTAGTTGAGAGTCCACTATAGATTATCTCTTTGTAACATCAAATAATAATAATAATAATAATAATAGATGAAATGATATTAATACATAAATAAATGAAATAATAAATAATAATAAACTAAAGTTCTAAATAAGTATATAAAACTAGTAAGAATAAGTAAAAAGTAAAATAAAAGTAAAAATGAATAAAATAAGCAAAGTTAGGTAAGAAAAAATGTTGAATTAAGTAAAACTTAAAGCAAAGAAATAAAAGTTGGCATGATGACACATGAATTATGTACATATAGAATCTCTTTCCAATCCATTCCCATTTTTGAAATTATTTTGCTCTATTTAATGGATGAAAAGGGAGATAGAAATATTCATTCATTCCCGAGGGAAAGAGTGTAGTGAGACATGATATTCCTTGTTAGTAGCAATTGATTAAGGAGCCGGAGGTGGCCAACTATAGAAAGACTATGTGCGAGTTCAACCTACGGTTGGTGGAAAATGCGTCTCCAAAATTCTTTTGTGGTCGATTAGGATTTGAGTATTACAACTCCAAAATCACAAGTAACGTATATCGCCCTACAATTAAGTCTTCTTTGCTCATGGTTTTTGAAAATTATGTCATATCGTTGAACAATTTGTGTGTTGATTATTAATTGCATAAATTAATGAAATTGGTTATATAATTTAAATTTATATGTTATTAAAGTCAAGATTTCAACTCTATTGAATCTTTACATTATATTATTTATAATTGATTAGCATTTAAACTAATATTCTTTTTCTTTTATATATAAAAATTATTTTATTTTATATATATATATATATATATATATATATTTAAATAGATGTCTTTAAAATAATAATATATATATATATATATGAAAAAAGAAAAGAATAGGATGCAGTATTAATAGTATTAATATTGTTTTAACCTTTAATGCCATGGTCATATTAATAATAAATAATCCATGCTAAGTTTTTATTTAACACACTGCCAATAAATTTAATCAGGCCTTTATGCCTTTTTAGTAGAATCATCACTGAGTCCCCCAAAAACATGGTAGACTAGGGTATGATCCTAATGTCTATTTCTTGTACAAATTAATGTCGTACTTGTCTTTGTCATGGGAAGTGAGAACAAATTTCAGTGGAGTTTGACGTGGGTAATATTCTTCACCTTAATTACGAGGGAATTCTCTGAAAATACTCCATAAGTACTTCCATGTTGTCACATTTTTAAATCAAATTACATAAAATAATTGGGGTAATAATGTAGAGTTTGGTTATATATATATATATACTTTAACAATTACAAGTTATCTCGAACGTGGGAGGTAATAACTACTTCCATGTTGTCACATTTAAATCAAATTACATAAAATAATTGGGGTAAGAATGTAAGAGTCTGGTTATATATATATATATATATATATATATATATATATATTCAAACATACACTTTAACAATTACAATTACAAAAATAATTAGGGTAAGAATGTAAGAGTCTAGTTATATATATATATATATATATATATATATATATATTTAAACATACACTTTAACAATTACAATTACAAGTGTGGGAGGTAACAGATATATAGGAATGAAAAGTGGACTTTGTTCGGTTAGAATATTTGGTAATATATTTAATTAGCCATTTTTGGAAAAATTGTATATATAATATATTTTGTTATTATTATCTTAGTCACTGACGATGTCATATAATGAATTTGATATGATAAAATCAGCTATTGATCAAATAGCTCTCAGGGTGAGAGCACGGAGAGTGTATACACACATACACTCACACAATCTCTATATTCTATATTATGAATGAAGGAATTACACACATATTTATACAAGCAAAGTCTCAAGATAGGAATTCTATCTTAGACGTACGATAGTGTGGTTGAGAGAGATTCTCTCAACCACACTAAACTAGGAGAAACTAAATTCCTATTATGTAGGAACAAACTCCTAAAATGGAGAATTACAACCATAGACAAGAAGTAGGAATTAAATATTTCCAACACCCCCCTTAATGACTACTTGTCATGATAGTGATTCACAAAGTACGAGGATTTGTGTGGTACAAAGAATATGTCGACGTCCATATAAAAGAGCAACCATCCACCGGAATGCATGGGTACCAACGGCACATGGCCCCAGTCACAGCAGGATGTCCTTCGTATACATGATTACGTAATGATTTTCCTTTTACATATATGTACCTACAAATCCACCACCATCGGGCGAATTGCATGTGCGAACCTCCAAAACACAATGCGCACTCTCTCGGACGAGATCCGCAACTTCTTCGATCTGCTCCTCTCGCAAACCGTCAAGCAGAAGTTGAGGCTTCCGCCGGATCTTCCAATCTACCTCTCCGGGATAGGTCGTAACTTCTGCGTCTGCTTCTTCGCAAATCGTCAAACGAAGTTGAGGCTTCCAGCGGATCCCCATTAAGTTGAGTTAGCGTCTTCTGAATAAAAAAATCGTGCGCTTCCGCGCTGTTCCGTGATTTGGCGCATTGGCACGAGTATGTGCTGAACGAGTGGCGCCAATTGTACTTCTCGGCCTAGCGTCGGCTAAGAAAGCACACCAACCCCCTTCTTCTCGGAGATTTATGAATCATCGAGGCCGAGTGTTGCGGTCCACCGCTAAAAAACAAAGCTACGCGAGCACACGGCTCTCATGCACACGCGACCACTCGTGTACGTACGGCCACAAAGGCACCTCGAGCTACAAAGGCAACCGTACAAAGGCAGCCAGCCGCAAGGCTCTACGGATGGTTTACGGATCACCACCAACCATCACTTTACGGTGACAAAAGATGGTTTCGGGGTGACCATAAACCATTACAAAGTGGTTTAAGATCACCACGAACTTTCAAATGCCTTTAAAAAGCTTACATTTCATTTACATTTTGGAGTTTAAGGTACATGCAATGACCATTACACAACAGCTGGACTTGCTTATAACATGCTAGAGTCTATTCCACACCAAACCACACTAACTCAAACAAAGATCTATTTTCTTGTCCATCATTAACGTTGTATTTGCTCCTTTTCCTCATCTGTTCATTGTCACATCTTGGGCATCTTTGTCTGTTCAAATAACTTCTTGGAAATCCACGTTTCTGTCATTTGTTAGAGTAGCTAATTCTAACAAAATAACTTTACCCTACATTGAGTTAGCTAGGCTCAATAAGGCTTAATAGTCTTTAAGCATGATTCCAAAAAACTAAATAAAAGACATAAACTCTTGATTTTAATTTCTCTATCTCTGCCCAAAGATTAACTATTTCTCATGCCATCGGTGCACAAGAATACAAAGAATATTCCACCTTAACGAGGTCCCGCCGTACGGCGATCTTCTCCTCACATTGGTGAACATACACACGAGATCACATTATGCCAATGCAGGTCCAACCGTCTCTTGCCAAGCGCTGCTTGTCTGGAAACAATGCTTTCATGCCAATACATTTTAAAAGCACTTTCTAACCGTGGGTCCAAGCAAGGGACAAACAAGGCAACTCTTGAAATGAATCAACCTCCACGAGGGTTCGCATCCATGGCAACACGGTCCGGTATCAAATACATTCAGCTCTCACATTTAGAGATACGTCCACAACTTCTTGCTCAAATAAAAAAGGCGGGGAAAGTCGAAAATTTGAACCCAATCGACCAACCGCGTGGCTTACAAATTAAAACTTCCTATCAACTTAATAGTGACGAAACAAAAAAATCGTGCATCAACATTCCATGCGGGAACATCAACTTCCTCAACGGGAACTCCATGCTTTTTGCAGCATAGAACGTCTTTTGCGCGGACGACATCGGGGAGTAGTAACACCAAAGAGTTTCTTTTCATTATAGGTCCTGCCTTCTTAAAACTCGCGTATTGGTACGGTAAATTTACGGGATTGCTAATCATATTTATAATTGCCTCACAGGCGATGTTTTGCAATTGCGAGCAAAAGAGATTTAACAATCCACCTGCATTGATATTGAAGAGATCATCACGGGTCATACCGAGGTTTTCGAGGCACGGCGAAATTTTGAATGATCACAACATCTGCATTCTCCAATGCCGCACCAAGTTGTTCCTCTCCCAAACAAAAATATACATAAACCAATCATCATAGTACAATTCAATCTTCCCTTGGAGGCTTACTTTCTCATCAACAGTAGGTAATTCGAAATTAACATACAGCAAGGCAATTGTATTCTAAGGATAGATGAGGATATTTGCCAAATTACCCACGACGGTGTCATCGATTCGATATAATTAACCATCAACATTCGGATATAAAAAATAGTTACTATGATGCCATCGGTCTGCGGTGATGGTAAGCAAAATTGTCACCCTCAACGGAACTACGGGCGGTTGTCTATTTCTATGTAAATGGTATTAGCAAGTATCATTCCCGCCTCCCGACTCGAGTAACCACGGTCCCCTTGGCCACCACAGCATTTCCTCCACGCTCACCGCACCACGATCTTGCCTGCGATGACATTGGGATCCAACGACCCCTCTAGTGCAGAAGCGAGACGAAGAGTTGTTACCTTTGCCCTCCCCGAGCGTAGACAAGAGGCACCGAGACGTCGCACGTTCCGAGCCCTTTCCACTGTACAACGACATGTATAAGCAGATAAAATAGCGAGATACGGTTGCTCTGTATAAACCCAAATTGCTGCCTGGGAATGGTTACGGCGAACGTGGCTGATAAGAGATTCACCTATGTCGAACTCCCATACACCGTCGCAAAGGCCAACGGATGTACCGGTCGTAATCCCAGGTCATGAGTGCCTCTTTGAAGCCCATCGACGAACATGGAAGGGCGAGGATGTTAAAAACATCCGTGGAGAATTCCCCCAATACATTTGTAGTGAGATTAGCATTATTTGTCCTTCACAAGGTTTGCGATTAGAACCCTGGTTCGGTCCTTGGTGTCATCGGTACTTAACGGAGAGGAAGAACTTGTTTTCCAATTTCCCCGTACGCTTCAAGCGGTTCGGGAGACAAGCGATAAAACCTCTTCAATGCTTGTCGGAACTTGTATAGATGCGGCCTCCTCAGGCAGTAAATTTCAGGCCACTGTTGCTCTTTCCACGCGGTACCTTGTCGCCTTTCATTCATTGTCGACTCCATAGCAGTGCCACTCGATCAAGTACACCGTTTGGATGCGCGGCGTCCTACCATCACATTGCACAAAGCAATCGGCCTCCAAACCACGCGACCTCACCAAATCGCTACGGCTTCAAAAAAAACTGAGCTCGATGGACAAACAAACAAATAAAAAACAAAACTCTCATTCTGCTATTTCCCTCGGCCCACGAGGGCGAGGCCCAGGCCCGAGCCCTTACGGACACGAAGCTACGATACCCATTGATAAAATCAACTATTGATCAAATAGCTCTCCCGAGGTGAGAACTTGCCTGGAGGGTGTATACACACATACACTCACACAATCTCTATATTCTATATTATGAATGAAGGAATTACTCACATATTTATACAAGCAAAAGTCTCAAGATAGGAATTCTATCTTAGGCAAATGCTGATAGTGTGGTTGAAGATTCTCTCAACCACACACTAAACTAGGAGAAACTAAATTCCTATTATGTAGGAACAAACTCCTAAAATGAAATTACAACCATAGACAAGTAGGAATTAAATATTTCCAACATGATATATGCTATTTTTTATCTCACCAAAAGATTAAACTTCCTTTCTAATATGAACATTACATATTTGTTTTTATTATTATTTTTAAATCTATTTTTGAGTTTTTGATTGATTAGATGAGATTATATCTTGTTGCGCAATACAGAAGTGGACTAATTTGATGGGAAATCAGACTCAATTAACATACCTCTACTCGTACATTATTCCTATGAACATGATCTATTCTCATATGAAACCTATATTTATAGATTTGAAATTATTTAGAAGATAAGGAACCTTTATATTGGCATACACATCCAATTGGTTGAGAGGTAGTAATGAGCTCGATTCTGCATTTCATTTTCCTCATTAATTACTTCAAATCAATTCACGTTCATGGTGAACTTAAGTCATTTACACTCAAACCCTGAGAAACAATTTGATCCAACTTATAACACTCACGACGAGTGGATACATGAATCATTAAAATGTTCAATGTCACAATTATTTTTGCAAACTATACAATCTCGGAAATAATTCCCTGGTGTATGGAAAAAACAATTATCTAACCAATGAAGGAATGAAACGCTATCATTTCCTCAACTTTCCGTTACATTAAATTCAATGAGAGTTTTTATGGATTGTCTACAATTTACATATTCAAATTTAATGCCCTTAAAGCATCTCCATTTGTCTTCTTTTGATTTGAAAACCATTTTTTATTTAACGCCTGTATTTGTACTTAAATGACTCGATCATGACTCTCTTTTAATTCAAATTTCAGTGTATACTATGTGATTTTTTGTATTTACATAACATGACCATAATTCATCAAAGTAGTTTATATATTAATTAGTTATAATAAATAAATAAGTGCTAAAATATTTAAAGAAATATTTTTCAAATTTATCTCATATATAGTTAAAACAATTTCATAAAAACTAATTAAATGGTAAAAAAGTTAAATTATATATATATATATAACAAAATAATTATTGGTTAATAATAAGTAATAATTTAATGACATAAATAAAAACTAATGAATATAGAACATAAATAAAAACATGATATTATTTTTTAATTAATTAGTTTTAACATAAATATTAATTTTTCATATTTGATTATTATTAAAAATTAGAGAAACCATACAAATTAAATGACTCACAAACATATATAGACATAAAAATACTTATTTTATAATATATCTATCATTATCCAATTTAAATTAAAATCATAAAATGTAACTAAATTATAATTTTTTTATTATTAGTATTTTTTTTGTAAGTTAGGATAAATTATATTAGATCATAAAAGAAACTTTACGGAGGCATTGCGGCGGAATGGCGAGAGATTAACGCGATCGTTGCCTTGGTAGCTTTCAAAATAAAACGGGTTTGGGGTTGCCTCCAAGGAGTATCCAACCTCTTGGTAGAGTAATACGGTCATGTTTTTAGAAAATATTCGGTGACACATACGGATAGTTGAAGTATGTCTGAGGTTAAAAAAAATGAAATGAATTGTGCTACCAAGCAATCATGGTGTTCCCTTCATCTTCCTCTATCACGAGGTCATCCTCCTCCTCGATGAAGCATCCATATTCACATGCAATAGATTCCTCCTCGAGTGTGCGCTCACGCGGAAGCCCGGAGGGTCAAGTAAGATAGGAGCAACATGGTAATGCATCTAAAACTTCTGGTCTAGACGCCATCACGAATACATGCTCCAAAAGTCTGTCTCCTTCTCTGCGGGCTCACCGAACGGGGGTGGCTTGGTTTTTTCCAAGGTGTGGGTAGCTTAGAATACGCTATGGTAGATTTTTGCGGGCCTCTTCGCCCCTAGGCTTCTCTAGGAGTCAGACATTCTCTTCCTAGGTGTTGTTAGGCATTGGGTAGCCTACCTTTCGTGGTTTCTGATGAGGAACCTTAAATGGATTCCGAGATGCTAGTCTTGGCCTCGACAGTAGTGCCCGAAATGACGCCTTTTTGGCTGCCCCTGATGGGATTTTAATGTTCTCACGAGGCCATGGAGAAATTTGTCATGTGAAAAGGGTTGTCGATAGTGAGGCAGAGCTAAGATGCGGGAGACGTGCAGGCGGAGGGTACACGGTGAGGGAGGCACACAACAGGGGAGCACATAGCAAGGGTGCTCGCCGCCATTGGCGCACATCAAGGAGAAGCACGGGGGGCACGGGAAGCATGCAACGGGGGAAGCTCGCATCGAGGGGCGCACAACCGGGGGAGAATCACGGGGGAGGGGGCATGCAAGAGGAAGGCACGCGATGACGCGACTCGCCTTGAGGGTGCGTAGCGGGGATGATAGTGGAGGTGTGTTAAGCAAGCTCGGCGGTGACGTGATGGTGAGGGGAATAACAATGATGGCTCTCAAGACTAGTTGGAGCAACGTGAGATAACTACTTGAGGATATTTTGTGCCCTTTTGAAGGCATGTGGCACGAGCACGGAGAGGCGGTGAGGGACAATCCAAGTGTATTTGCATGTGATACGAAGTGTGTGAGAGGTCAAGTGTGGCGAGAGAGCGGGGTATAAATGATTGACGATTTGAGATTCCGCATCATGGTAGAATTTGGAATTGCAAGCGGCCAATCGACATAATAATGGGAGGATTTCTCCTCACGAGATGCGGATATTTCACACCGCATCTGGGGTTTATTATTACTATTATTAGTATTGATTATAAATAAATTAATATATAATTTCAAGATATATATGTGTGTGTGTGTATATATATATATATATATATATATATATATATATATATATATATATATATATATATATATTAAAATACATGTTACGAGATATGTAATGATGTAGATTAATCCCATTTTACATGGAGGTTCTTAACCTATAAATAGTCTTTGGTAGAAAATCGCGGGATAATACCATGGATTGCTAATAACACATGTTCCAAAATTCTCAACTCATGTTCATATGAGATATGTTGTTTTAATTATTATCGACATTTTGAAGATTTAATATGGACTAAGTCGGTAGGAGAAGTAAGTGCTGGGATTTCTAAAGGATCAATGAAATTGTAGTTTCAAACCAATACATATTCACGACGATGATCATGATAACCAAAATCATAGGGTAATTTACACATGATGAATCGCGAGGGTAGAGGGAGGGAGTCCCTTCATTTAGAAACATTTTCAACGGAAAAACTCTTCATGTGGATAATAGGAAGATACGGGTTCGAGAACCCTCGAGCTCTTTCCAACCCCCATTTTTGGGAGAAAAATGGAAAGTAGGTTT
Organism: Pinus albicaulis; assembly: GCA_034641835.2. NCBI lineage: Eukaryota > Viridiplantae > Streptophyta > Pinopsida > Pinales > Pinaceae > Pinus > Pinus albicaulis. Next base: position 232,506,324 of record CM076576.1, read on the forward strand.
AAAATTTCACTACATGGTAGAAAGCTTCAAAAAAAACCCTTGTTTTTTAATACCTCTAAATTGTCTCGATGACCACGGGAAGAACATGAGGGATCATGCCTTCATACGTAACTTCATAGGAGGTGACCTATAGAGAGGGAAATGGAAATATGGTTTCAATAGACACCGGAAACCAAAAAGGGTAAGAAATAGATCGCAGAGTCGGGCCAAAAGTGTTCTTTATGGTAATCTTCTCCAATTTGGAGGATAAAGAAAGAATCTTTAAAGGAGGGAAATATTTTTATAACAATGTTGGTCTCCATATTACACATTGGGAAGCATGTTTTAACCCGGATAAGTAAGAATTCCTTGCGGCACTAGTGTGGGTGCGTTTTTACTCTCTTCCTATGGATTTACTGGATTCTTGAAATCTTCTGAGGTATGGGGCAAGCCCTAGGGCATTTTTTGAAGATCTATTACATTAATTGACGGGGTGAAAATATTTCTTATGCTCATTTGTGTGTCTATATGAATATTTTTACAACCATTGCTAGAATATATAGATTTGGATTATGAGGGATAAATTTGGAACCAACTAATTTATTACAAAAATATACCCTTTGGTGGTGTTATTGTCACAAAGATGGTAACTTGTTTAGAGATTGTATGATGTGAAGGGGGGGGAGAAATGATTGGTAGTGATTAGTGCTGCGAAAACTTTACCAAGGTTGCAACAAGAAGAAGGTCATATAAGGGTCATTCTATTTAAATCCAACAACAAATGGACATTAAAAATTCATCGATCACACCTTGGATACAATGGAGGTGGTGGAAGAGGAACCACCACTTACTATAGATATTTCAATGAAGGAAAATTATTTGTCATCAGAGTTAGACAAACCATCTTAGAAAATATAAAATTAGAGGAAGGAGTAATGCAAGCGAGGAGGTCTTAATTATTTTGATTTACTGAGATTGACGATATTGTAAATCTTATGCAACATGACCCAAAGTACCTCACAAGCGAGGGATCAATATTTGGTGTCTATGGTGAATGAGTAGGCTCATCGGGACACAGGGGAACTCACAAAATAAATCAGGGAACAATACGGAATTTGTAGGCTGACATTAAATGGAAATGAAACACCACCAAACCTTGGGAGAGGGTCAAGGGCCATGTTCCATTCGGGCATTTAAATACAAAGTGGAAGGAGATTCACATTAAATACATTATGAAAGAGATTAAAAATAAAGGGGAGAAAACCTAGGAAGGAAGACCTCCATAATACATGCAAAAACCTTGTCAATTCGGGTCAAGTAGCAACTTTGCGAAGGTATTTCCATCCCTTTCAAATCCTTCACTATGAATATTTTATCATGGAACATAAGGGGATTGAATGAGTAAAGGGAAGCACGAATATCTTAAAAAAAAGGATCAAAATGGAAAAACATGTGATTATATTTTTTGGCGAGGAAAACAATTTTTTTGTGGGAAAAGTTGTCCCAAAATGTACATGAATGTTGGAAAGGATGCAAACAAAATGGCTTTTGATGCGAAAGGAACTGCGGGAATGTGCGGGAGTTCCTATGGAATCACGCAAGAATTCCTCTTTGCAAAATTGGATGGTAAGTACTAGAATTTTGAATATGAGGTTTCGATATATTAGGACAAGAGATCTTGTCCTTCTCATCAACAATATATGTCCCATCCACAATAGAAGACATACGTCCCTTCCTAGACCAATTATTGGATACTAATAAACTAATTGGATATTCCTTATGGATGGTTGGTAAATATTTTAACCTTATCATATGTCTCAAGGATAATATAGGATGAGTGCATCGCCCATAGCCTATATCGGCCTTATTTAGAAACTACATAAAGAAACTATGTCTAGTGGATATTCATACCATCAATGGACTACATACTTGGAACATTCGGAGAGAGAGCAATAAATATCAAGTTGGTTGGATCACTTTTGTAAAAACCTCCTCCCAAATCTACCCAAGTAACTAGACAATTAAGGTAAACATGTGATGAAGAGTTACTATGATATGATTCAACTCACCATGTGTCAGATTAAGGAAGTGGAACTAACGGGACACAACAACACAAACCTTCTACACCACGCAACAAATTCCCCATGAGCCATCCAAACCTTACAAGTGGCTAGCCCTTGAGACAAACTAAAAATTTTGATGCATTAATCCCTCATTCTCTCTCCCTTTTCAAGTCCTCTAAGCTGACTAAGAGCCCCGGTTGCCCCCATTAGCTTACATGAGTGTGAATGCAACCTTTTTTCTACGCTAGTGTTATGCCAACATATGTGGATTTTAAGGCTAAATTTTAGGGTTAGGACTGAGAGTCAACTTTGCCCAAAACTCCATAACACTTCCCGAGTAATGAGATATAATATTGGAATAATGATACAAATGGAATTACTTGAACAAGGACATAAATTGGACCCCTACTATCCATGATAGGAATTCAGTCAACCATGTCACAAATATGTATTCTACATGTTTAAACATTAAATTTGAGCCTATGAGTCTCATACTTATCCGAGAATGGCTAAGAAGCATTGATTCCTTATCACATTTGTTTCATTATAATCTATTAGGTCATATATTCATTGTGTATTCCTTTATAAATCAAAACATGATGAGATCCATACATCATCACTATCATAAAACATGCTCATAACCAACATATAAACAACATAAATAATAATGATACAACCTCCATAAAATCCTACATATAAACTAGTACATTTGCGGATAAAATCACCAAGGAGAATAAACTCTTATTGATGAATGCGGAGAATCCAACCCGGTATGGGAATCACTGTCACATTCCCACACGACCATAGATTAGTCTGAGCCAAATCTCTCTTCATCAAATCACCCCTATGCCATATTCCCAAGCATGAATTCTGGGAACTCAAAACCAAAAGAACCAACCATGGCTTCTCGAGGGCTGAAACCACCTCACCCTCATCAATAGAACCAGGATTTACCGCAATGCTCCACTGGATAACTAGACCATAAATATGCATGGATGCCATGAGATCTCTCCACATAAAGCATGAGAAATTTTTCTAACTCAACCTATTGAATTTACGGTAGTATCCCGTCATTATCGGTCGAAGGAATTCCTAGGCCTACTGGGTCTCCATCCTGCAGTATTTACCATGTGTTTCGCCATTCACTCGGTCAAGGGATTCCTTGGCTCCAATCAAGGTGTTCACGTCTCGGGCTTTTATTGTGTATCCCTTCTTGATATTCCTCGGCCTTGTGAATAATATTGACACCACCCCACTCATCTTCGAGTCCATCCGAAAAATCAAGCTACCCAAAACATGAAAACCACATCACACCATGGCTATCCAAAAATGGCAATGAAAGGTTGAAGAACAACCGTCATCATGCCACATAAAAACCCATTCCAATGACAACAAGATAGCTAATAACACACATGCATAACCATGCATTCCAAATCTATCAAGGAAATCATACATACAAATCGATACTTGCAAGTAAACGTATGTTGTAGGTTGCTTGATATTTCTCTTCCTTGCTTGATATTTCTCTTTCCCTTGCTTGATATTTCTCTTCCCTTGCTTGATATTTGCATCCTCTTTGCCTTACTTTCCTTTTTTGGATGAAAATTTGAAATGTTCCAATAAAAATCTAAGTTTCCAAGAGTGTGTGTGAGAGAGAATAGAGATAGAGCTCCAAAAGCTGAATGGAAAAAAGGTACTCAAACCGATCCTTAGAATCATTTTTTATCAATAAGGCCTCTATTTTCTTCATAGCTTTCCATTATTTTCTTTCATTTTACTCCCTCGCATCGCAACCTATGACCTTTCACCTTCCTTTTCTCCTAATTTCCATTATTTTCATAAATAAATTGCCAAAAATGTCATTTTACCTTTCAAAATTCCTTCGATTGCCTTTGTCGGTTTTGTTAGCCATAATTAACAACAAATGAATACCCACATTAGGATGTTTTTGCCAATAATTTAGCTTGGAATAAGTGTCCCATGACCATGGTTATTATTTTTACTTTATTAACTTTTATTACTACATGGAATCTTAACCAAGGCTTTTTACAGACCCTCCCCCTTGGTGGGAGACCATCCTTAGTGTTCGACGAAACCTACACAACCAACAAGACTAAAACATAATACCCATGGATCTCTATAACTTATATAATTTTAGTAGTTACACATGACCATCATGCTCGAGAAGCAAACTCAACATGACAACATGACAACATGAAAACCATAATGACATGACACACATAGCTCTTATTTGGAGCATTATAAAACAACTCATGGACATATTTACATCCATATACATATGTACATATACCAAAACATCTATAAAGGAGCATTCGCTCAACCAACGAATAAAGAAGGATACATAGCCTACATATGACCTACAATCTCCCCATGCATATTAATTTCGCCCCAAATTGCTTCCACTACATAGTGTTAACCTGGTTGATAGCTCAATTCATGAGCACGACCTTATTTCTCTAAAATATACGTTTTGGTTCTAGCTAGAATTCTCCTTGTGTTTGTACACGAAATACAAACTATTCAATCACATGGACTCAACATATTTAACATACTTCTTGAGAAATGACACATGGAAAACATCATGGTATTTCATTATGGGGGAACGAGTGCAAGTCAACAAGTCTATTGGCCCAATCCTTTCAATAATATTGAAAGGTCCACAAAATCGAGTGCCGACTTGGCACATGATCAAATTTGAAAGGAGGCTTTTCTTTCTGGCTTGATCTTGACTGGGTACACCTATTCCCAAGCGGAAACTCCTTAAACAACATGTTCTCGATCTACATATATCTTCTTCATATCATGTTATTCTTTTAGATTCTTCTTGATTACGTGCATTTCTTATTCCATTTCTACTAACATCATACGGTCCAATCAATATCCTATTAATTGGATCACTCCAACTGATGGGAGTATTACAAATCTGCCTCTACGATCAGCACGAAATAGACTCATCTTCAAAGGTGACTCTTGATACCCATTGTTGTCAAAAATATAAACCAACGGAAGTACTTCTTCCATCTCCTATGCTTGATGCATCACATACATCCTCAACATGTCCTTCAATATCCCTGTTGACCCTCTCGGTTGTCCATTTTTTTGTGGATGATAAGTTCTACTAAAGGCCAAATCTATACCTAAACCTACAAACAACTCCTTCCAAAAGTTTTAAGTGAAATTCACATCCCTATCCGACACAATATTTGTTTGAACACCACACAATCGACCAAATATTTGATGAACACCTATGCACACATCACTAGTTGAATACATGGAAGTCTTTACTTCTGAATGAATTTTTTCTATGTTAGTCAACTGTCTACCACAACTATGGTGGAATCATGTTATCTATCCTGTCCCTCAGTAAATCCCTGTAATGAAATTCATGGAAATGACCTCCCATTTCCCACTCTAGAATCACTAATAGGGGTGTAGCAATCCACTTGGATATTTACGCTCTAACTTTACCTATTGACTGTCGAAACACTCTAGCCACCAAAAATATGCCACATATTTCTTCATATTAGACTAATAATAAAAATTCTTTAGTGTCGTGTACTTTCTTCTAGAAGTCTCGGTTTCATGTCAAACTCCCTCAAGATAATCTTCTTGAGCTCACTACTATCTCGCACATATATCTAGTCTCTAAACTTGATCAAGTCATCGGTTGTGAGATGATAGTCCCCTTCACCATTGCACCTTCTGTACCTATACATCGTATGTGTACTCTATTGTAATTTGTGCCTAAGATTCATATATCGACATCCTATCGACCTTCTTGCAATATCCTTTCATGTATATCTATCCCATAGGAACTCATACTTGTTATATCATTCACTCATTATGCGCATACTATATCATTCACCTCGTATGGGCATACTAAGAGGATCACTACAACCTTTTTTCTCTTTACCCTTGATGCTTATCTGATCTCGAAGACAAACCGGCTGATCATGGAAAGCTATCTATCTTTCTTGACAGTTCATATTCAATGTTGTTCAAAGAAATATATAAACCCACTATGATCACTCATTAGTACAAACACTCCTTCCGGGGAATATACCGCTCCACATCTTCAATGCATGAATGATCGTTGCTAACTCAAGATTGTGTTTTAGATAGTCCTACTCGTGCTCATTTTAGTTTTTGTGACTCATAACATACTACCTATCATTTCTACATAAGGAATCCAGCAACCCCTTTCTTGCAAGCATATGTACACACTACAAATTTCTTGTATCGGGTCTACAATATTTAAGACTAGTAGAATTTGTCAAAAGGCACAGCTTCATTGTTCAAAACTTGTTGCAAATTCCTCTATCCATTCAAATTTCTTACCTTTCCTTCCATGTAGTGATATAATAGGATATGAAATGCGGGAGAAATCTCTTGATGAACGTCCTATAATATCCTACCAAACTATAAAATGATATTACCTCATCCACATTTCTAGGAGCTTCCCCACTCCATGATAACCCTTATCTTCTTTGGATACACTATTATACCTTCCTTGGAATCAACATGTCCATGCAAGTAGTTTGCACATATCTACAGAAAGAAACTACATTTTCTAATATTAGCATACAAATGATGCTCTCTTAGCAATCTTAACATTGTCGCTAAATGCTCTGTACATGTTATTCCTAATTATTAAAATATATCAATATGTTATCAATGAATTGAATAACAAACTTTTCTAGATAATGAAGCAACACAATATTCATCAAGCACATAAAAGTAGTTGGATCCATTAGTCAAACCAAATGGAACTACACCAAAATCAGAATTCCCATACCTAGTACGGGAAAGTTGTCTTGTAAATTTACTTTTCCTTGATGTGTACCTAATAATATTTGGATCTCGGATCAATATTTGGGAACACTTCGCTACTCCCCTTCAACTAATCAAATAAGTCATCGATACTCTAGCACACATATACTTTTTTCTTGATGGTCACCTTACTCAACTTCCCTGTAATCCATGCATAACCCGAGAGTACCATCCTCCTTCTTTAAAAACAATATCTTGTTGCACCTCACAATGATACACTTGTCCTAATGTATCCCTTACGAAGAATTTCATTTACTTGTAGCTTCAACTCTACTAGCTCTAGAGTAATCATCCTATACGGTGCCTTTGATGTTGGTGTTTCTCTTGGTACCAATTGAATGGAGAAGTCCACTTCTTTGTGAGCGAGAAAATACGAGATGTTTTTTGGATGCGGATCCACGAAAATGTTGTAAGATCGAGTACTCGTTTCAATATATCCACATCCTCATCCCCTTACCTTTATCACTAGAAATGTGCTAATGGCAAAATAACACACACCCTTTTATGCATTTTCTCTTTCTTTGCATAGTTGTCACCATCCTAACTCATGTTTTCTTTCTTCTGTACCCTCAGTAATATTTTACTCCCCATTGTCATCCAAGCACTACAATGGATTTTTCTATAAAATATCCACTTTATTCATATGAATATATAACTCAATATATACCAAAATCATACTATATGACCCCAACTGGTAATATAATCGGATGTGCTAAAGTAGGCATACCATTCAACTCTAAATGCACAAGCTCTTACCCAATGATGAACTATCTTCTTGGTACTTGTAGTCAGTTGCACTAACCAAGATTCACTGCGATGCACTCTATTTATCAAACCATGCCCATCCACCAATTAAAGGTTAACATAACTATAACTAGATCGGTGGTCAATAAAAATAGAAACACCTTAATCATAAATCTTCACTGCATCCATCTCTTCATGATAGATTCCCTGATGATTTTTCCTTCCTATTTTCCCGTACATCGCATAGATACGAACAATGTTCTTCCCAACATCCCGAAATAGTTTTCACCTCTTTAGCACTATAGATCTCGAGGTCGACACCCACGATACTGCAGAAATTCTCTCTTAATATGCTCCTCTACCACATAGGAAAAATTCCAAGCATCACGTACCATCATCGCTATTATATTTCCCTCCAGGGTATGACCAATGTCCCCATCTAGCTATGTTTAACTTCTTGTAAGGTGAAACATTTTCTTCCCTTCGCATTATAGAGGTCTTATTCTTTTCGGTTTTCATTTACCTTTACCTCTTTATCCTTCCCCGCTGCTGCATCCTTGCCGAATATTTTGTCTTGCGCTTTGATTGTTCATAGCAACACTTTTGATTTCTTAATAACTTCCTCAAGTGACCAAGGCTCATCATACTCAATGCTGATCTCTAAATGCTAATGTAAATACATTGAAAAACCTGCTGAACTTTAGTCTCTTCAAAGCGCCTAAATATATGTAAAATACCTCAATACCTAGAGAGTGAACTTAGTCATATACTCTTTATTTGTCATCAATACCATTTTAAACTCATAGAATTCCTTGCGTTTGTTGTCGTAGTACCTTTACAGAAAAGTACTTCTTTCTGAAAGAGTCTCTTGAATTCATGCCAAATCAACTCTTTTTTCCTAATGTCTCGAAGCCCACTTCATGTCTTTATACTATATATATTATTTACATTTTAGGATGACCTTCATATTATACTGTAGGTAATTATGTAACTCAAAGAATTTCTTCATCCAAAGTAACCAAGCCTTCGCATCTTTCGAATTCTTCTCTGTGATATTCATCGAGAGGTAGGTGGCTTAGATTTCTTAAATGCATCCCGTAAATTACCCCCTATCACTCCTCCTATAAGGGTGATGAATGATGAAGATCATAGTGCCTATCAAACCTAGAACTAGAGTAGTACATTTGTCCATCACATCTCTTATCTAGAGTATCCAAGGATCTACATCCTTTGATCGTGTCATCTCTATTTGACATGTTACCACCATGAGACCTAATTCCATACACCCCATTAGTCCCATCCTCTTTTCCATATTTGATTCAGAGTGGTCTATGTATATACAATTGACAAACTATGAAGCAATGATTGCCTATGAATTAGTGCTTGTTTCTCTCTTATTCCTACATGAATTTTTCATTATCTTCTTTGGGACTCCTCATTTGTTCCTTAAAACTCCTTAATGTGTATGCTAAGTCAGCAGAGTTACCAACACCACTAGACTGTCATATGATTCATAGGGATAATATTTGTAATCTACCGATATATATAGTCATCTTGATCTCTTCCTACAAGGTATACTATGTTAGCTAAACCAAATCATAAGGAAACCAACGTACCTTAGTATAATTCAAGTAGGATATCTCATCCGCAAGGCTTGGACATATTATTACAACACATATATAAACATAATCATGTTAGTATTTAGATATAATCCTAACCAGTAATCTAATGATCAATGTACGACCATACCAACAACACACTCATGACCTCGGGCATGACAACAACAACCATACCAATGTACCCTTGACAACACATAATAACTTGACATTCGTAAACAAAGCATATTCAATCATACACTCATGATGACCCATTACACCCACAAACCAATCAACCTTCACATGTCGACATCACTATAACAATGACCAACACCATACATATGCAACACGCACATATACCATAAGAATAAAGGAACACATATGCAGCTGCTAGATGAATGAATGAACAACAAACTTCCCATCTAGTATGAGGGTGAACCATGCTCATACTAATTTCAACACCCGATCCTCCCACATCTACCCATGTAATCAACCAACCACGTTAAACATATGACGAAGAGTTACTATGACATGATTCCACTCCCTATGTGAAAGTTAAGTGAGGTGGAGCTCGGTGGGAGAAACAAACACATACCTTCTACATCTCAGCAACGTGAACCCCGCGGGGATCCATCCAAACCCTTCAGTCACTAGCCCCTCGGAAAAACTAACTTTTTTTTCATTAATACCCTAGTCACTCCCTTGCTAATTCCCTCCAAGTGGCTGAGAGTCCTAGTTGCTCCCATGAGTCGGCATGATTTAGGTTAGCAGCATTTTTCTACCAGTTCTATGCCGTTGATCTATGATATTTAAGGCTAAATTTCGATTATGGGGATTCCTCGGGTCACTACCTCTGATAACTCCATGACACTTCCAATAATGAAAGAAAACAACATAATAATGATACAAAAGTAGTTAATTGAGCAAGGACTCTGATTGGACCTCTCTAATAGCCATGACATGAATCTCTATCAAACACATCACAAATATGTAATATAGAGGTTTAAACTATATATTTGAGCATAGGGGGTCTCATAATTATATAAGAATATCTAAGAAGAGTGATGCATCATCACATTAGATACATTGATCATGTATTAAGTCATCATATTCAATAATGTTCATTCCTTTACAAATCAAAACATAATGAGAACCATACATCATCATTATAATAAAACATGCTCATAACCATCATATAACCAAAAAAATTAATAAGGATATGCAACGAAACCATAGAATCCACATATAAACAAGTACATTTCTTTCACATAAAATATAAAGGATAACAAACTCATTTTGATGAATGAAAAATCCAACCCTCGTGTGGGACTACCATGTTCCACCCAACCATGAGATCGGATGAGCCAAATCTCTCTTCATCCAATCACCCCCATTGCACATAATAGAAGCATAATTAATGTGGGAATCAAAACCAAAATAACCAACTAGGGGCCTCCCAGGGCCAAACCACCCGACCCTCATCAGAATAGAACCGGGGTTTTACACAATCCTCATCGGATCATCTAGGCCATACAAAAATCATGGATGCATCGGATCTATTAACCCTATCCGTGAGGAATGTTTTCCATATCAATGATCTTGGCTTTAACGTGTATCTCACCAGTTATCAGGTCAAAGGGATTCCTAGGACTACGATGTCTCACTGATCTCAGGCTTAACCACATATCCCAACTTTGGGATTCCTAGGCCCAATCAAGGGTACCACCACTCTGAGCTCTATCATGTATTCCTTCTATTCACAACTCAAGAGGGATTCATAGGCTCAATCGAGTGTGTTCACATTTAAGTTTTTCCTTCTATCACGATCTCGAGATTTATAGGCCTTGTGAATAATCCCGAGACCGCACCGGGACTTGACTCGCGAGTCCACTCACGGAAATCCAACTCCAAACTAAAACATGAAATCCAAATCACAACATGGCTATATGGAAATGGGAAAGGCAAGTGTTGAATAACACTACATGACTAGAAAAACACATTCCAATGACAACAAGAGAACCAAGAACACACATGCATATACATGCATTCAAAATTTAGCAGGAAAGCATACATGCAAACTGGATATCTACAAGTAAACCCATTGTGAGCTGCTTGATTAGCTCTTGCTTGCTTGATGTTTGCTTCCTGCATATAGCCTTCTTTTCCTTTGTTTATCCAAAATCTGACATGCTCCCAAGAAAACTCTAAGTGTCCAAGAGTTAGAGAGAGAAAGAATAGAGAGGGAGCTCCAAAGGCTGATCGCGACAAAAGGTTACACTCTGAAAATATGTACCAAGCCAATCCCTCACAGACTTTTATCAACGCAGGCATATATTTTCTTTATTTTCACATTATTTTCCTTCATTTCATCCTCACATGGAACTCTGTGACCTATCACCTCACATTTCTTTTAATTTCAATTATTTCATAAATAAACTACAAAAATGCCATTTTCCTTTCCAAATTTCTTTGCCATTTCCTTTGCCAATTTCCCTTAGCCATAAAAAACCAAATGAACACCCACACTAGGATGTGTGTTTTCCTAGCATTCAACTTGAATAAATGTCCCATGAGACCATGGTTATTATTTTTCCTTTTATTAACTTGTATTACATGGAATTTCCATTGTGGTTGTTACAAATTTTTTCTATTTGAGAGGTAATTATGTATGGAAATATTGATGCGGTGCATCCGTAATTCTTTTTTAAACCGAGAGGTAAAAAAACTAAATTAAATTTACTAGTAGTATTTGGTTCCTCAAGGTGTCGTTTTTTATAGATTTTGAATCTATTTTAATTTCAATCACGTAATTCATACATTAGAAAAATTTGTTGTAGTGGTTGTAGTTTTAGTTCAATTTCCCCTATGGGTCTTTAGGTCCTATCTTAAGGATGCGAAAAGAATAATGTAATTCCTATATATTTCCTTTTATTAATGAAAGAGGGGTAGAGAGAAGAGAATTATTTTTATGCATGAAAAAATTGGCTTTGAGAGATACTGAGACTCACTTAACTAGTCCTTCTATAATTTGTGTTGAATTCACATAGTTCCATCAACTTGAATTTTAATTGAGCTTCGGATTCTGAGAGTCCATATACATACATACACTAGTAAATTTGGCTCAATTTCATATATAGCCACTTTCATCGCTATTCGACACATAGTAATCACAAGAGCGACAATTTGAGGCCGCGACAAAACGTGGTTAGCCATTACGTTGCAATTCGACACTTCAATAAAGTTCTCGGAAGAGCGACACTATTTCCGTCGTTTTGCAAAGTGTCGCAATGCGACACATGCAAAGTGTCGTAATACCAATGCTTGTGAAGTGTCACAATATCGACACTTGTGAAGTGTCACATATACGACGCTTTTCCAAAGTGTCGCAATACGCGACGCTGTTGCGAGAAGTGTCACAATATCGACAGCTTTTCGGAAATGTGCTAGTACCGACGATTTTCCAAAGTGTCGCAATACGAGGTTGTGCGAGAAGTGCTCACAATACCGATTAATGAGTTAAAAAATTTATAAAGTGTCGGAATACCGACGCTTATAAAGTGTCGCAATACTAAAGAACGGTTATAAATATTTAAAAAAATATATATTTTGTCAATTTTGTCCTACTATTTGTTGTCCCCCTGTGACACACACAAACTGTCTTGCAAAATGTGTATACTTCCATTGGCCAATACCTCTGCTTTGTAGGGAAGAATCTTGACGATTTTCCATAACTCTTCCCACGCACCGTAATATCAATTCTCATAGTTTGAAGTTGAAAAACCGAATCTCACTAAGTTACACAGAGGATAACTATCACAGTATACACGGGGGATAACCATAATTTTGAATAATAGTTTATAAAAACTGAATCTCACAGAGTTACACAGGGATAACAATAATTTGGTAATAGTTTATAAAAACTGAAATAAATATTAAAAAAAAAAAAATGAGCGGGGAATTAAATTTTTATTAAATTGTCACATTTATACCGTTATTAAATTTTTTGTTACCGAAAGATCCATCTGTGAATCCTGTGAATAAATTTAAGGAGGAAGAAAAACATGCCAAAGGATAATTGCATAATAAATTGGATATAATCATGAATCATTACTATAAAGAGGAAAGAAACATTGGATAACTGTAAATAATCAAAGTGATCCTGATGTTATTAATCCTTGGATAAGAAGAATTTCTTGGCAGTTGTGGGAATTTGATGCTTTAAAAACATGACAATGCATACTTGCTATAAAAAACTAGAGTACGTAAACTTCTGAAGCATTTCTGTGAATGTCAGCAAACAAATTGCAATATTTAAAGTGAAAGGTCTTCCTGCATCTTCCCCCTCTTTGGAGTCTCGTTCCTCTGAGATACTCTGAACCTTCCACGTGTTTGCCTTTGAGAGGGCTTCGTACAGGAATGACTGCACCCTCTCCCTTCAATATAGATCTTCATAAGACTGGCTTCAGGCCTCTTGAGCAAAGAAGAAGCTCTTAAGACCAGCTTCAGGCTATTTGAGCAAAGAAGCTCTTATCTCTCATTCACAAGATATAATTAGACAAGGATCTCCCTGAATCACAAGCTGCAAAGCTTAAAGCTCAAGAGTGCATGTTGTAACAACACAGTATATAGGAACATGTGCAGTCATTGTGGATCTCAAGGCAATAATTTGGGACCCCCAACCTCATGGGTGGTCCCTAGGTTCTCTAAATAATAGGCCCACTAGGAGAGGTATCAAGGGTAAAGGATTTCAATGGATTTTTGAAATGGCATTGAGACATTTTGGTCTTTTCTGGGCATAACATTTGAATTTGATACTCTTCATCAGTGTTGCGGCAATTTCCCCCCAGCACCAACTGATACTCATAACATTTGAATCTGAATATGAAGAACAAAAGTAAAGCTTAGCATAAATTAGTTTGTAGTTGAACATAATATAATCCAGAAAATGAGTAATTTGAACATAAACACTTTGGAGAAGATAAGGATGTGAACTCTGTGCAAAACCAAGGTCCTTTCCAGACTACCTGCAATAGCACTAAGCACACCTTCAGTATGTGTAAACTAAAACAGAAGCAATTCATGGCACATACAGAAAAGGATGATGGTGCATCCAAAATTTGAAACTCCAATCCTCTCACATCAATTTTCCCATGCAAGTTGGGAAATTTTTCACCCTTTGACAAAAAAATGTGAACCTGTGTACCAATTACCACCGCAATAAGATTAGAAAATAAACTTCTTCTTATGATCTTACATTCCAATGAAATTTCTATAAGCTAAAACAAGGGTAAAGAAAACTCAACACATGTCCCTAAATTTATAAAACCCTTCAATAAAATGAAGGAAGAATGCATTGCTAGCAATTTAGAGAGTATTAAGTATCCCTTATTATAGTTATCCATATTATTTTCATTGATTTGTAACAAATGTCAAAAAATTAATATTTACATAGAATTACAATTCTGTTAGAACCTAGAATGCACTAAGTCCCTTGATTTATGAGGAACATTCCAAAGGGAACCATCACCTTGTTCAGTCCTAATGTCCACATCCAAGTTTCAAGTGTTTGCTTGTTTACAACTTATCAACAGACAAAGAAAGAATTTTTTCCCAGATCAGAGAATTGCAATCTCCAGGATCATGGTATAAAATTTTGTACAGTAGTTTACACAGCTTTAGTAGATGGGTATTGCAAGTGTGGAGTTGTGACACTGTAGATTGGGTCATCTATGTAGAAACTAGTAGAGATGAGGAAAACATGGTTATGGGTGGGATGTGGATTTATCATAAATTTTGTAGTCGTCTATAAATTAGTTTTATGACAAGCATCATTAGGACGATTCCTTAAAGATACCACAATCCCTTTTAAAGGTAAGCATCATTAGGACAATTCCTTAAAGATACCACAATCCCTTTTAAAGGACTTCTTGGATTGATTCATATAGACAGCAACATATGTGAGCCACTGCAAACTATATTGCATGCTGGTGCAAGGTTCTTTGTAAAATCCATCGATGATGCATCTAGTAGAATGACAACTTCTTTTCTTAACAATAAATGAAAAGTTTAGATATATTAAAAATATCTCCATCTTTGGCCGAGAATTAGACAACAAAATCTCATAGGAAGCTTAGTGTGAAAATTACAACGAATATTTTTTCTACAATGTTTACTAAGTGATAAAGGAAAAGATGAAGCAAGACGAGCAAACCAAAGGTATAGATTGTAAAATGTAAAGGTGAAATTTTTTTTCAAAAAACACAAGATGATATTTTCATTAACTTTAGGTTTCTATGCACACTCGAAACAGAAATTTGCACTTGCTCAAAAGAATAGAAAGACCTTAAAGGTGAAGGCCTCTCTTAGAAGAATGACACTAAAAGATGATGTCAAGTATCTCTAAGAAAGTTACAAATCTAATGTGCCATATACATATAGGAATTACAAACACACTAGATCTCAATGTCTACCAGAGCATCTCACTAGGGACAAACCACTACAAGAGAAACTGCTAAATTATACACTTGAGATATACAATAAAATTCATGAGGGAAATTTAAGGTCCTTATCATATAATCCTTGCTTAACATGAATTTTTCCTTGATTTTTGTAATAAATAGGGAAGCCAATGCTTAAATTTGTATTGTAAGATCTAGTCAACCTGGACAGACACACTCTCTTTTCTACAGAGTAGATGTATTGAAGTCTACCTATTTTTGGTGTTCCTTGTTTTGGTATAATAAATATTCTTGAAGAGGAGGTTGGAAATATGGAATTTTACTCTATCCCAAGATGGCCGTTTCTGGCTCCAAAATAATACCCCAGTTGATCAACCAATGGCATGAGAGATAAATGCATTTAAATATTGGGAAAAAATAAAATAAAAAACTGATGCCTAATGTAAGCCTTAGGGGAATTGAGCAAAAATTTTGGTCAATTCCCAAACTAATAGCAGTCAATGCAAATCAAATGCAATATAGCATGCCTTGCAGTAGGTGTAAGAAGAGCACGCCATGGTGAAGTCAACTTGAAATAACACAAATGTGCCATATACTAAACACTTAGAGGGGCTTGATGCCAAAAAACACGCTCAAGAAATCTGAGCTAAAACTTGCAACAAGAGCTCTATGAATGCAATGTCTTTGTCCTACTCTATCTGCTCATGTGATGTGCAAGAGGCAAATAGGGACACTGAAAGTTGATGTGACACAAGGGGTTGAAACTTCTAAAACAAACTAGTAGTTGAATGATCAATGAAAACATGTGGTGTTCTAACATAACTTTGACATGGAGGTATTTGCCCCAATGTTTTTTGGATTGAAGATTTAATGATAAGTTGTGCACAATTGTCTTATTAATAATCTCAGAATGGTCGTCAGTCTAAGACTAGAAAACATAGGGAGAGAAGCAACCTGAAGTGTATCCAAATTTGTTGGAAGATTAGTATTGCAGCTTTTGGTGCATCATTGTTATTGTTGTAGGGAATCGATAAACCATGTTGGAAAAAAAAACACACTATTATGAAGATGTAATCATGATTATGTTGATTCATAGAATTTCCAGCAATGAAATTCATTTAACTAGATTCCGATGGTTAAGAAGGCACTGGTAGATGCTAACATATGCCAAGCTTTTGACTGGGAGGCATAGACAAGCTACACTGAGAGCAGTGATATATATAATCATTAATATTCTTTAGCATAATTCGGCAATATGTTGCAAAAGGAATTGAAGAGCCTCATCAATTGAAAGGTGCCTTCCAAGGAGAAGGAATGAGATTCTTTGAGTAGTTTATTTAGCACCAACTAACACACATGAATAATTCAATTTGTATAATAACTTATTGAAGATTATAATTCAGGAAAGGTAAATTCTGCAAAATGAGTACAAAATATGGATAAGTAGGATAAACGAATTTTTAGTCATCATAATTACTGCATATGATGTCTAATGATTAATCTGCTAACAATTATCCCTACGGGGATGGTTGAGAAGGAATGGACTCTATTATCTCGTCTTTGGATTCATTCTGTTATTAGATAATGATGTAATTATTGTAGACATTATGCCTGTTCAGTATGGATATGTGTTTTAATTGATGAATTGTAGAATTTCAATGGTTGATGGTTTGTACGTAGAATATGTTCCTTTTCCGAGGAAGAAGTGCCACCAATGTTTAATTGTTTAAACTATGAAAAAAAATTCCTTATCATAGGCAGCATAACCTAGCTTGGCATGGAACAGAGCTTCAAAGTGATAAACCATTGGATGTTCTCCCTACTTAAGAATGATATCTATGGAAAATTATGAGGAATTTGTCTAAAATGAGACCAAGATATTTCAAACTTGGACCTTCAAGTATAAAAATAAAATTTCCTACTGAGTAGAATTAAACAAAATCTTGAAAAACTGACCACATAAATGAATCTTTTTCATTCGATAGAACAAGAAATCAAAACGAAAAATAAATCTCCTAAGTGAACCCAAAAATACTGACAATTTTTTAAACTGGTAATGATATTTACAGGCATATAAATAGATTTAAAACACCTCCCTGGTAACTTCAATTTCATTAAAAATTAATAAATTCCATAAAAAAACCAAACTTGATAAGATCCCAAAACCAAGAGTACTTACAGCTAGGTGTGGTGAGCTTAAGAGTCCTGAAGCAAATATCATAGAGAGCCTCATTGTCAAGCACCATACATTCATTTGTATTTTCTACCAGCTGATGAACAGAGAGTGTGGCATTGTAAGGCTCCACCACTGTCTTTGACACCTTAGGAAATGGGAAAACATAGAATGTGAGCATCATTCTATCAGGGTATTCCTCCCTAATCTTGGAGATCAAGAGGGTTCCCAATCCAGATCCAGTAACTCCTCCCAAAGAGTGACACATTTGAAACCCTGTACACAACAAAAACCCACATCATTTTAGCAAATGAAATCCTACATTTCGAAAACACAAGGTCAAGGATTCAAATCTGAAAAAGACACATACCTTGCAGACAATCACAGTTCTCAGCCTCCTTCCTAACAACATCGAGTACAGAATCAATGAGCTCAGCTCCTTCTATGTAATTCCCTTTGGCCTAGTTGTTTCTAGCCCTTGATTGGAAAAAAACGAAGTTATCAGGTCTGAAGACCTGTCCATAAGGCCCAGTCCTCACACTGTCCATGGTGCCAGGCTCTAGATCCATGAGCATGGCTCAGGGCGCAAATCTCCCATAGCTCGCCTCATTGTAGTAAACATTAACCCTTTCAAGTTGTAGATCTGAAGTGCCCTAATATCTCCCAGTAGGATCGATCCCGTGTTCTCCACAGACTACTTCCCAGAACTTGGAGCCGATCTGGTTGCCACATTGGCCCCCCTGAATGTGAAGGATCTCTCGCATTTTTGATATTGACCCAACTCAAATTTGGCTCAGATTTGAACTTCCCCTCTGTTGCCGTTCAATACATCAAGAATTGTTGTAGAAGATCGCTTAGTGATTATGGTAAGAAAAGCATCATTAGGTTGCTTCCTATTTCAATAGATTTGTGAGTAACTCCTCTAGGATGCAATCAACAAATCTGAAGATCACTTATTGTGTTTTTTATGTAGGAAATATGGCTTCAGGTCAATGTTCCATTCTTTTTATTACATGCATATTTCCTCACAAAGATAATGCTAGTTCTCCAAGATTATGGATGTGATGTGAATATTATAATTGAAGTGCCAAAGATATAGGTGCGATGCCTGTAGATGTGATGATGTTGCGTGCAATGCCTCAGACTTCAGAACCTGCAAGAAAACTCAACGAAACCCATAGAAACCAAATCAAAAGAACAACGAAGCCCCAATATCAAAGATGGCTCAGAAACCCTTTTGCAACTTCCGCTTATTTGAAAACCCTTGGCTGTAGAGCTAATAGATAGAGCGAGTTTGTTTTAACCATGAACTGCCCCTCCAAATAGGATTTGTCGCATCCTCCCTCCTTCCCTGGACAAACCATGCAACTGGAGGGAAATGAACGAGGGAAATTAAAAAATTTGATATTTGAAAATTTTTGACATTTTGAAATGAAATACGTGTGTTTTTTAAGGCCACTCAAATTCCATTAAATAAAATGTGTGAGACTTTTCTTGTGGTTAAAAAGGGGTTTGGGTAAATAAGTGGTATTGTTGATTATAAATAATTATTAATGAGATTAGATCTAAGATATTTATTTTCATTATTAATTATATAAGATTGTTGAATTTTTATTTCATAAACTAGGGATTTTGGTTGATTTTTTAATCTAATTATGTGATATTAAAGATGAAATATGGTAACTTAAAAATAAGTTTTATGTGGTTAAAAGGGAAGTAGTAATGTTATGGTATGAATGATTATTTTCAAAGAAATTTTTGGTTTGGTAAGGATAATCAGGGAAACGATGCCACAGGGGAGAAAACGGCAAACGGATTGCTCGGACGTGCACAAGGCACCCGAGCAGTCACAAATTAGAAAAAATGATACGGGCACCCTCGAACGAAACAGCCCAACTCGAACGCGCTCGGTTGGGCGACCTCACACGGCACGAAACGACGCGCCTGATCAAATGATGCCACAAGGGAGAAAACGGAAAATGGGCCGCCCAAACGTGCACAAGGCACCCGGGTGGTCACAACTTAGCAAAACTAATATGGGCACCCTCGAATGAAACGACCAGACCTGAACTCACCTGGTTGGGTGACCTCACACGGCGTGCCTGACCAAATGATGCCACAAGGGAGGAAACGACAACCGAGCTGCCCGAATGTGCACAAGGCACCCGGGCGGTCACAACTTAGCAAAACTGATACAGGCGCCCTCGAACGAAATTGCCCCGCCCAAATTCGCCCGGTAGGGCGACCTCACACAGGGCAACATGACGAACGATGTCACAAGGGATAAAATGGAAAACGGGCCGCCCGAACATGCACAAGGTACCCGGGCAGTCACAACTTAGCAAAACTGATACGGGCGCCCACGAACGAAATGGCCCAACCCGAACGCACCCGGTCAAGCGCCCTCACACAGCACGACATGGCGCGCCTGACCGAATGATGCCATAAGGGAGAAAATGGAAAACGGGCTTCCCGAATGTGCACAAGGCACCTGGGCAGTCACAACTTAAAAAAACTGATACGGGTGCCCTCGAACAAACGACCTGAACCGAACACGCCCGGTCGGGCGACCTCACACGACACGACACGGCGCGCCTAACCGAATGATTCCATAAGGGAGAAAATGGAAAATGGGCCGCTCGAACGTGCACAAGGCACTCGGGCGGTCACAACTTAGCAAAACTGATACAGGCACCCTCGAACGAAACAACCCGACCCAAACGCGCCCGGTCGGGCAACCTCACACGGTGCGCCCAACTGAATGATGCCACAGGGGAGAAAACGAAAAACTGGGCTCCCAAACGTGCACAAGGCACTCGGCCGATCACAACTTAGCAAAATTGATATGGGTGCGCTCGAATGAAACGGCCTGGCCCGAACGCACTCGGTTGAGCAACCTCACACGGGGCGACACGGCGAATGATGTTGCAAGGGAGCAAACGGAAAAAGGGCCACCCAAACATGCACAAGGCACCTAGGAAGTCACAAATTAGAAAAACTGATACGGGCACCCTTGAACGAAATGGCCCGACCCGAACGTGCCAGGTCGGGCAACATCACACAGCACGACACGGCATGCCCGACCGAACGATGCCAAAAGGGATCAAATGGAAAATGGGCTGCCCGAATGTGCACAAGGCACCTAGGTGGTCAAAACTTAGCAAAACTGATACGGGCGCCCTCAAATGAAACGGCCCGACCCGAACGCGCCCAGTCGGGCGACCTCACACGGCGTGACACTACGTGCCTGACCGAATGATGCCACAAGGGAGCAAACGGAAAACGGGCCAACCGAACGTGCATAAGGCACCCGGGTGGTCACAACTTAGCAAAACTGATACAGGCACCCTCAAACGAAACGGCCCGACCCGAACGCGCCCGGTCATGTGACCTCACACGGCGTGACACGACGCGCCCGAACGTATGATGCCACAAGGGAGCAAACGGAAAACGGGCCACCCGAACGTGCACAAGGCACTTGGGCGGTCACAACTTATCAAAATTGATATGGGCACCCTCGAATGAAACAGCCCGACTCGAACGTGCCTGGTCGGGCGACCTCACACGACACAACACAGTGCGCCCGACCGAACGATGCCACAAGGGAGAAAACGGAAAATAGGCCGCCCGAAGGGCTTTTGAAGGGGTTCCCCCACCATATGACCGAAAGAAGAGAATGGCCATTCTAGATGCTCTAAAAGTGTGTTGAAGAGGTAAATCCCCTCTGTAGACAGAGGCGATCCCACTAGCCCAGATCAGGTCTAGCAACAATCAATTCATGCAATGACGTTGGTTCCTAGTTACAAAAAGACAAAGATCGTGATGAGTAGCCTACCTCAAATCCCACGCAATTGTCGTTGGAGAAAAGATGACGTTTCTCATCCCTCGCTTGACAGATCACAATCCTTCCGTTCGACACGTCCGAACACCTGTACACATGCAAGGAAACAACGACATACAACGTAAAATCTAAAGCATGTAACTATATATCAGTCAAAGAGGATATAATTTATTGCATTACATAAAGAAATGAACACATGAATGGAACCAAAATTAGAGTTGCTTATATTATAAATGAAAAAAAGGAGATTACAACCAAATGCTCTGATGTTATGATCTTCCTTCGGCAGGGCTTGCAGTGGAGCGTGTCTCAACAAAGCCTATCGTGAATCTGGACGAAGCTCTCTCTCTTACGGGATTCTCTTCGGCTTGGCTCTCAATAGTTGCCCAACTATAGTTTCCTTCCTGCAAGTTCAGCTAGCTTGCTAATGGAGAGGGCAAGCTTTTATAGATGGAGGAAAGGAATCTGGGATCCCTATAATCATGGGATAGGCCCTATCTCTTAGGAAGGTTCCATGATAGGTGGAAAAACACTTCCTATACATGGAGATCCAGAGCCAAACCACTCAACTAATTTTGATGATTTATTGTGGAGTTTGTTAGAATCAAACTTCCACCATTTATTTAAAAAAACATCCCTTAATAAGCTTGGCGCGAGTGAAACACAGGGACAGAGCGCCAGTTGGCTCACCCTCTAGTGTGGATTTCCCCCATTTGCGCGAGGGATGAACTGGCCAGTCGCACCAAGGCTAAAACATCTGTTTTTATGGTTTTTCAAAGGAAATGTTCTTCAGGAGAATGTTTTTCCTTATGCAAGAGGATGCCATGAAGGTGGTTTCAGGAGATTTTACTATTCACAAGTCATGGGAATAGTCCTCCAATGTACGGGATGAGGGATTATAGGGACGGTGACAAAATGCTATGTAACAGATGCCCCCTAAAGCATGAGGTCCAAGAGAGAGGGAGGGGTGAAATGCTTTATGAGAACGCGCCCAACTACAAACACTGCCGTTGGAAGACCTACAAATACGAATACAACTGATATCTTTGATACATGATATGTGCTATGGGCACAGCCATCCATAATAGAGTGTACAATAACCGGGATCCAAGGTATGGACGCAACCATCCAGCAAAGAAGGATAAACAAGTAGACTCAGGTATGGTCACAGCCATCCAATCAAATGAGTCACGAAACTAATCATGATAATCCACAAAGAATCCATAGCCTAGATTTCATCAGACAAAATCTAGGGTCTTGCGCTCCATCTCGACTCGAACAGAGTACAATTCCAAGCATGTGAATAAGTGAGCTAAAGTCGAACATGCAATAACATCGTCTGATTACCAGCCAATAATGAAAGTTTTTAATAGACACAAGAGGAACCACCAATAATGAGGATGGCCCTCAAGGTACTATAGGTACAATCCACGGAATGTGAACAGTGAGCTGGCGTCGAACACCCGCAGAATCATTCGATTGAAGGCCAATAATGAAAACCTTGCATCGAATGTGAAGAACCTGCCATTGAGGCATGCAAGCTCTAAGGTACCTGAAGGGAGTCTCTAGATCAACTTCCTAGATAATGAGCTGAAGTCGACAGGAAGTGACCTTGATCGAAGGTGGGCCATAGTGTTTCCCACATCATCGATGCGAGACAGAGAAACATGATGTTTGTGAATCAAGATTAGTAGAGAATCAGAGGGAGGTTAAAAACTGCAAAGGCCAACTTCTCTTGAACATATCGGCGGCATGACACTAGATTTGGCAGTATTTGACATGAAAGGATCTGAGGTCATGATGACGTGGCGAAGAGAAGATGAGTGGTCAAAAGAGATTACCCAAACCCACGGAGGCAAGCAGAGAACGAGATGAGATGTCCCCAACCCGACACGAATGCAGACAAGTGCCATGTTCAAGAGAAACATACTGTCGACACGACAGTGATACTGGTTCCATTTTTTCCCACCATTTCTAGTGAGTGCCCCAATTATTTTTCGAAACAATCTTGAAGGGGATAGCATATGCTTGCGATATAGTTTTTTCCTTCAGAAAAATCCAACCTAGTACATTTAACTAGCCCTAGGAAGGAGGAACTCGAGTATCGTCATTACAACAGATTCCGATGTCATCAGTTTTTAACGAGTCTGACAAAGGAAGAACTCAGTGTCTTTTCATGTTTAGAGAGTTTGAAAAGACAGCGGAAAATAAAAATCTAGCAGTCCCTTTTCGTAGATAGTCTCACAGATCTGAAAAGGTAGAAAACTATGTTTGAGAGAACCTCCTAGTCGCGATAGGCTAGGGTATTCCTTTTTCGTAAATAATCTATCCCAGCCCGAAAAAGGGGTAAACGTATACTGGGTAGATATCGTTTCATAGCCAATTTAACAAGCTCAAAACGACAAGCAA
Source organism: Pinus albicaulis (assembly GCA_034641835.2). Taxonomy (NCBI): domain Eukaryota; kingdom Viridiplantae; phylum Streptophyta; class Pinopsida; order Pinales; family Pinaceae; genus Pinus; species Pinus albicaulis. The sequence goes on from CM076576.1 coordinate 232,530,437, forward strand.
CTCAGCAATCGTTTCAGTTTTAGAGAGTCAGAAAAGAGCTGAAAGATGACTCCAGTAGTGACTTTTTCGTGTTTTTACCGAGTCTGAAAAAAGTATAAAATGCAACTCGTCTCGTCGTCCTAGTCGCGTGAAAACCTGTCGCTGCACAAAAAGCAAGTATAAAACCCATTTTTCGACCAAAATATGATAAAAAATCAGAAAAATAAGCTCCAAAACCTAATTTTGATTTCAAAAAGTTATAAATATGACCAATAGTAAAAACATATTTACTTTTTACTTTTTATCTCTTATGCAGAGCGATAGTGAGTTATTTCCCTGCGATCTTGCAGTGACGATTGTGGACGATCTAGTGCACCATTCAAGATCTTGTTTTTTCCAAGTAAGAGCCGCTTCCATTGTCCATTTTTTAAGCCATATTTCATAGCTTTCCATTGTGATTTGGCATCCCTGAGGGGAGGATTTGCAAATTTAGGGCTTCTGCGGTTGGCGCGGGTATCAAGCACGGACCCGCGCCAATCAGGCTCTTTTCTCAAAGGGGTCGCACTAGGTGGCGCGACTGTCATCAAAACAATAGCGCCAACCGTGCAACGTAATATTCCACTCAAATTTCACAAAAATATAACTAATCAATTGAATTCTTGAATGTCTAAGGGACCTTACAATGTGTTTATGACCAATTTGATGCAGGTGTAAAAAAAATGGTGATTGAATGGAAAGAAAGGGATCACAGTGAAGAAGATGAGTTAGCAATGGAGAATGAGCAATGCATGAATGCTCTTCGGAACTGCGGTTTAAAGAAATTATTCTTAACACCATTTCTCAGGGCACAACCTGAACTGTTACAATATTTGATAAGTATCCGGGATGAGGACGAAGAGAAGTTTAAACTCCGAGATCAAGTACTTGAACTTGAAGTGTCCGATGTCTACTTCCTTACTGGATATTCCCGCATATGTCCAGTTCCACTTATGACAGGTACCAGAGCCTCTGGTGAAAAAATGGCAATGGTCATGCAAAGGGTGTGCCGAGGGGCACAAACCGAAACAGGTAGTGGCAAAGTTAATATTCATAATATTCCTGATCTAGCATTCAAAGTGGTGCTACATACCACTACGCGGGCTGCGGGGTCACAGGCGTTGCATGAGGCTACCAAAACACAGCTCCTCCTGGCGTCAGAGTGCATGAACCCAATAGAATTTGAATGGGCCACAGCCGTAACAATGAACATCAAACAGAAATTGACCAAATGAAAAAAGACCAAACTGAAGCAGTTTGGGTACGGGTCCATCTTGGTATCGTTCGTCCTAGAACAACTACCTATCTTCCAGGGCCAGGGGGTGATAGTCCCAGATCCACCATTGAGAGAGCCACAGATGGCTCGATGGGCAGTATTGATGCCCAGGGCAGGGGCGGCCAGCAAATGTCATGGCGGCCCGAGTTCTTTGGATGGCTGCGATGACAACTGATCGTCGTAGAGGACTGGCCCTATGCGGGCACTGATTTCATAGGAGACCTATACCTTCCACTTCCGGAAGGAGAGGACTAGGATGAGGAGCTGGGTAAGACTCTTTTTGATTTTTATAAATTTTATGATTTTTTTTTGGGTATACATGTATGTTCTAACAATTGATCCTATATGTATGCAGATGTCAGTCCAGAGAGGCCTGCTGGGATGTCACCGGTAAGGAGAAGGACTCAGCTCACTTACGACCCTCAAGGTGATGGAGGCGAGGGGGATGCACTGGTACAGAACCTCGAGGGGATTGCTTGTGGGGTTTCTGACTATGCTCGCCTAGCTGATGTCCCTATGGCTTACCAAAGGCACACCGTAGGGGTGCCAAGTCGCCTTCATTGCTTACTAAGGCGATTGGTGCGAGCAATGACGTGCTACCATGAGCACCACGCTGATTAGTCATCTAGGCTTCCATTTGCAATTTTTGAGAGACATGCTATCTCCGGATGTAATTAAAACAAACATGCATATTTTTTGGATTTTATATGATGCGCACGCTGAAAACATTCCACACACACACACACACACACACACATATATATATATATATTTCTACATGGATCTTTCTCACATATGATGATGTTTTTACAAATTGCGTAAATTTCTATCTAATACTATGTTAGCTATTGCATATGTTAATGCATTCATTCGTCTGTGTATATGTTGATATGTGATGTAATCAAAATTTCTTTCCAGTAAACGAATACATAGATATAGTCTTAAAATGCATGGGTTCCTAACTGAATAATGACCATTGAGCTGTAACACTACGAGCTGTGAGTCCATATATACAAGTAATGCCCAAATACTGAGGTTAACGACCTCGTTCAATAATTCCAAAATGACACTATATTCCGCGACATTATTTGTAGCAGGCCCTAGACAAACACCTTGTAAATTAACTAACTCACTAGCAGGATTGTAGATTACCCAGGCTGCCGAAGACAGATTCCTAGTACTGCAGGAGGCACCATCCGCAAAACCGACATGAGTAATAGACATCTGCACAATCAGGAAGACCCAATCAGTAGAAAACGCTTACAAAGCACACCACACCATACATGCACAAAAATGAAGAAACCACTTATGTACATATACTATGCAAGAATAATTCAAGCATAATATTTCTTCAGGTACAACCCATTTTTGGGCTGTGCCAAAGGAAGACCTTCATAATCGATCAGCTCATAAGCCCCATTTTTCAATACGCGTTTAACGATATAGGGCCCATGCCACATGGGTTGGAATTTTCTTGCCCCAAGCTTGTCATGGGCTTGATCATATAAGAGGACGAGGTCCCCTTTTATAAAAGAGTTTGGAGAAACCGTTTGATCGAAATGAGCTTTAACCCGCTTTTGTTGTGCCTCGATAACCAAAGCAGCCAAGCGGTGAGTTTCATCCAGTCTTTTCAGATATAGGAGATGTTCCTCCTCCGGGGAAGTGCCGGGCAGTAATTCCACAACCAATTTCAGTGAAGGGATCTCACATTCAACCGGAAGAGTAGCTTCCAGACCATACACCAACTGGAAAGGTGTGAATCCGGTCGCGCTCTTCACTAACGTTCGGTAGGCCCAAAGAGCTGAGAATAATTGGAGATACCAATTCGATTTGTGTATACCAATTGTTCGTTGAAGCATAGTGACAAGCACCTTGTTCACGGCTTCAACCTGGCCATTTTCCTGGGGGTAATATGGCGTCGAGCTGTCGTGACACAAGCCCAACTTCGATGTCAGCTCTGCCATCATGTAGTCCCGAAAATGAGAGCCATGATCAGTGACGATGGCTTGAGGAACGCTGAAACGCATGATCACATGGTTGAAAATGAAGTGAGCAACTGTCTTACTGTCTGCAGTCAATGTAGGCATCGCTTCGGCCCACTTGGTGAATTAATCTACAACAACGATGATATAAGCATGCCCCCCGGCCGAGTGAGGGTTACATGTCATAAAATCAATGCCCCATTTGGAAAAAGGGCCCATGGTAATGACAGGATGTAATGGGAGGGGTGGCGCACGCATTTTGCATTGGAAGATCTGGCACGCATGACACTTTCTTACTGCAACAATACAGTCTTTAAATATAGATGGCTGGAAGTAACCCGCACATAGAATCTTCTGGGCGGTGGCATAATCGGACATGTGACTGCCACACGCGCCACTATGATAGTCATTCAGAAATTTCTCAGCCTCTTCTAAGGTCAAACACCGGCGGAGTACAAAATCGACTCCGACTCGATATAGGGTATCTCCGACAATGCGATATGGTTGCGACTAGTGTCGAACATGGTGTCAAGCATCCTTCGTTAACTCGGACCGGAAGGTAGATTTCTGTAGGTACACGATGATATCGTCGTACCATGGATAGAGAGTGATGATTAAGAATAGATTTTCATCCGAGATATGATCCTCGGATTGAGACAGAACAGAATTAGTAGGGAGAGAGCAGATGAGATCAGCAAAAACCAGTGAATTCTTTGATTTGGCAGTAGTGAACTCCAAATTGAACTCTTGAAGAATCACAATCCATTTGGAGTACTTTCCCCCCAGCAATTGTCAATTGAAAATGTAAGTCATGGGGTTGCATTCGGAAATCATAGTTACCGTGCGCAATAGGATGTAATCGCGAAACTGCTGAATGGCCTGGACCGCGGAAAGTGCCAACATTTTGACATGGGCATAACGTGTTTTAGTGTCGAGGAGATTCTAAGACAGATAATAAACCATGTGTTCGTTTCCGTCATCGTCATCCTGTACCTAAACCATGGCAATTGTGTTGAATGCGGCAACCAACTAGAGGTTAAAAGCGCGATGATAGTTGGGAGGACGTATTAATGGAGCGTTGAAAAGAAACGTCTTAAGGATATCAAAGGATTGTTGAGCAATATCGTCCCAATGCAAGGGAACGTCCTGTTTTAGAAGTGGCGTAAACCCTTTCGCCACCTCTGCATAGTTCGGGACAAAGCGGCGTAAGAAATTTGCTTTCCCCTGAAGACTCTGAAGTTGATGCAACGAGGATGGGGAGGGGAGATTAACAATAGACTCGACCTTGAGAGGGTTAAGGCGAACTCCGTCCTTAGAGACAATGAATCCTAAAAGTCGACTAGATTCAACGCAGAAGACACAGTTGTTAGGATTAAGCCTAATGTTGTAACGTCTGTAGCAGAGAAAAATATGGTGGAGATGTTTTGGATGGTCCCCGCATAGAGCTGAATGAGCCGGAAGGTCATCCAGGTATGGCTGAACAATGTTACGTATGTCATGAAAGGCGTAGGACATGGCACACTAGAAGGTAGCCCCAACATTTTTTAAGTCGAAAGGGAGATTCTTGTAGGCGAATGTTCCCCACAGGCAGATGAAGGTGGTCTTATGTTGATCGAATGGAAGGATATTAATTCGATTATAACCCGAGAAGCCGTCCATAAGGGAAAAGATCTCACTTCCCGCACAATCGTCGATGATCTGATCTATAAAGGGGTTGGGATAGTTGTCCTTAGGGCAAGCCTGATTGATATCTTGATAGTCAACACAGACTCGAATTGTGCCCTGCTTCTTATCTACAGGGACAATATTGGAAACCCACTCTGTCAGAGGGATCGGATATATGAAGACCGCTTTAAGAATTTTCTCAACTTCTGCTTTTATAGCAGCGGCTTTTCGAGGATGCACTGGGCGCAGACGCTGGTGCACAAGCTTTGTACTAGGATAGGTGGGAATTTCATGCACGATGATACTGGGATCGATCCCAGGCATCTCTTCATAAGACCATGTGAAAACATCTCAGAATTCGCAGAAAAGGCTAGTGTACACTTGAATCTCATCGAGAGAACAAGTGACTCCCACGTGGATGTTCTCGACGACCCCCGGTTTAACAGAGATTTCAATAGGCATAATTTGGGTAATATTACTCAGATTTCCTTACGAAAGTACTTCATGAGTCAATATTGGCGTTTGGACAGGCGGAGAGGGAACCTTAGATGCAAAATGCTCAAGACAATTAAACATTGCCCCCAGGCTGGGCATGAATGAGGAACGATGATTTCCATCGCTCCATGGTAGATCTTTGAGAGACATCGTCTCCACGATAGTTTCATGAGACTATCTACGAAAAGGGACTACTGGATTTTTCTTTTCCACTGTCTTTTCAAACTCTCTAAACATGAAAAGATGTCGAGTTCTTCCTTTGTAAGACTCGTTAAAAACTGATGACATCGAACTCCGTTGTAATGACGATACTAGAGTTCCTCCTTCCTAGGGCTCATTAAATGTACTAGGTTGGATTTGTCCGAAGGAAAAACTTATATGGCAAGAATATGCTATCCCCTTCAAGATTTTTTCCAAAAATAATTGGGGTACTCACCAGAAATGGTGGGGAAAAATGGAACCAGTATCACCGTCATGTCGACAGTATGTCGCTCTTGAACATGGCACTTGTCTGCATTCGTGTCGGGTTGGGGACATCTCATCTCGTTCTCTGCTTGCCTCTGTGGGTTTGAGTAATCTCTTTTGACCACTCATCTGCTCTTCACCACATCATCATGACCTCAGATCCTTTGATATCAAATACTACCAAATCTAGTGTCGTGCCGCCGATATGTTCAAGAAAAGTTGGCCTCTGTAGTTTTCAACCTCCCTCTGATTCTCTACTGATCTTGATTTGCAAACATCATGTTTCTCTATCTTGCGTCGATGATGTGGGAAACATTATGGCCCACCTTTGATCAAGGTCACTTCCTGTCGACTTCCGCTCATTATCCAGGAAGCTGATCTATAGATTCCCTTCAGGTACCTAAGAGTCTGCATGCCTCAATGGTAGGTTCTTCGCATTCGATGCAAGGTTTTCATTATTGGCCTTCGATCGGATGATTTTGCGGGTGTTCAACGCCGACTCACTGTTCACATTCTGTGGATTGTACCTATAGTACCTTGAGGGCCATCCTCATTATTGGTGGTTCCTCTCGTGTCTGTTAACGGCTTTCATTATTGGATGGTAATTAGACAATGTTCTTGCATGTTCGACTTCGGCTCACTTATTCACATGCTCGGACTTGTACTCTGTTCGGGTCGAGATGGAGCGCAAGACCGTGGATTTTGTCTGATGAAATCCAGGCTGCGGATTCTTTGTGGATTATCATGATTAGTTTCGTGATTCATTTGATTGGATGGTTGCGACCATACCTGAGTCTACTTGTTGATCCTTCTTTGCTGGATGGTTGCATCCATACCGTGGATCTCGGTTATTGTACACTCTATTATGGATGGCTGCACCCATACCACATATCATGTATCAGAGATATCAGTTGTATTCGTATTTGCAGGTCTTCCGACGGTAGTGTTTTCAATTGGGCGCATTCTCATAAAGCATTTCACCCCTCCCTCTCTCTCGGACCTCATGCTTTAGGGGGCATCTGTTACACAGCATTTTGTCACCATCCCTGTAATCCCTCGTCCCATACATTGGAGGACTATTCCCATGACCTGTGAACAGTAAAATGTCCTGAAACCACCTTCATGGCATCCTCTTGCATAAGGAAAAACATTCTGCTAAAGAACATTTCCTTTGAAAAACCCTAAAATAGATGTTTTAGCCTTGGCGTGACTGGCCAGTTCATCCCTCGCACCAATGGGGGAAATCCACAGTGGAGGGCACGCCAACTAGCGCTCTGTCCCTATGTTTCACTCGCGCCAAGCTTATTAAGGGATGTTTTTTTAAATAAATGGTGGAAGGTTGATTCTAACAAACTCCAGAATGAATCACAAAAAATCGCGATGAGTAGCCTACCTCAAATCCCACGCATATGTCGTTGGAGAAAAGATGATGTTTCTCGTCCCTTGCTTGACAGATCACAATCCTTCCGTTTGACACGTCCGAACACCTGTACACATGCAGGGAAACAATGACATACAACGTAAAATCTAAAGCATGTAACTATATATCAGTCAGAGAGGATATAATTCATTGCATTACATAAAGAAATTAACACATGAATGGAGCCAAAATCAGAGTCGCTTATATTATAAATGAAAAAAAGGAGATTACAGCCAAATTCTCTGACGCTATGATCTTCTTCGATAGGGCTTGCAGTGGAGCGTGTCTCAACAAAGCCTGTCGGGAATCTGGACGAAGCTCTATCTCTTACGGGATTCTCTTCGGCTTGGCTCTCAATAGTTTCCCAACTATAGTTTCCTTCCTACAAGTTCATCTAGCTTGCTAATGGAGAGGGCAAGCTTTCATAGATGGAGGAAAGGAATTTGGGATCCCTATAATCATGGGATAGGCCCTATCTCTTAGGAAGGTTCCATGATAGGTGGAAAACCACTTCCTATACATGGAGATCTCGAGCCAAACCACTCAACTCCTTTTGATGATACATTCTAGAGTTTGTTAGAATCAAACTTCCACCATTTATTAAAAAAAAACATCCCTTAATAATCTTGGAGTGAGTGAAACACAGGGACAGAGTGTCAGTTGGCGCGCCCTCTAGTGTGGATTTCCCCCATTGGCACGAGGGATGAATTGGCTAGTCGCGCCAAGGCTAAAACATCTGTTTTTATGGTTTTTCAAAGGAAATGTTCTTCGGGAGAATGTTTTTCCTTATGCAAGAGGATGCCATGAAGGTGGTTTCAAGACATTTTACTGTTCACAGGTCACGGGAATAGTCCTCCAATTTACAGGACGAGGGATTACGGGGACGGTGACAAAATGCTGTGTAACAAAGTGTTGAGGCTTCAACCAGGTCACAAGTATTGTCTGCTAGCTAGGAAGGCTTTCCAAAGGGGTTGGATGGCATAACTATGACACTATTATGGAATTAGAAGGGAAGAGAAAGGCAAAGGCTTAGGTATCAAATGAGAGAAGGAAGAAATTGGAAAAATTGAGATCAAAAGCAGTGGAGTTAGCCGAAAAGCAGCTTGCCCCAGAGATGGATAAGATAAAACTTGAAAACATATTGGTCAATTTCCTTGACCCTTTATTGTTTATTCAGAAGGAGTATGAATACACCACCGTTAATATCAAAGTAACTGGCCCCTAGCAAATCAAGGGCTACAAGTTGTAGTTTCCGTCTGAACATCAACATACCACAACCATGCTTACAACCAGGATATGTTTTTTGAGGAGGAGAAATCTCGTCGAGATCAACATCAAGAATCCATTGCAAAAAAGAAAGTACAACTTGTGGTGATTCCAGATGAGCATAGATGAATAGCTACAATACATGTCAAATGTGGAAATTATGGAGGAAAAAGATGAAATTCATCTTCCTTTTGCATTCGAGCGAGAGGAAAATCAATCATCAATGAAAATTCAAAATTTTATAGCTGATCAACAAGATCAACCAAATTGGGGGTAGAGTTTGGGGAACCTTCGTAAGTGAATGGGACCTATGTGATATGGCTAATATTTATCTACCCCCACACAATCCGATATGCAAACAGTAAACATTGTAGGCATAGGGTTAATTAACCCCACACATAATGGAGTTAGCACCCGAAAAGCAGCTTTCCCCAAAGATGGAGCTCTTAGCTTCAATAAAGTATTAGATAAGCTGCATGTTGTGCTCAATGAAGCAGTCAATTTTGAAACTGATAAGAAATTATTTCTGAAGATGAGGTTTTTGACTAGAAATATATAACAACACAGAAATAATTACACTATTGATACAATAATAATATAATCTGCAAACAACCTTCTCACATTCATGATCTGAGTATTTAGTGAATTAGACAGAAGTAAGAAAACAATTACTTCTTCAAAGCTAATTCGAATTTGGAGGGCTTAGGGGATTGGGGGTTAGGGGTTAGGAGATTATGGGTTAGGGGTTAGGGGCTAGGGTTTAGGGGTGTAAATGGGTTAGGGTTTTAGGGGTTTAGGGGGTTAAATGGGTTGGGGGTTGGGAATTAGTGTTTAAGGGGTTAGGGGTTAAGGGTTAGAGGTTTAGGGTTATGGGGGTTAAATGGGTTAAGCATTTAGAGGTTTAGGGGCTTAGGGGATTTAGCAGTTAAGGATTTTAGCTAGGGGTTAGGGGTTAAGGGGTTAGGGGTTCAGAGGTTTATGGTTTAGGGGGTTAAATGGGTTAGGGGTTGGGAATTAGGGTTTAATGGGTTAGGGGTTAAGGGGTTATAGGTTTAGGGTTTAGGGGGTTGAATGGGTTAGGGGTTAAGGGTTTAGGGTTTATGGGTTAAGGGTTTATAGGTTTATGGTTTAGGGGTTAAATGGGTTAGGGGTTTAGATTTTTAGGGGGTTAAATGGGTTAGGGGTTAAGGGGTTATAGGTTTAGGGTTTAGGGGGTTAGGGGATTTAGTAGTTAAGGATTTTTGGGGTTAAGGGTTAGGGTAGGGGGTTAAATGGGTTAGGGTTTTAGGGGTTTAGGGGCTTAAATGGGTTAGAGGTTAAGGGTTTAGAGTTTTAGGGTTTAGGGGTTAAATGGGTTAGGGGTTTAGAGGTTTATGGTTTAGGGGGTTAAATGGGTTAGGGGTAAAGGGGTTATAGGTTTAGGGTTTAGGGGGTTAAATGGGTTAGGGGTTTAGGGGGTTAAGGGTTTAAGGGTTAGGGGTTAAGGGGGTTAAATGGGTTAGGGGTTAAGGGGTTATAGGTTTAGAGTTTAGGGGGTTAAATGGGTTAGGGATTTAGGGGGTTAGGAGATTTAGCAGTTAAGGATTTTAGGGGTTAGAAGTTAGGGGCTAATGGGGTTAGGTTTTAGGGGGTTATATGGGTTAGGGGTCGAGAATTAGGGTTTAAGGGGTTAGGGTTAAGGGTTTAATGGTTTAGGGTTTAAGGGGTTTGGGGTTAAGGGTTTATAGGTTTAGGGTTTAGGGGGTTAAATGGGTTAGGGGTTTACTAGGGGTTTAGGGGGTTAAATGGGTTAGGGGTTAAGGTTTTAGGGGTTAGAGGTTAAGGGTTTATAGATTTATGGTTTAGGGGTTAAATAGGTTATGGGTTTAGAGGTTTAGGGGGTTAAATGGGTTATGGTTTTAGGGGTTTAAGGGGGGTTAAATGGGTTGGGGGTTGGGAATTAGTGTTTAAGGGGTTAGGGGTTAAGGGTTAGAGGTTTAGGGGCTTAGGGGATTTATCAGTTAAGGATTTTAGCTAGGGGTTAGGGGTTAAGGGGTTAAGGGGTTAGAGGTTTAGGGTTTAGGGGTTTAAATGGGTTATAGGGGTTTAGAGGTTTAGGGGGTTAGGGGATTTAGTAGTTAAGGATTTTTGGGGTTAAGGGTTAGGGTAGGGGGTTAAATGGGTTAGGGTTTTAGGGGGTTAAATGGGTTAGGGGTTAAGGGTTTAAGGGTTAGTGGTTAAGGGTTTAGAGGTTTAGGGTTTAGGGGTTAAATGGGTTAGGGGTTTAGAGGTTTATGATTTAGGGGGTTAAATGGGTTAGGGGTTGGGAATTAGGGTTTAATGGGTTAGGGGTTAAGGGGTTATAGGTTTAGGGTTTAGGGTATTAAATGGGTTAGGGGTTAAGGGTTTATGGGTTAGGGGTTAAGGGTTTAGAGGTTTATGGTTTAGGGGTTAAATGGGTTAGGGGTTTACAGGTTTAGAGGGTTAAATGGGTTAGGGGTTAAGGAGTTATAGGTTTAGGGTTTAGGGGGTTAAATAGGTTAGGGGTTTAGGGGGTTAGAGGATTTAGAAGTTAATGATTTTACGAGTTAGAAGTTAGGGGCTAATGGGGTTAGTTTTTAGGGGGTTAGATGGGTTAGGGGTCGGGAATTAGGGTTTAAGGGGTTAGGGTTAAGGGTTTAAGGGGTTAGGGTTAAGGGTTTAAGGGGTTAGGGGTTAAGGGTTTATAGGTTTAGGGTTTAGGGGGTTAAATGGGTTAGGGGTTTACTAGGGGTTTAGGGGGTTAAATGGGTTAGGGGTTAAGGGTTTAGGGGTTAGGGGTTAAGGGTTTAGAGGTTTTTGGTTTATGGGTTAAATGGGTTAGGGGTTTAGAAGTTTAGGGGGTTAAATGGGTTAGGGTTTTAGGGATTTAGGGGGTTAAATGGGTTGGGGGTTTGGAATTAGTGTTTAGGGGTTAGGGGATAAGGGTTAGAGGTTTAAGGGGTTAAATGGGTTAGGAATTTAGAGGTTTATGGGCTTAGGGGATTTAGCAGTTAAGGATTTTAGCTAGGGGTTAAGGGGTTAGAGGTTTAGGGTTTAGGGGTTTAAATGGGTTATAGCAGTTTAGAGGTTTAGGGGGTTAGGGGATTTAGTAGTTAAGGATTTTTGGGGTTAAGGGTTAGGGTAGGAGGTTAAATGGGTTAGGGTTTTAGGGGTTTAAATGGGTTAGCGGTTAAGGGTTTAAGGATTAGTGGTTAAGGGTTTAGAGGTTTAGGGTTTAGGGGTTAAATGGGTTAGGGGTTTAGAATTTTATGGTTAGGGGGTTAAATGGGTTAGGGGTTGGGAATTAGGGTTTAACTGGTTAGGGGTTAAGGGGTTATAGGTTTAGGGTTTAGGGGGTTAAATGGGTTAGGGGTTTAGAGGTTTAGGGGGTTAAATGGGTTAAGGTTTTAGAGGTTTAGGGGGTTAAATGGGTTGAGGGTTGGGAATTAGTGTTTAAGGGGTTAGGGGTTAAGGGTTAGACTTAAGAGAGAGGAACCAGTATCATAGAAGAAAGAATATGTGACCAAATTACTCTATATGGAGATGGGAGATAGGGGCACCCTACCTACCTACTAAATGTCTAAACAAAATGTGGTGTAAATGTCTGTAATGGTGGTCGATTATACGAGGAGAGGATTTTATGAGGAGGCGCTGGATTTTAAGGTGGTCACAATTTAGCATTTTTGATACAACCACCCTCACACGACCCAACCCAACCCGACCTGACCCGCCCGAACATGTTTCCTTGGGTGGCCTCATGACACGACACGACCTGACTAGACCTGACCCGACCCGACCCGACCCGGCCGAACGTGTTTCCTTGCATGCCCTCACAATATGGCATGACCCGACCTGACCAAACCCGAACGCGTTTCGCTGGGCGGCATCAGTACACGACTTGACCCGACCCACCCGAATGCGTAATTTCCCTGGGCGCCCTCATGACACGGCCCGACACGACCCGACTCGGTTGTACATGTTCCTTGGGCGCCCTCACATGACCCAATGATCTAAAAATGGAAGCACTTGAAAAGGGTGCAAGGTATCCATTTTCAATTATGTAAATGAGTGCAAAAATACTCTAAGTTTAAATCTGAAAATGTGAGAACTTTATATTTCTAATACAGAGATTGACTGTAGGGGAATTTACTGGATATTTCACCTTTCAAAGAAAGGATGAATCTAGAGGCTACCTGGCCCTCTTACAGACTCTGCCTAAAGAAATACTAGAAGTAAACACTCAGATTTAATTAAAATGATCTTGCTTTAAACTTGACATTATACGGAAATTTAGCTTGCAAATGGTGTATGTCTTTTCACTGTTTATGTATCTTAAGTGTAATTGTTTTTGCTGAAACTTAACATGGGTATCAGCAAAAATATTCAGAAATATAATATCAAAACACAACAGCAATATGATATAGGAGTTCACCCCAACTCTTGGGCTACATCTCCTGGATCAAGCCTCCCAAAATGGGCTTGTCCTCTTGTATTAAAAGCTCTCAAATGCAATACAAGATTATAAGTGTCTCAATAGACAAATATGAATATATAAACTGATTCAGAAGGCAGGAAAAAGCTAAGAATGCCTTTTCAAATTCACTAAACAGTGAAAGATTACCATAAACAGTGATTTCTTTATCAATGTCCTACTGGTGCTTTGAACTTCTCTACAACTTTTCAGGCTGTAGAAGTCCTCAAATTCCTCTTAAACCTCTTCCAATGGCTTCAAAAGGTCTAAATTATCTGAAATAGAGCTTTGGTTCACCTCAAACTGATAACCACAACTCAAAATAGCTCCAAACCCAAAATGGCCCTAATGGCTCCAAAAACTTCTCTAAAGTTAAATAGGCTGAAAATGAGCTCCAATGGCTCTGAAACCTATTCCATTGAGTCCAAAATACTGAGAACATATGAAATCAAAAAAAAAATTGTTCCAAAAGGTTGAGTAATGAGAAATTTATGACCAAAACAACTTTGCCCCAATTTCCTCCACTAAATGTGGGGCAACTGCCAGTTAACTCCACTAAAAGTGGAAGTCCACCTAAATTTGGGAGCACCTCCAGAATCTCCGCCATATTAAACTCAACTAAACTGAAGCTTAATTAAATATTAAACTTGATATTAGGCTCCTTAAGCGCTCTTAATCGTTAAGCTCCCACACTGGTCATATGATGAGGTTCCATGGGAGGAGAGTTAGCCCCTCCGTGCTCTGTCAGACCCACTCCACTAAAAGTGCAATAACTTCTTCATACGGTGTCCATTTTTCGAACTATTTGCGGCGTTGGGATCGTATCGTTGAGACCTATCCCTTCACTTAGGAACAAAATCAATTTGAGCACTTTCATTTTTGAGCTTTTTCCCAAGCTCAGATTTGAGCTCCTGATCACACCTCCCAAATGAGAGGCTTTTGGTCCCCAAAAGCTTACTGAAATGCTGAGCTGAACTGTAGTACAGCAAATGAGAGAATAACAACATCCTCTTCTCTTCAGTCTTCAAAAATTTTCCTGAATTGCCAACTGTTCACATGGCGAATTTTGCTGACTGAGCCATGTACTTGTGCCGAATCCCGACCAAGTTTTCTTGCCATACCAATCTGCCATATTGAAACCAGCAATGACACTTGCTGAAATTTGTGCCCTCTTTGCTTGTATGCCTTTCCAACTCATGGAATATTGCATTTCTTTGCACTGACACTTCGTTCTCTGCACCAAACGACACCAAAAGCATCTTGTGCAACATACGACATCAACAACCAGTTGACAATGAGATGTGCTATACCAATGACACACAAAATCTGTAACAAGTGTGCACACAACCGACACAAGTCGATAAACAACAAGATACATCTTGACAAACACATGTGTATGTATCATGTACAATGAACTATATACAGTTCGCTAATTACACATACAACCTCTATGTACATGTGCAACTTCAACTCTTCTTTTTCAAATACCAAAAAGTACATCATCCCAAAAACATGTGGGTGATCAAGAGCTGAACCAAAAGACATTGCTGCAACATAAGTGAGTATCATACTCATCTTTTACACCTCCATGGCGAAATTTTGCAACAACAAAGAAATTCCTTCAACTGAAACTTCTTATACATGCAATCTGGCATCAATTTTTCAACTGAAATACATGCATACCAATCTGAAATTTGCATGTACAAAATGAGTAATGACTTACTGCAATAAGAAGTTAATCCACTTCCTATCAAGCCAAATCCATGGCGTCTTTTGCTGCAACTACAATTCTTCATGTGAATCTTCCATTTCCACATCGATAATGGACTCCATAGATCCACTTGTGCTAAACTGTTTGTCCCTTAGCTGCATATGCTTTGGACGATTTGTTGGATGCAAAGTCCAACAATGAGAGACATCATGTCCCTTCCTTTGACAAACTGTGCAACTCTTAAGAACTTTCTGAGAAAGTTCTCTTTGCCTCTTCTGCTTCCTGTGTGCTTTCTTTTTCAACCAACATCTTGAAGCAACATGGTTAACTCCACCACAAAATGTGCAACAAAATTTTCTTTCATTTGAACAAGAAAAATGATCATTCTTTGCTGAAACATAATCAAATTGATCATGTGAATGATTATACCTCTTTTGCTGCAATGATGGCTTAAAAAAATGGTAAGGAAGATTGTCATCCTCACATTGATGTAATTGAGAACTTGGGAGAAATGTTCTCTTCAAATTTGCATCACATTCTTGAATGCATGTGCTCAAAGCTTCACCATTAAGTTGCTCATAGCCAAGACCAATATTCTTGGGACTCTCCACAACACAAATAGGCTCAACAATGCCTTGTGCATGCTTTCCAAAACCTTTTCCTTCTTGATAGCCCATCTTCAACATCAATTTGGACCCAATACCTCTTGTGTGCCTTTCAAACGAACCAACACACTTTTCAATAGAGGAAACTGAAGACAAATCAGACTGATTTACCTCATGATTTACATCCTAAAGATGAGGTATTTTCTTGGACAAAGCTTCTTGAGCTTGAAGAAGCTGCAACTCCATATCATGCAGTCTTTGAAGAATGGCTTCTTTCTCTTCCTGCATAGCTAGCAATTGTGCATGAAGCTTAATGCTTTCTCTTTGATCCTCAATGAGAATCTGCACCATGTCCTTCACCTTAAAAAACTCATTCTTCATGTCATCATTGAAGAATCTCGTGAAGGAGGAAAATTCACTTGTAGAAGAAGTTGACATTATGTAAATGTTCAAACAACCAAAAGGAACTTCCAAAGAAATGTCCTCAAAGCTTTCAAACAAACGGCAAGCTTTTAACCAAATGTCAAAAAAGACCCCTTCATTCAAGCAGCCATTTTGCAACCAATAAAACAGTAAATCTATTACACTGTTTTAAAACCTTTTGCACCATAAGGAATGCTCAACCTGAGCTCTGATACCATCTGATCTGAAAATGGAAGGTACTTGAAAAGGGTGCAAGGTATCCATTTTCATATATGTAAATGAGTGCAAATACTTCAAATTTTAAATCTGAAAATGTGAGAACTTCATATTTCTAATACAGAGATAGACTGTAGGGGCATTTACCGGATATTTCACCTTTCAAAGAAAGGATGAATCCAGAGGCTACCTGGCCCTCTTACAGACTCTGCCTAAAGAAATAATAGAAGTAAACACTCAGATTTAATTAAAATGATCTTGCTTTAAACTTGACATTATGCGGAAATTTAGCTTGAAAATGGTGTATGTCTTTTCACTGTTTATGTATCTTAAGTGTAATTGTTTTTGCTGAAACTTAACATGGGTATCAGCAACAATATTCAGCAATATAATATCAAAACACAACAGCAATATGATATAGGAGTTCACCCCAACTCTTGGGCTACATCTCCTGGATCAAGCCTCCCAAAATGGGCTTGTCCTCTTGTATTAAAAGCTCTCAAATGCAATACAAGATTATAAGTGTCTCAATAGAAAAATATGAATATAAAAACTGATTCAGAAGGTATTAAAAAGCTAAGAATGCCTTTTCAAATTCACTAAACAGTGAAATATTACCATAAACAGTGATCTCTTCATCAATGTCCTGTTGGTGCTTTGAACTTCTCTGCAAATTTTTGGGCTGTAGAAGTCCTCAAATTCCTCTGAAACCTCTTCCAATGGCTTCATAAGGTCGAAATTATCTGAAATAGAGCTTTGGTTCACCTCAAACTGATAACCACAACTCAAAATAGCTCCAAACCCAAAATGGCCCTAGTGGCTCCAAAAACTTCTCCGAAGTTAAACAGGCTGGAAATGAGCTCCCATGGCTCTAAAACCTACGCCATTGAGTCCAAAATAATGAGAACATACGAAATCAAAAAAAAAATCGTTCTAAAAGGTTGAGTAATGAGAAATTTATGACCAAAACAACTTTGTCCCAATTTCCTCCACTAAATGTGGGGCAACTACCAGTTAACTCCACTAAAAGTGGAAGTCCGCCTAAATTTGGGAGCGCCTCCAAAATCTCTGCCATATTAAAATCCACTTAACTGAAGCTTAATTAAATATTAAACTTGATATTAGGCTCCTTAAGCGCTCTTAATCATTAAGCTCCCACACTATTCATATGATGAGGTTCCATGGGAGGAGAGTTGGCCCCTCCGTGCTCCGCTGGACCCACTCCACTAAAAGTGCAATAACTTCTTCATACGGTGTCCGTTTTTCGAATCGTTTGTGGCACCAGAATCAGGAATACGAGACCTATGCAACCATATTGGTTTCAACCAATTTTAAACACTTTCATTTTTTAGCCTTTTTCCATGGCTTGGACTTGAGCTCCTGATCACACCTCCCAAATGAGAGGCTTTTGGACCCCAAAAGCTCACTAAAATTATGAAACTAAACTGTAGTACAGAAAATGAGAGAATAAAAACATCCTCTTCTCTTCAGCCTTCAAAAATTTTCCTGAATTGCCAATTGTTCACATGGCAAATTTTGCTGAATGAGCCATGTACTTGTGCCAAATCCTGACCAAGTTTTATCGCCATACCAATCTGCCAGAATGAAACCAGAAATGACACTTGCTGAAATTTTTGCCCTCTTTGCTTGCATGCCTTTCCAACTCATGGAATCTTACACTGATTTGCACTGACACTTCGTTCTTTGCACCAAATGACACCAAAAGCATCTTGTGCAACATATGACATCAACAACAAGTTGACAATGAAATGTGCTATACAATTGACACACAAAATCTATAACAAGTGTGCACACAACCGACACAAGTCGATAAACATGTATGACACAATCAACACAAGTCGATAAACAACAAGATACATCTTGACAAACACATGTGTATGTATCATGTACAATGAACTATATACAGTTTGCTAATTACACATACAACCTCTATGTACATGTGCATCTTCAACTCTTCTTTTCAAATACCAACAAGTACATCATCCCAAAAACATGTGGGTGATCAAGAGCTGAACCAAAAGACATTGCTGCAACATAAGTGAGTATCATACTCATCTTTTACACCTCCATGGTGAAATTTTGCAACAACAAAGAAATTCCTTCAACTTAAACTTCTTATACATGCAATCTGGCATCAATTTTTCAACTGAAATACATGCATACCAATCTGAAATTTGCATATGTACAGAATGAGTAATGACTTACTGCAATAAGAAGTTAATCCACTTCCTACCAAGCCAACTCCATGGCGTCTTTTGCTGCAACTGCAATTCTTCATGTGAATCTTCCATTTCCACATCGATAATGGACTCCATAGATCCACTTGTGCTAAACTGCTTGTCCCTTAGCTGCATATGCTTTGGACAATTTGTTGGATGCAAAGTCCAACAATGAGAGACATCATGTCCCTTCCTTTGACAAACTGTGCAACTCTTAAGAACTTTCTGAGAAAGTTCTCTTTGCCTCTTCTGCTTCCTGTGTGCTTTCTTTTTCAACCAGCATCTTGAAGCAACATGGTTAACTCCACCACAAAATGTGCAACAAAATTTTCTTTCATTTGAACAAGAAAAATGATAATTCTTTGTTGAAACATAATCAAATTGATCATGTGAATGATTATACCTCTTTTGCTGCAATGATGGCTTAAAAAAATGGTAAGGAAGATTGTCATCCTGACATTGATGTAATTGAGAACTTGGGAGAAATGTTCTCTTCAAATTTGCATCACATTCTTGAATGCATGTGCTCAAAGCTTCACCATTAAGTTGCTCATAGCCAAGACCAATATTCGTGGGACTCTCCACAACACAAATAGGCTCAACAATGCCTTGTGCATGCTTTCCAAAACCTTTTCCTTCTTGATAGCTCATCTTCAACATCAATTTGGACCCAATACCTCTTGTGTGCCTTTCAAACGAACCAACACACTTTTCAATAGAGGAAACTGAAGACAAATCAGACTGATTTACCTCATGATTTACATCCTGAAGATGAGGTATTTTCTTGGACAAAGCTTCTTGAGCTTGAATAAGCTGCAACTCCATATCATGCAATCTTTGAAGAATGGCTTCTTTCTCTTTCTACATAGCTAGCAATTGTGCATGAAGCTTAACGCTTTCTCTTTGATCCTCAATGAGAATCTGCACCATGTCCTTCACCTTAAAAAACTCATTCTTCATGTCATCATTGAAGAATCTCGTGAAGGAGGACACTTCACTTATAGAAGAGGATGACATTATGTAAATGGTTAAAACAACCAAAAGGAACTTCCAAAGAAAAGTCCTCAAAGCTTTCAATCAAATGACAAGCTTTTAACCAAATGTCAGTAAAGACCCCTTCTCATTCAAGCAGCCATAAAACAGTGAGATTGACTATTTTAACACCTTTTTAACAATAAAAAATGCTCAACCTGAGCTCTGATACCATCTGATCTAAAAATGGAAGGTACTTGAAAAGGGTGCAAGGTATCCATTTTCAATTATGTAAATGAGTGCAAAAATACTCTAAGTTTAAATCTGAAAATGTGAGAACTTCATATTTCTAATACAGAGATTAACTGTAGGGGAATTTACTGGATATTTCACCTTTCAAAGAAAGGATGAATCCAGATGCTACCTGGCCCTCTTACAGACTCTGCCTAAAGAAATACTAGAAGTAAACAATCAAATTTAATTAAAATGATCTTGCTTTAAACTTGACATTATGCGGAAATTTAGCTTGCAAATGGTGTATGTCTTTTCACTGTTTATGTATCTTAAGTGTAATTGTTTTTGTTGAAACTTAACATGGGTATCAACAACAATATTCAGAAATATAATATCAAAACACAACAGCAATATGATATAGGAGTTCACCCCAACTCTTGGGCTACATCTCCTAGATCAAGCCTCCCAAAATGGGCTTGTCCTCTTGTATTAAAATATCTCAAATGCAATACAAGATTATAAGTGTCTCAATAGACAAATATAAATATACAAACTGATTCAGAAGGTAGGAAAAAGCTAAGAATGCCTTTTCAAATTCACTAAACAGTGGAAGATTACCATAAACAGTGATCTCTTCATCAATGTCTTGTTGGTGCTTTGAACTTCTCTGCAACTTTTCGAGCTGTAGAAATTTTCAAATGCCTCTGAAACCTCTTCCAATGGCTTCATAAGGTCGAAATTATCTGAAATAGAGCTTTGGTTAACCTCAAACTGATAACCACAACTCAAAATAGCTCCAAACCCAAAATGGCCCTAGTGGCTCCAAAAACTTCTTTGAAGTTAAACAGGCTGAAAATGAGCTCCCATGGCTCTGAAACCTATGCCATTGAGTCCAAAATGCTGAGAATATACGAAATAAAAAAAAAAATTCGTTCCAAAAGGTTGAGTAATGAGAAATTTATGACCAAAACAACTTTGCCCCAATTTCCTCCACTAAATGTGGGGCAACTGCCAGTTAACTCCACTAAAAGTGGAAGTCTGCCTAAATTTGGGAGCGCCTCCAAAATCTCCGCCATATTAAACTCCACTTAACTGAAGCTTAATTAAATATTAAACTTGAGATTAGGCTCCTTAAGCGCTCTTAATCATTAAGCTCCCACACTGGTCATATGATGAGGTTCCATGGGAGGAGAGTTGGCCCCTCCGTGCTCCGCTGGACCCACTCCACTAAAAGTGCAATAACTTCTTCATACGGTGTCCATTTTTCGAACCGTTTGTGGCACCAAAATCAAGAATATGAGACCTATGCAACCATATTGATTTCAACCAATTTTGAACATTTTCATTTTTTATCCTTTTTCCATGGCTTGGACTTGAGCTCCTGATCACCCAACCTGACTCGACCCTCTCGAACATGTTTCCTTGGGTGCCCTCATGGTACAACATGACCCGACTCGACCCGACCCGAACGCATTTCCTTGGGCGACATCACACGACCCAACCCGACTGGACCCGCTTGAACGTCGAAGGCACAAGGGAGAAAATGAAAAATGGGTCGCATGAACATGCACAAGGTACATGGGTGGTCACAACTTAGCATTTTTTATACGACCTCCCTCACACGATTTTACCTGAATGAGTTTCCTGTGGTGCGCCCCTCACACAGAACGACTTGACCCTCCCGAACAAAGGGCGCACGAGGGAGGAAATGGAAAAGGGATCGCACAAACGTGCACAAGCAACATGGGTGGTCACAACTTAGAATTTTTTATACGACCACCCTCATACGACCCAACCTGACTTGACTCGACCCACCCGAATGTGTTTCCTTGGGTGGCCTCACACGACACAACCCAACCAGACCCAACTCGACCCGCCCGAACGTGTTTCCTCGGGCGGCCTCACACGACACGACCTGACCCGACCCGACTCGACCTGACCCGCCCAAACGTGTTTCCTTGGGCACCCTTAATTAAAATACGGCACAAATCGACCTGACCTAACCCGAACTCGTTTCCAGCTATGGGTTTCATGTCAGTCATTTATGCATGTGCATATGTGGTTGAATATGGCTTATACATGGATGATGTGTTGCAATGGTTTTGACATATCTACTAACATGGAGATGTGAGGATCGAGTTGTGATTTTCAGATGTTGCATATAGTGTGTGAGTGGAGGATGTCATGACCCTCATGACCATGTTGTTAAGATTATGTTGTTATGATAATGTTGTTGCATATATTTGTTTGGATAAAGATCAGCTGGATGGTGGTTGTGTTAGCTGTAGAATGGAGATCCTGAGAGGACTTGACATAATGCTTAGTTGTGTAGAGGTGTTGGAGATGTTGGACAAGCTCTGGAAGAGTTGACCTACAAGATGGAGGTGACCTGATACTTGCACATGTTTGGAGGATTTTTTCATGGCTATCAAAGGACTTTCATGGATTTTCAAAATTTCTACAATAATAATAGATCTTTACACATTCAACCATGGATATGTTTAAATTTGGTGGATTATTTTTTATCAAGTTGTTGTGACCCTATCATCATGTACTTGTTTTCACTATGCCTTTCGTTAGAGGATGTTATTGCTACTCAATGAAATAGGAGAGAGATATGTTTCTTCCAAATAGTCATTGTTGTTGTTGGTTATGAATCTTTTCCTAATGGATAGTACATAGTGGAGATGTAGATATGATATGGAGAGACTCTATATGTTTTTGTTGTTCAAGAGTTTATTGGATATATGTTGTTGTTTCCATAGAGTTTATCCCAGTTGTTGCTTCTAGTTGGTCATAGTATGAGGTTGTTGTTATGGGTTATCGATTTGATCTCTTGCTACTTTTATGACGTGGATTTTGCTACTGCCACTTATTGTCATGCTACCATAGGAGTGAGAGAGTTTATGGTTTTTTCTGATAGGAGATGTATACTTTTTCCCTAGTGTGTTTTTAATTGGGAATAGCTTGTGTCTAGGGGGATTTTATTGCACATATTTTTCCATTATATCACCTGCATATGATATTGAGTCATTAGGGGAATTTTGAGGTCTAAAATGGGCCTCCTAAGGAAAATGTACAATCAAAATTCACTTTATGAGAACCAATCACATTTTAGGGAATGACATCATCCATAATGGTTGAGGTGGCATTGCTTGAGTTAAAGGTACTTACTTGTCACATTGTCAATGGTGGATAAAAACTCATGGCTAACCATGGTAGTGCTCTAAGTACTTTTAAAGTCAAAGTAAAGTACTCATAATAAATGTCATTTCAAACTTTTTGAATAAAAATGTATTATTGTCATTTCATATTTCTTGAAAGAAATAATGCATATCCCTATACATTTATTATACTATATTATATTATAGTATTTTTATATAGCATCTTAATTACATGTTATTATACAATTTAAATAATATAAATTTTAATGAATAACATATAATATAATTAAGAATTTATAAATTTATATTTATATTTTATTTTAAGTTATTTAAGTAGAAAATACAAATGCATTAGTTCTTCAATGATAATGACATTTTCTTGAAAAAAAATTTCTTATTTATAGTCACATCAATACAATTTTTTTATTAATTTTATTTTGGTACAAATTTTGAATTGAATTTAACTATGGTTACATTGATTGTGGTGCAAAAAGTAAATTGAAAATTCATAAATATTATTTTATTAGTTTAGCTATTATTTTATTATTTCCTTAGGAGGCCCATTTTAGACCCCAAAATTCCCCTAATAGGAGTTATTTTTTTGTTGTTGATGGATCGCATTGCATGGAGAGGAGCATATATCATTTCCCCTTGACATGTTTATCCCTTTTCCATTGATGTCAAAGGGGAAGAATGTGAGGATAGAGATCAATATTCGGAGGACAGTTCAAATAATTGGATGAACTGGAGTTTCCTTCAATGCCAAAGGGGGGGGGGAGGGGGGAGGGGATTTGGCACTGATGTGTGTTGTAGTGTTGTAGATGTGTTGATTGGTTGGAATTGATTTCAAACTGGTAGCATGGGTTGCATGTCAGTCGGTTATGCATGTGCATCTGTAATTGAAGATGGCTTATACATCGATGATGTGTTTCATTGGTTTTGACATATCTACTAACATGGAGATGTGAGGATCGAGTTGTGATTTGTAGATGTTTCATATAGTGTGTGAGCGGAGGATGTCATGACCCTCATGAGCATGTTGTTATGATAATGTTGTTGCATAGACTTGTTTGGATATAGATCAGTTGGATGGTGGTTGTGTTAGCTCTAGAATGGAGATCCTGAGAGGACTTGACATAATATTCAGTTGTGTAGAGGTGTTGGAGATGTTGGAAAAGCTCTAGAAGAGGTGACCTACTAGATGGAGGTGACCTGATACTCGCACATGTTTGGAGAATTTTTTCATGGTTATCAAAGGATTTTCATGGGTTTTCAAAATTTCTACAATAATAATAGATCTTTACACATTCGGCCATGGATATGTTTACAATTGGTGGATTATGGTTGATGATGTTGTTGTGACCTTATCATCATGTACTTCTTGTCACTATGTCTTTCCTCAGAGGATGTTATTGCTACTCATTGAGATAGGAGAGAGATATGTTGCTTCCAAATAGTCATTTTTGTTGTTGATTATGACTCTTTTTCTACTGGTTAGTACAATGTGGAGACGCAGATATGATATGGAGAGACTATACATGTTTCTGTAGTTCAAGATTTTACTGGATATATCTTGTTGTTTCCATGGATTTTATCCTGGTCGTTGCAACTAGTTGGTCATAATATGATGTTGCCCATATGGGTTGTCGATTTGATCTCTTGCTACTTCTATGACATGGATTTTGTTGCTGCTACTTATTGTCATGCTACCATAGGAGTGAGAGAGTTTATGGTTGTTGTTGATAGGAGATGTATACTTTTTCCTTAATGTGTTTTTAATTGGGCATAGCTTGTGTCAAGGGGGAGTTTATTACACATATTTTTCTGTTATATCACCTGCATATGATATTGAGTAGATTTTTTGTTTTTGTTGATGGAGCCCATTGCATGGAGAGGAGCATATAGAATTTCCCCTTGATGCATTTATCCCTTTTCCATTGATGTCAAAGGGGGAGAATGTGAGGATGGAAATCAGTCTTCAGAGGATAGTTCAAATAGTTAGATGAACTGGAGTTTCCATCAATGCCAAAGGGGGGGATTATTGGCACTGATATGTGTTGTAGTGTCGTAGATGTGTTGATTGGTTGGCAATGATGTCAATGTGGTAGCATGGGTTGCGTGTCAGTCGGTTATGCATGTGCATGTGTGGTTGAAGATGGCTTATACATGGATGATGTGTTGCATTGGTTTTGGCATATCTACTAACATGGAGATGTGAGGATCGAGTTGTGATTTGTAGATGTTGCATACAGTGTGTGAGCGGAGGATGCCATGACCCTCATGAGTATGTTGTTATGATTATGTTGTTATGATAATGTTGTTGCATAGATTTTTTTGGATACAGATCAATTGGATGGTGGTTGTGTTAGCTCTAGAATGGAGATCCTGAGAGGACTTGACATAGTTTTCAATTGTGTAGAGGTCTTGGAAATGTTGGACAAGCTCTGGAAGAGTTGACCTACTGGATGGAGGTGACTTGATACTTGCACATGTTTGGAGGATTTTTTTCATGGTTATCAAAGGATTTTCATGGGTTTTCAAAAGCTCTACAATGTTAGGAGATGCTTCAAGAAGTATATAAACAAGTCCTAGAAGTTTGGAGTTGATCAAATGTAATACAGGGTTGAAAACAAGGTAACTCGGGTCTCATGAAGAAAACGTATGTTAGTAACTCAATTTGTGGCTTAGAGAAGAGATTTGTAATGCAATTCAGTAGAATAAATGAAGCATTACTCTATTTTGGTGATTTTTCCCCGCATTCCTCATGCATCTTGGGTATTTTATGAGTTTTTCCAATGGTTTGTGTTCAATATTTTTGTGGAAAAGGTTGAGGATGTTTAACTAACTTCTAGAATATGGTTAAAGTGAAGAATATATTTTATTAAGTAAAGTTAGTGGATTGATTTAGTGGATTGATCAATTCAAGATCTGAATCTAAATCAAATCAAATATATGAACATAAATCCATCACTAAGTTTTATTTACTGAGCTAATCATCTCAGAAAATTACAGATAGGAGAAAGGTGCGAGTCTATTTGGTTGGCCTTGATGAGAATGTGAGAGATTGACATTGATTGGGAATTAAGAGTGAATAGAGGTTTCAACAGTTGCTCACTATTCTTGTAGATTTATATTAGTGTTTTATGGAGATCAAAGATCGATTTGAGGAGAAAATTCAAATATTTTGCGTTGTAGGTGGAAATGTTTAGAGAGGAGAAGAATTAGTAGCTTATGATGTGTTAGATAACAAAGATTGTTGTGAGAAGAAGAGAATAATTTCCCTCCTCCAAGTCAAAATTTTATATTCATATTTTTTGTGCAGAAAAATGGTGTTGTTGAGTAGATTGAGAACTCAATTTGAAAATATATGAAACATGGTTCGCATAGAGGAATTGAATGCTTGAAGGCTTCAAAGTAGACAATGATTCAACATATTCAGTAGTCATGAAAAACTTTATCCATCCAATAGGATTTGGATAGTCTAATGGGAGTTAGGCAAGGATCGTTGGTCGTGGGGGCTTCCATTGGATATATTTCTATATATCCATGAGAGAAACAAATTTTTCCACTGATAGGTGCCATCATACTGTGAAGGAAGCCAAGTTTTCCAACTTATGGGTGTAACCTAATCCATGTAAAATCTTGTTCAGTAGATTAATAAAATAATTGAGTAGCACAACAGTAGCAAGTTGGTTTTCTCCTGAAAGTGTTTCCACCATAAATATTTGTGTCCCTAAATGTGCATGCTTGTGTTGATGTTTCTCATGTTTATTTTGTTATAAGTTATTGTTGCTTTCATTTTTTATAAGATAATATTGTGGATGTGTGTTATAAATTAACAATTTGACAAAATGTTATAAAATCGGTATAGAGGCCATCACTATTGATTCACGCCCCCCTTCTCTCAATAATGATCTAGTTTCAAACCAATGGCAACTACAAAAAAGTTCACAAAGACTCTACATTAAGTTTTATTTTCTTGGATTATGGTTTTTTATACTTTAAATGTGTTTTTTAAAAAGCTAAAATTTATTTGTGACTTTTATCCTTTTTATTCATTTAATTTTTTCAAATAAATTTATTAAAAAATAATAATTAACAAATAAATTTTCACATCAATTTGGGAGTCAATTTTGAGTTTTTAATCTAGATATTTTTAGATAGAGCTCTCATTTTGAGATCAAAATTCTCATTAAGGTGGTAACTATGTTATCCTTTAGAATTAGAGTCATATGATCTACTTTTAGAATAAGTTTTTTCACATAAGAATGTGCACATTGCTCAATAAGGGTATCATTAGAAGCTACATTCTTAAAAATATTTTTTTCTTTTGAAATACACCATCAGGCAGGCTCTGAGTTGTTATTTGAATGATCTTTCTCAACCTCTTCCTCCTCATCTCCCTCTTGAGATCATAGAGTTCCAAATATGTTATTAGAGGGATTGGACAAGCATAGATGAGACTCACTATCAAGTTGACTCTCCCCAAGGCTATTGCCACTTATGTTTTCTTTTTATTTGTTTGAATGCACCTTGCTCAATATTTCTTTGAGAGGTTGAAATTTTCTTCGAACTCTGCTTTGAAGATGGTTCAATTTCTTTGGATTTTAACTAGCATTTTACAAAATTCCCATACTCATGGAAAAATTTACATTTAAAAAGAACCATCTCATAATTAGGGCTTATAGATAACTCGGGTCCTAAAAATTCAATTAAATCGCCTCAGGCACTCCCTATTTAGAGTCCATTTCCACACAAATTTTAGGACTTGAAATTTTTTATTTTAGGTTCAATGTAAGTTTTGTAACACTCCAACTTGTCTCCATTAATTTTGAAGGAATAAAAATCCCAAAATAATAGGGAGGTGTGGAATTTTGATTCAAATAGGAGCAAAATGGATTTCCATA
Source organism: Pinus albicaulis (assembly GCA_034641835.2). Classification (NCBI taxonomy): domain Eukaryota; kingdom Viridiplantae; phylum Streptophyta; class Pinopsida; order Pinales; family Pinaceae; genus Pinus; species Pinus albicaulis. The sequence goes on from CM076576.1 coordinate 232,557,964, forward strand.
TTTGGGTTAAATTCAAGATTCTAGTGGAATATATACATTCCCCTATAATGCATGAAATGGAGACCAAATTCAAAGATCAGGTCCCTATATTCTATATTTTCAAATAAAAATTGATATGGATGGGATTATTACATTATTTTCTCTTCATATCGATGCTTATGGAGTGGTGAAATTAGTGAAATCAAATTATGGGAGCACTTTAGCGGCGATACCCAGTTTGAATAATTGGGGTCTCGAACCTTCCAGGCCTAGTGTGAGGCCTTACATTAGGGGAATTGTTGTTGGGAAAAATACTGAGATGGGGGGGTGAATCAGTATTTACTGCATATTCAAACTTTTTACTTTTTCATTCCTTTAAAACCCATACGCTACTTTGCTGAAGCCAACTAGCATATACACGTGGATATCCTTCATAAAACTCGTGTATACACAGAGATCTAATTATGCCATTAGTTCTTCACTTATATTATTCCATCATTCATTCATTAGATGTTCTATAAACAGTACACATGTGCAGTAAGAACAGAATAAACCATCACACTAAGCATCACACATGAACACCAGGATTTTTAGGTGGAAACCCAAGTCGGGAGAAAACCACCGCTACAGTTGCTCAGCCTTCAATATTTTATTATAGAGAAAACATCTTACAACATATGTGCTGGTGCAGACTCCTACCAGCACGCAGGCACCCACCTGCGCTCATTTACCAGCCTCTCCTGGAAGGGAGCTCCAACCCCCTGACTCGTTTACTAGCCTCTCCTGGAAGGGAGCTACAACCCCCTGATCTGAAGGCTACAACCCTCAGCACCTCTAAGGACCACGTTTCATCAATTTTCACACTGGATCCAATAACTTCAATAGAACAATACTTGTAGGCCACGTTTCATCATATTTTCAGACTGGACCCTCTTCATACATTTAAGCTCAATCATACAACTAAACTGATGCAGACAACTCAGAACAGTAGAATACAGATAGCAGCAATACAGCAGAATAGTTCAGTCATTTCTTACCACAGAATTCAGCAAACCCTAGTTTTCATACGTGCTTTCACTTCACTGATGTCGCGTATATACGCGCTTCCATTCACACAAACCATCATATACTTCTGTACATATTACAAAACCAATTTAATTGCGCATACGCGCTTTTCTTTCAGCGAAGCCGCGTATATACGCGCTTCCTCTTCGGCGAACTAGCGTATGGTTCTTCAGATATTTTTAGGTCATTGCATTTCTTCAGAACAGATACTTCACACAGATTTAACCCTTCACTTCAGACAGATGTTCGCCTCTTCTTGGATCTAATCATTCCATAAACAGATCTAGCAAATACAAGCACATTTCAGATCTAGATCCCCTTCTTCATCATTGGTGCATCATACACTCAGATTTATCATTCATGTGTAACCCTTTCCATTCAGATCTACTTCAGAGAGAAGTATTCATTCAAGCTCAGAGATCTTGCACCCACACTCATGATGTGCACAATGAATTTCTTCTCCTTATATAGGTTTACCCTTTATCAATACCATGAGCCCCTTTTCCAATACCATGAGCCCAAAACCACATTACATCCGATGGTATTCCTGGACGGGGTCAATTAGGCGGATCATTACCCAATACAATGGGTCAATACCATGGTGATTACCCCTGGTTTTGCACTTTTAGAGCGCTTTAGCCCATACGGGACTTGGCACGTTCTTTTCCGCGTGCATACGTGACTTCCCTTAGACAGATCCGCGTATTCCTTGAGACATACTCTTTCACCATAGATTTAGCACAATCTGAATTCCTTTCTTCACTGTCTTCTGTACTCTCTGTAGATACATCAGATTTACTTCATTAAGAACATATTCTATCAAGCACAACTTCATCAAGTACGTTGTCATCATCTTCATCAAAGGGGGTTTCCATCAAGGACAACACATGTCAACAGTCTCATGTCTTCATCTTCATTCAGTGGGTTGCCATCAAGGACAACACTCTGCATCATATTGCCAACAATCTCCCCATTTGGACTTGATGGCAACCACGATGGTGTTTGGTTACCACAGCAGATAGGTACATTAAGAATACAATGACACCATGTCACTCTCTCCATTCTTTGACACCATTATCTTCAGTCAAACACCATGTCACTCTCCCCCTTTGTCATCAAGGGCAAAGGGTGGATCAAAAAACCAACATACTCTCCCCTTTTTCTCCGCATGTGGAAGAAGCGTGCTGGAGATCTGATATATACTGAAGTGGCCAAGCTCCCCCTGATTTCATGCTGAATCTTCAAACATAATTTTCAATGAAGTACAAGACTCTATGAATTTCCTATCACCAATGACTCATACTTACATCAAGGATCCATCCAAGTGGATTTACATATGAGACTCAACTACCCAACCAAGTGGGTTTACACATTTTAACTTAGCTACCCAACCAAGTGGGTTTACAAAATTTGACTCAGCTACCCAACCAAGTGGGTTTACAAATTTTGACAAGTCCGTACATGACTGAAATTTACAATTTTACATCATGGGTCTCAACATGACCTTTTCATCAAAATACAAAAATGACTTTTCATAACCAACACCAGAAAGTCCTCAAGAAAGAGAACATATTTCAGATCCATCATAATGCCAAAAATGCATTATACTCAGCAACGCTAATGCTCCCCCTGAATCTGTGCATCCAAGCAATCTTTCCATATGACTAAGGCTCCCCCTTAGTTTGTGCATCCTGAACACTTTCACCAACAAATCATTAAGGCATCTTTATCAAAATATGAGAAATAGAATTATGAGAACTGGAACACCACCAGAGATACCAGACAGTATCAGAGATACCAAACAGCACTGCAGTTGTGCTGAAGAGAGCTGACTCCAAGCAAAAATTGTTAGCAATCAGACATACGCGGTTTTCTGTGCAGGAACTCGCGTATATACGCGACTGTGTTTCAGGAAACCCGCGTATACAATACCATCTTCTATATTTTAACCAAAACTGATCCTCTGTGAGAAAAGGCCAGTGTTCAGCTTCTTTCTGAGATATTTGAATGCTTCCCTGGACTACAGATAGATAGAACAGTGTAGTTGTTTCTTCAAGCGTCATCCACCGGTTGTAGCATAAACCCATTAGTAACCAAGCCTTCAGATTCTTTGCAGCATCAATACAATTTTTCCAAGAGAGATTATCATACCAGAACAATATCTTCACATAAGTGTCAAGCAATCATCCATGTGGTCCAACATCACCATGATCTTTAATATTTAACATGAAGTAACATATGTAGGCAAAAGATCTCAACCATAGTAACAAGCTCTGCATGAACTATTCTTATCTCTGAATCATAAGACTTCCAATTTCATCTAACAGATAAACTTCAGCAAGCAGTAAACACAGCTCATTCAACGTCTCATCATCATAAACCATGTACCAAGCCATCATCATTTGAGCATGAGTATCACAATAACCAAAGAATAAGCAATCATATTGCCAACAATGCAATCATTAGTATTCAACCTGCTGCTCCCCCTGAACCAATGCTCTTCCTTAACTCGTGCAACCTGAAAACCTTCATCAACAACAATCTCTGTATGATCTGTCCTTATCTCTGAATTATAAGACTTACATTTCAGCACCGAATGCTCTTCATCAAAAAGCAAACAGGACTCATCCATAATCTTCTACATAAGAAACCAAATATCATATCATCATTAGAACTGAGAAGCTAGGCTGATACTGCGTCAATAATACAGTTATTAACAATCAGACTGATGCTCCCCCTGAACCTCTGCTCCAGATCTTCAGCTATCATACAAATGCATACGCGACTGTGTCTGCTGGAACTCGCGTGTAAACGCGACTTTAGTTCACCGAACCCGCGTATGGAAAGTGTTACATTGAAAATTTCACTTTCCTTCATCTCCCCCTGATCTTATGCCTCCTGTACCTGTCTTCTTCACATTAGATGCACTGTCAGAAATAAATATAACCAGAATCACCAAAACAACCAAGGGAATAACCATCCATCGCTTCCCCTGTGACGATACATTACTAAGCTCCATAATGTATCTCACATCACTTCTGTAGTTAATAAGAGAAGTAAGCTTCAGAAGCGGATGACTGCAGTAGGGTCTGAATTCCCTACGTTTCTGATTGGTCCTCCTTCTTCTTCCAGATTTGTTTGAACTGTCTATTTGTGTGCTGGAAGTTATCCAATTTCTCATATCTGTTCAACCTGCATTCTTTTTCTACATGTCCATACTTGTTACAAGAATAACATCTCATGTGTCTAGAGAAATAAGCATAAGAATCATAATGAGTATTTCTAATCTTTCTCCTTTTGCAATCAACTGCTTTATGTCCATACATGTTACATGAGAAACAATATCCCCCGAAGAAACTAGAGTACCTTTCTGAGTAGAACCTGTTTGTTTGTGGCTGAAATGATCTGCTCCTGCAATTTGCTGCAACATGCCCATAATTATGACATTTAAAACATTCAAAATTCTTGAATGACTTTCTTTGAGAATTCATGATTGTTGGTCGATCTTTTATTTCTTTCAACACTTCAGGTTTTGCATTGACATCCTCTGAATTTTTAGCACTTCCTTGTGAGCTAGATTCACCTTTAACAGTTTCATGGAAACCAAGACCAAGTTTGATAGCAGGAGACCTTTGATTACTTAAAATATTGTCCAAAGTGTTAGTACTATCTTGAAACCTCAAAATTTTAACCTTTTCTTATAATTTACCTTTGAGAATGTTTACCTCAACCTCCAAGGCTTGACATTGCTTTGTCATGCTTTCTTCTTTCCTTCTTCCATCTTCTACTTGATCCTTCAGATTTAGGATCTCTTCTTTCAACCAATTTTCGTTTTCTTCACAAGTTTGTTCTAGCTCTTCATTCTTCTTATTTGATTTTTCCAGATCTTCTTTGAGAGATATGATTTCTGCTTCAAGGCCTTCCTTTTCAAATGATTGTAGAGGTTCCTCATTTTTCTTACTTGATGCTTCTAGATCTGCCTGCAGAGAGATGATTGCAGCTTCAAGTCCTTCATTATTATTGCTTGATTTTTCAAGATCTGTTTCCAGTTCTTTAATTCGATTGGATGCATAAGTATGAAACCTTTGATACTTGTCCACCTGTCCATTCAACATTTCTATTTGATCTTTCATTTGAGAGGTCATCTATTTGTAAATAGAATCTTTCGTATCAATTTCCTTTTGTTGTTCTTCAACTTTGATCTTGATAGCTTCCACAACTTTACTATCTTCACTATTGTTTGCACAAAGAAGAGTATTACAAGTGGCCTTCTTCTTTTCCTTCTTTGCCATGAGTATTTGTAGAGCTTCGTCAGAAACTTCTGGATCCAAACTGTCACTTTCACTATCATAATCTTTGAACATGCAATTAAGTAAGAGACAAGAACAACGATTAATACCTGGTTTATCTTCTTCAATTTTTGCTATACATGATTTCTGAGGTATCTCCTTGTTTCGAGTAGGCTTCTTCTTTTGCTTCTTTGCCATGAGCACTTTCAGATCATGGTCATAATCTTCTTCATCTTCACTGGACACTTCATCATCATCTTCTTTTGCATAATAACTCTTTCTCTTTTCAAATTGTTTCCCTTTACCATGATTTTCTCTATAAGGACATTTAGCAGCATAGTGACCAACTTTTCCACACTCAAAACACTTGAAGGGAAGCTTACCTTTGAATCTTCCAGTACCTAGTTGGAGCTTTCTCACGAAATTCGCTTCTTCTTCATCGGATATATAGCTAGATTCTTTGACAACTTCCTTTTCCTTTCCTTTTGTAGATGCCTTAAAAGCAGCTTCTCTGATTTGGGAAGGACCTCCTTGTCTCATTTCAAAAGCAGTCAGAATACCATGCAATTGAACAATAGAAAGAGTTTGCAGATCTTGCCTTTCTTCAATAGCCGAAACTTCTGAGTCAAATTTAGAAGTCAAGGATCTTAAGACCTTTTCCACCAGAGTAGTATCAGTTATGGTTTCACCCAAATTTCTCATTCGATTTACAATATCATCCAGACGAAGAAAGAAACTGGTAACACTCTCATCACTATGCATCTTCAAATTTTCATATTCAATTCTAAGAGTTTGGAGTTTTGCACTTTTTACCTTTGTGTCTCCTTCATAGCTTAGAATGATTTTGTCCCATATTTCTTTTGCCGAATGTAGCTGCATCACTTTAGCAAATTCTGATTCAGACATGCTTCCCAATAAGACATTCACTGCTTTGGCATTGATTTCATACTTCTTTCTTTCAGCTGCATCAGTAGGAATACTTGCCGGGTATTGATAACCTTCTTCCACCATTGCCCATACATCTGCACCAAGACTTTGCAGATATGCTTTTGTACGTACCTTCCAGAATATCAGATTGCTTCCATTGAATAGAGGTGGCTTTATAGACATTACTCCTTCTTGACTTCCCATTGTGACGGATCTCCTTTAAGCGATCAAGCTTCTGCACAAGGACCTCCTCTGATACCAATTGTTGGGAAAAATACCGAGAGGGGGGGGGGGGGGGTGAATCAGTATTTACAGCATATTCAAACTTTTTACTCCTTCATGCTCTAAAACCCATATGCTACTTTGCTGAAGCCAACTAGCGTATACACGCGGATATCCTTCATGAAACTCGCGTATACCCAGAGATCTAATTATGCCATTAGTTCTTCACTTACATAATTCCATCATTCATTTATTAGATGTTCTATAAATAGTAAACATGTGTAGTAAGAACATAATAAACCATCACACAAAGCATCACACATGAACACCAGGATTTTTAGGTGGAAACCCAAGTCGGGAGAAAACCACCGCTGCAGTTGCTCAGCCTTCAATATTTTATTATACAGAAAACATCTTACAACATATGTGCTGGTGCAGACTCTACCAGCACGCAGGCACCCACCTGCGCTCGTTTACCAGCCTCTCCTGGAAGGGAGCTCCAACCCCCTGACTCGTTTACCAGCCTCTCCTGGAAGGGAGCTATGACCCCCTGACTGAAGCTACAACCCTCAGCACCCCTTCGGACCACGTTTCATCAATTTTCACACTGGATCCAACAACTTCAATAGAACAATACTTGTAGGCCACGTTTCATCATATTTTCAGACTGGACCCTCTTCATAGATTTAAGCTCAATCATACAACCAAACTGATGCAGACAACTCAGAACAGTAGAATACAGATAGCAGCAATACAGCAGAATAGATCAGTCATTTCTTACCATAGACTTTAGCAAGCCCTAGTTTTCATACGCGCTTTCACTTCACTGATGTCGCGTATATACGCGCTTCCATTCACACTAACCAGCGTATACTTCTGTACATATTACAGAACCAATTTAATTGCACATAAGCGCTTTTCTTTCAGATAAGCCGCGTATATACGCGCTTCCTCTTTGGCGAACTAGCGTATGGTTCTTCAGAGATTTTAGGTCATTGCATTTCTTCAGAACAGATACTTCACACAGATTTAACCCTTCACTTCAGACAGATGTTCGCCTCTTCTTGGATCTAAACAGATCTAGCAAATACAAGCACATTCCAGATCTAGATATTTCGCTTCATCATTTCTTCATAGGTGCACCATAGATTCAGATCTATCATCAAACCTTTACCCTTTCCATACAGATATACTTCATAGAGAAGTATTCATTCAAGCTCAGACATCTTGCTCCCACACTCATGATGTGCACAATGAATTTATTCTCTTTATATAGGTTTACCCTTTTTCAATACCATGAGCCCCTTTTTCAATACCATGAGCCAAAACAATACCATGAGCCCAAAACTACATTACTTCCGATGGTATTCCTGGACGGGGTCAATTAGGCGAATCATTACCCAATACAATGGGTCAATACCATGGTGGTTACCCCTGGTTTTGCACTTTTTGAGCGCTTTAGCCCATACGCGACTTGGCACGTTCTTTTCCGCGTGCATACGCGACTTCCCTTAGACAGATCCGCGTATTCCTTGAGACATACTCTTTCACCATAGATTTAGCACAATCTGAATTCCTTTCTTCACTGTCTTCTGTACTCTCTGTAGATACATCAGATTTACTTCATTAATAACATATTCTATCAAGCACAACTTCATCAAGTACGTTGTCATCATCTTCATCAAAGGGGGTTGCCATCAAGGACAACACATGTCAACAGTCTCATGTCTTCATCTTCATTCAGTGGGTTGCCATCAAGGACAACACTCTGCATCATATTGCCAACAATTGTGAGGTATAAAATGGGACTCCTAATGAAATTATAAAATAATAGTAGAAATAATAAAATAAAATTAGATTACATCATCAAATTTTAGAGGGAAAAAATAAAAATTTTTTTTTTCAACTTGTATTTTCAACCTATCTCCCTATGGGTTTAATCAATTTTCGAGTATAAACACTCATTGGATGCAAAATTTGATTCTTCATCCAAGGAGTACCCATTTTGCATACTTTCAATGGACCCTGCTACACAAAAAATGAGAATTACATGAAAAAATGTGATTACAATCATGTTTTTTCATGTAATTTTCATTTTTCGTGTAGCAACAACTATTGAAAGTATGCGACATGGGTACTCCTTGGATAAGGAATTTAATTTTTCATCAAACGATTAATTCTGCTCGAAATTTGAGTAAAACCTTAGGGAGAAAAGTTGAAAATATAGTTTTATTATTTTATTATTTTTTAATCTTTTTACTTTTTTACCCCAAAAATGGCGAATCATCCCCCATGGTTAACATCATCATCTTGAACCCTATTGGTTCTTACAAAGTTGATTTTGGTTGTACATATTTTTTAGGAGGCACATTTCTTACATCCACTAGTGTTATTCCAACGATCTAAGAAAGACATCAATTACAGTTCGTATGCAAAATTTATACCTCTTAAAAGTTCACCTATTGTGATGAACCACCATAATTTGAGAGGATACCACACCAATCCCCATATTCATGGAAAAGACGCTAGGCACATCAACATGATGAAGAAGACTATAAAAGGGCTAATATTCTAACTATAGTTAAGAGTTGGAGTCAAACTTAACTACTACTTTGCTATCAAGCTATGTTATAACTAGGTCACTAGGAGTAAAAGGGGTTTCATTCTATTCAAGTGCATTATGTTCCATAGTTGAAAAGAGTAGCTAAGAGTGGATAGAAAGAGAGTAGAATGGAAAGGGTTTGTGTTATGTCGCATCCCACAGACCACAAGTCTCTCTATTTTGTATTTGCACCATTTCCATTCGAGAAAGATAAAGCAGAACAACCTCACATTCCATCTAAGTTTTCCCCTGTAAGGGTTTCCCAAATCATATCTTGTGTTCATTATGGTTTTTTGGTGTTTATATTTCATTGTTCCCTATTTTCCATACTTTATTTATGGCATGCATAAGTAGAAATCATTAACATAATAAACATATAAATCTAACAAAAAGAAACCCTCGTAGTATAGATTTTAAATTTTCAATATATTTTTATCAAATTTGTTCAGACGAACTATCTAGTGGAATATCCAGTGCATTTTACAGATAAAAAATATTTAAAATGCCTTTTGCAGTAATATGTAGAAATAGAGCTTTGATTGATCCAATTATTAAGGGTCTATTCTTGAACAATTCTAGGGCTAGGCCAAAGGCTAGTGCACTTACTAATTAATCCTCTCTCCATAAGAATTTTGTTGTTAAATTATGCCATAGAGTGTCTCATATCAAGATTATGGATTGAACACACCCTTTTTACAATTCTTGATTTCTTCTCACTTATTGAAGCTTGGGCTTCCACATTTGATGTGGAAGGCCCACCCATTGACATTGATTAATAACACACAAACAAACAAAAAATCAACAAATATGAAGTGCAAACCTAGATAATTGAAAGGCATAAGAAAACATATAATAATATCTAGAAATCCAATGTTGAAAAAATCACATGAAAATCCATCCATGAAATTAGGCTGAGCGGATTAGTGATCTAAAGACACTACTCATGACTTCACTAGACTAAATTAACATGACAACAGGAAACCCTAGCTACAATAAAAACACAACCCCTCTCTCTCTCTCTCTCCGATAAAAAATAATTTTATGTAAAATATTTTATCAATTTGTTTTTCTACATTTGTTTTATATAAAAATGAATTTATATGAAAGAAAATGAATTTATAAATTTGAAAGCACATGAATTTAAAAAAATGCAAATACTCAATATTAATTGTTCACCCTAAACTTGCGACACATCAACAAATACAACACAAACTTTAATGACTATGAAAATATTCATGCTAAAATACTAATACTCACTCTCAATGACTATAGACAAATATTCACTTGTGAGAAAACATAAATACATATGAAATCACATTTACCAAGTATTTTGAATAAGCAATCTCTTAATTTATTTTTTCCTATTATACTTGTTGCAAGCATAGTATTATGCATTCTATTTTTATTTGATAGGATATTACTTTGTCTTTACCCAAAAAATTTGCAACTTTTCTATAATTTAACATTATGGATTAAATTTTATTAATATTCACTTGTGAGAAAACATAAATACATATGAAATCACATTTACCAAGTATTTTGAATAATCAATCTCTTAATTTATTTTTTCCTATTATACTTGTTGCAAGCATAGTATTATGTATTCTATTTTTATTTGATAGGATATTACTTTGTCTTTACCCAAAAAATTTGCAACTTTTCTATAATTTAACATTATGGATTAAATTTTATTAATATTCACTTGTGAGAAAACATAAATACATATGAAATCACATTTACCAAGTATTTTGAATAATCAATCTCTTAATTTATTTTTTCCTATTATACTTGTTGCAAGCATAGTATTATGCATTCTATTTTTATTTGATAGGATATTACTTTGTCTTTACCCAAAAAATTTGCAACTTTTTTATAATTTAACATTATGGATTAAATTTTATTATTTTTCATTAATATTTAAAGTTATTTATTTGCAATATGAATTGTTTAGGTCTTATTTTGTAATGATTGGTATTGTAGCCTTTGGGCAAAGCAATGTTATGTGGATAATTTCCTCCTACTTTTCTCCCATAATTTTTAGATACTTTATGTAATTGCAATACTTATGCTATGATTTTTAGATACTTTTAAATTTTTCATTGTTAAGTTTCATATAAACTACCAAAAATTAAAATACTTGAAAATAGTTCATACTCACATAAATATCATATTTACCATCAATTACTACTCACGTTTTTTGCACAAAAAATGGATAAGAACAAGATGTAAATAAGTATAATTTCTAAAGTTGCCACTGCCCACCATTATCTATGTTTTCTTCAACACTTTAATTAATATGAGTAAAAGTGTAAATGTGCAAACTTAATTATATAATTTTACTTAATAACAATAAGAAATAAATAAATTATTATTATTAATAAATTAAAATGAATGTTTTAAGGCTTATATTCAACATATCTTTCACATATATATATGGCAAGACCAACTACCCTTTAAAATATATCTATCTATACTTTACACACAAAATGTAAAACTTCTAGAGAACCTTCTCAAAAAAAACATTATCATTACAATAAGACATAGGATTGGATTCTCCATTGCCACAATGCAAAATTATAATTAACAAAATACCTAGGTTCACTAATGAAGTGGATTCTAAACCTTAACAAAAAATTGAATTCTATATTTTTACTTTAATTTAGCTACATTTAAACTAAGTGGTAGTATTTTTACTTTAATTTAGCTATATTGAAATTAAGTAGCAAGTACTAGCTACTATATAACATTTATTTATAAAAATAGATATAAATAACCAGTCATAAGAGTTACTTTATCAATATTATTGTTTATTTGATTGGGAACTATGTATATGCAAACATTTTGATGCTTAATTTAAAAGTGTATTAATTTATATAAATTAATGATGTTATTTATAAATATAATATACATTAAAATATATGAAATGGAAAAAATTAAATTAAAAAAAAATAAAATTATATCATTTTTATATTAATAAATAAGATGTTAAAATAGAAATAAATAAATGAGAAGAAATAAAAGTATAAAAAGAATTATAAAACAAAAATAAAAGAAAATATTTAACCATTATATATTAATTTGGAAAAATATACCATTTATTAATGTATTAAACATATAATTTTATAAAGAAATTTATTTTATTTATATATTAAAAATTAATATTAAAAAATAACATAAAAATATGTATGCAATTATAATAAATCAATTTTTAAAAAAACATTAATAAACAAACATATTTATACACAAAATGCTTTCAATTATATCTTTTTACATTTTGAAAAATGTACATGTAAGTATTTGGAATATGATTAAGACTTTAAAAGGTTAGGAATTTTAAATTATTATTATTTTTTAATTTTTAATATAATGAAATTTTGTTTTATATATATATATATATATATAGTAAAATTTTATAATAATTAAGTTGTTAAAGTAACAGTGAGGATAACTATTTATGGTGGGTATCAGTTAATGTAAGTTGATTCATCATTCTTATTTGCTTGTGGTGTGTAAGAAGACAAACTTTCACTCATGCCAAATATCTTTAGATCTTAGACTTTTAACCTATTTCTTTATCTTGAAAGAAAATGAACTCTTAACCTAACAAAAACAATTTTGGAACATATTCCAAAACCACTCTTATATATTATTAATAATATATAACTCTTATATATAATATTAATAAATGATATTTAACTTCTTTCTTAAATTAAATTTTTTTTTTTTTTTTTTCATAGTGGTTCACGTTCCTATGTGCCCGCACACATGTACTAGCTACATCCATGGTACGAATGAATCACAGTAAATCCTCCCAAAGGGGTCTACATGGCTACCAGCTACATGCATGGCAATTTCTAATGAATCACAGTAAATCCTCCCAAAGGGGTCTACTGTTGACCTAACACTGAGGCCTAACCCCGTGGGCATCTAGGAGATTTGATCCTGTGACCTTTCAATCTGGGAGTACTTCCAAGCGGGGACTCAACCAATTGAGCTAACCCTTGGGGCTTTTAAATTAAATTTATTAATAATATAAATATATATATATATATATATATATATATATATATATAAATGAAAAGTAATTGGAAAATAATTAAGAGTTTAAAAAAACTAAAATTTCAAATTATTTAGTTTTTCAATATTTTATTATAATTTCATTGTTGTTTATATTATTTAAATAATTATTATTTTATATTAATTTAGTAAAATATATAATATTAATAAATTTTATGTAATATTTTAAAATTAAATTTATTAATAAAAAATTACTGATAAATGTAAAAAATATTTATATTAATTTTATATTTAAAATAATTATTTTTACACTTTCAAACAGTTAAAAAATTATTCAATTACCTATAAATTTTAATAAATTTTAGAGTGTTAAATGAATAGTTATAACACTTTATATGTTTAAACCTTCAAAACAAGTGTAGGTCTCCAAATATATAATTTCCTCAATAAATTTCTTTAGAAATACATAAGACACCTAAATTTTATCTTCTTTTTTAGATGAAACCATGCAATGCATTAAAATACCCCTTATTCCAGCCCAAATGTGTAAAATCAAATGATATTCCCAAGTTCTATGGGAACTATTCTCTTCCTCCCGCATAAGGGAGAGAATATAATACAAATAGGGAGGGAACTATCACAATATAGCTAGTTCTCTTGCCAAATGTAACATCCACTAATGCAGAAAGCTGAAAAATCCTTTCTCATGCTTGCGCCCATATATTATAAAACACCACATGAAATAAATTGAGTTGTCTTTAGTGTGATTTTTTGAAGGGTTTTCGGGTGGAGTTTTCCGATCAAATTTATCTAAAATCCGGCAGGAATTCATTGAAAACAAAAGTTTAATGAGTAACCTTGCACAATTGAAGTGCCCTAGGGTTTTTAAGGGTGTTGAATCCACATATATAGTAAAAAAAACCAGTTTAAATAGAAGAAATCAAGATTTCACCTCAAAACATTTTGCCAGATTCTGGCACCGGAAACTCCAAAAAGTCACATTAAAGACAATTATGAAAATGATGTTACATTTTCCTATTCGCTTCCTTCGTTGTCACTTTCTTCGCTGGAGCTGGAGTTGGAGCTTTCTTCACTGGAGACTTTTCACCAGCTTTCTTCAAAAAATTAATCTCCCAGTCGTTGGCACAACTGCTGGACTACTCTCCTACCCCATTACAGTTTAGAACATTGAAACACATCAATATTCTTCAATGAACTCAAATGCCTCTTAGATTTCCAACTGAGTGTGGGAGCATCTGCATAGTCGAGCACTCTCTCAAGTCAAGACTGTCGAGGTCGGTTAGTTTCACAAACGAATTAGGAATCATTTGCAGGGTGGAGCACCCACTCAAGTCTATAGAACACAAACCCATCAGGTTCCCAATTGAGTCTGGGATCACCTACAGAGTGGAACACTGGTATAAATCAAGATCTTAGAGGCCTGTTAAGTTGCCAACCGAATTTCAGAGAACCTGCAGACTCGAACACTGGTGCAAATCAATATTTTTTAGGCCCATCAAGTTCCCAAACGAATTTGGGAGAACCTGCAGACTAGAGCACCAGCTCGAGACAAGACGTTGAAGGCCTGTCATAGTCCCAACCAACTCTAGGAGCATCTGCATAGTGGAACACAAAGACAAGTTAAGATTTTGAAGCCTCGTCAACGTCCCAACCCAGTCTGGGAGCCTTTGTAGAGTGGAATAGTCGCTCAAGTCAAGATCTTCGAAGCCCATCAGGTTCCCAATTAGGTCTGGGAGTATCTGCAGAGTGGGCACCATTCCAAGTGAAGAATTGTGAGGCCCATCATGGTCCCAATTGAGTTGGGTAGCGTTTACAGAGTGTGGAAACCTCTCTAGTCAAGACTGTAGAAGTAGGGCAAGTCACGTATTTGGAGGCTCGTTAGTTTCCCAACTGAGTAGGGGAGCATTTGTAGAGTATAGCATCGATACAATTCAAGCGTTTGTAGGCTTTCCAGCTTCGCAATCGAGTTCGGAAGAGTCTGCAGAGCAGAGCAGTCGCTTAAGTCGAGATGTTGGAGGCTTTATAGGTTTCCAATTGAGTCTGACAGTGTTTGCAGAGTTGAGCAATTGCTCTACTTGAGATGTTGGAGGCCTGCTAGGTTTCCAACCGAGTCCTGAAGCGTTTGCAGAGTGAAGTAGAAGCTCAAGTTGAGATGTTGGAGGCCTGCTAGGTTTCTAATTGAGTCTGGAAGCCTTTGCAGAGCGTAGCAGTTTCTCAACTCGAGATGTTGGAGCCCTGTTAGGTTTCCAATTGAATCAGTAATCGTCTGTAGAGCGGAGCAGCGGCTCAATTCGAGATGTTGGAGGCCTGCTAGGTTCCCAACCGAGTCTAGAAGAGTCTACAGAGCAGAGTAGTCACTAAAGTCGAGATGTTGGAGGCCTGCTAGGTTTCCAATTGAGTCCAGAAGCATCTACAGAGTGGAGCAACTGCTCAAGCGGAGACGATGGAGGTCTGCCAGCATCCCACCCGATTACGGAAGAGTCTGCGGAGCGGAGTTGTAGCTCAAGTTGAGATATTCGAGGCTTGCTAGGTTCCCAACCGAGTATGGAAGAGTCTGCAGAGTGGAGCAGCCACTCAAGTCGAGATGTGGGAGGACTGCTAGGTTTCCAATTGAGTCCATAAGCGTCTGCAGAGTGGAGCAGTAGCTCAACTTGAGATGTTGGAGGCTTGATAGGTTTCCAATTGAGTCCAAAAGCATTTATAGAGATGAGCAGTGGCTCAACTTGAGATGTTGGAGACGTGCTAGGCTTCCAATTGAGTCCAGAAGTGTCTGCAAAGAAAAGCAGTAGCTCAACATGAGTTGTTGGAGGCCTGCTAGGTTTCCAATTGAGTCTGGAAGCATCTGCAGAGTGGAGCAGTGGCTCAACTTGAGATGTTGGAGGCCTACTAGGTTTCTAATTAAGTCCTGAACTGTCTGCAGAGCGGAGCAATAGCTCAACTTGAGATGTTGGAGGCCTGCTAGATTTCTAATTGAGTCTAGAAGCGTCTGCAGAGCGGAGCAGTGACTCAACTTGAGATGTTGGAGGTCTGCTAGGTTTCCAATTGAGTCCAGAAGCATCTGCAGAGTGGAGCAGTTGCTCAAGTCGAGATATTTTAGGCCTGCTAGGTTCCCAGCCGAGTACGGAAGAATCTGCAGAGCGGAGCATTTGCTCAAATTGAGATATTTGAGGCCTGCTAGGTTTCCAACAGAGTACGAAAGATTCTGAAAAGCGGAGCAGTCGCTTAAGTTAAGATGTTGGAGGACTACTAGGTTTCCAATTGAGTCTGAAAGCGTCTGCAGAGCGAAGCAGTAGCTCAACTTGAGATATCTGAGGCCTACTAGGTTTCCAACCGAGTACGGAAGAGTTTGCAAAGTGGAGCAGTTGCTCAATTCGAGATGTTGGAGGACTGCTAGATTTCCAATTGAGTCTAGAAGCGTCTACAAAGCAGAGCAGCTGGTCAAGCAGAGACGTTGGAGGTCTGCCAGCTTTCCAACTGAGTACGAAAGAGTCTGTAGAGCGGAGGAGTTGCTCAAGTCAAGGTATTTGAGGCCTACTAGGTTCCCAACCGAGTCCGGAAGCATCTGCAGGGAGGAGCATTTGCTCAAGTCGAGATATTTGAGGCCTACTAGGTTCCCAATAGAGTACGGAAGAGTCTGTAGAGTGGAGCAGTTGCTCAAGTGAAGATTTTGGAGGCCTGCTAGGTTTCCAATTGAGTTCGCAAGCCTCAAAAAAGCATAGCAGTTTCTCAACTCGAGATGCTGGAGGCCTGTTAGGTTTCCAATTGAGTCAGGAAGTGTCTACAGAGCGGAGCAACGACTCAAGTCGAGATGTTGGAGGCCTGCTAGGTTCCCAACCGAGTCTGGAAGAGTCTGCAGAATATAGAAGTTTCTCAAGTTGAGATGTTGGAGGCCTACTAGGTTTCCAATTGATTCTGGAAGCCTCTGCAGAACATAGCAGCTGCTTAAGCGGAGACATTGGAGGTCTAATAGCTTCCCAACTGAGTACGGAAGAGTCTGCAGAGCAGAGCAACGGCTCAAGTCGAGATGTTGGAGGCCTGCTAGGCTCCCAACAAAATCTAGAAGAATCTACAGAGCGTAGTAGTCACTTAAGTTGAGATGTTGGAGGCCTGCTAGGTTTCCAATTGAGTCCAAAAGCCTTTGCAGAGCGTAGCAGCTTCTCAAGCGGAGACGTTGGAGGTATGCCAGCTTCCCAACCAAGTATGGAAGATTCTGCAAAGCGGAGTAACGACTCAAGTCGAGATGTTGGAGGCCTTCTAGGTTCCTAACCGAGTCCGGAAGAGTCTGCAGAGTGTAGCAGTTTCTCAAGTCGAGATGTTCGAGGCCTGATAATTTTTCAATTGCATTCGAAAGCCTCTGCAGAGCGTAGCAGTTACTCAAGCGAAGATATTAGAGGTTTTCCAGCTTCCCAATCGAGTACAAAAGAGTCTGCAGAGCAGAGCAGTGCCTCAAGTCGAGATGTTGGAGGCCTGCTAAGTTCCCAACCCAATCTGGGATCTTTTTCAAAGTGAAGAACCCTGACAAGATCATACTTTGGAGACCCTTCAACTTCCCAACTCCATCTGGCAGCAACTTTATTTCGCTATAGTATTGAAACTCGACGTGTTTCAATGATTACATATCAAATAATTCATCTGGAAATTTTTCAAGATTATTGTTCCACAATACAAGTTTTTTGAGGTGCTGCATGTTCCCAATGAAATACGGAAATATACAACCCTAAGCTGCAAAGGTGCCTACAATGTTCACATACATTATTAAAGTACGTCTAAGACTGTAAATTTGACAGGCAATGTGGTATAGGAAGATAATTCTTAAATGTTGTCAATTTTTACAATTTGAAAAAAAAAACTAAAAAATATAAATTTAACAATAATAATACCTGAGATTCGTGTTGCTAGAGTGTTTTTAAAATTCCCCCCTGTGGAGATATATCAGGTTTCGTAATTGCTAGTAAACACTAAATAGGCTTTCAACAAAACAACCTTCAGCCTTGAGCAACTGCAACATGTTCATATTACACAATAAACGAGTGCGAGAAGGCTCCGCAATGTTTTCTAAATATTGTTCAAGTTTTTCAAAAGATTGTTCATCCCCATTTTCATCAACCAGGTTAATTCCATGCACCTGAATTGTTCACTCAAGCTGTTAAAAACAAGATTCATTCATGCAAAGTTTTAAGAATTCAAAACTAACCAGACACAATTTTGACAACAGGACGCTATTTGGAAGTCTATCAAAAACACTGACAAAAGGAGACAATAGAACATAGAAAAATGAAAAATGAATTGTTGAGAGCACCTATATTCTTTTATTATGGAGAGAGATATATATATGCGCAGACGGTAATTTACAGAAATAGTTAAACCAACTAGAAACTAATTCTAAACTAACAGTTTAACCGACTAATGATTAATTCTTTAACACTCCCCCTTAATCTTGAGGGTTACATTGTTTTATGCCTAACTTTTGACATTAAAATTCAAAATTAACTTTTCCTACTGGTTTGGTGAAGATATCCGCTAACTGATCCTTGGAATCACAAAATTTGAGAACAATATCACCATTTTTTACGAGTTCACGAATGAAGTGAAAATGAGTGTCGATAAGTTTTCTCTTTTGATGAAAGACATTGTTCTTCGATAAGGAAATAGCGGAAGTGTTGTCACAAAGGATTGAAATAGGTTCATTTTTTGTATATTCGAAGTTAGAGAGAAGTCTCTTTAGCCACACTGTTTGACATGATGTTGAATTCACTGTAATGTACTCGGCCTCTGTTGAAGATAACACAAATATGGGTTGCTTTTTGGATGACTACAATATCAAGTTTCTGCCAAATAGAAAAGCATAGCCAGAAGTGCTTTTCCGATCATAAATACCTCCTGCATAATCACTGTCTATATAACCAACAAGCTCATTGTCTGTAGAGGCTGCATACGACAAACCATAAGTAGATGTACCTGCAATGTATCTTAACACCCTTTTTCTAGCTTTCCAATGAGAGTCTTTAGGAGATTCCATAAACGTGTAAATATAACTAGTTGCAAATGTCATATCAGGTCTAGTAGCAGTTAGATACATAATACTACCAACAAGTTGCTTATACAAAGTCGAATTAACAACAATACTCACATCATGTTTACTTAACTTTGTACCACCTTCAATAGTAGTATCCACTGGTTTACACCTATCCATCTTAAAATTTAGCAAAATGTCAGTAGCGTACTTTTTTTGACCCATAAAATACCATCGTGTGTTTGTTTCACTTCGATACCTAATAAGTATCTCATTAATCCAAGATCTGTCATTTCAAATTCATTTTTCATAGCATCTTTAAATTCATCTAACTGCATGTTACCTGTATAAATTATGTCATCAACATACAGATACAGTATCAACATATTACCTTGATGATCATTCTTGATATACAAAGTGGGTTCATGGTCGCTCCTTCTGAAACCATTATTCAGCAAGTAATGGTCTATTCAGCTGTACCAAGATCTCGGAGCTTGCTTCAAGCCATACAATGCTTTCTTCAACCTATACACCTTATTTTTTTGATTTTTTATTTTGAAACCAGGTGGTTGATCAACATACACTTCTTCATTCAAAACACCATTTAAAAAAGAAGACTTTACATCCATTTGGTAAATTGGCCACTTGTTTTGTGTTGCAATAGCTAATACAAATTGAACATTATCAATTCTTGCTACAAGTGAAAATGTTTCACGATAATATATGCCAGGTTGTTGTGAAAAGCCTTTGGAAAATAATCTTGCTTTGTGTTTATCAACTTCACCTCTCTCATTTAACTTAGTTTTAAAAACCCATTTGACACCTATAGAATTGTTATTATCAGGTAGATCAACCAAATCCCAACTTTGATTTCTTTCAATAGCATCGATTTCATTATTCATTGCATCTACCCATTATTTTTCCTTTATATCCTCTTCAAAACAAGTAGGTTGAAATGAAATAAATACAAAATTTACAATATGATCAACATCGTCTTGTGCATAACTATCACTTAAGCTTCTCATTTTTGGATTATCAAAATCAGACCCATTTAAAGATGATGAACTGCTATTGCTTGATGAACTACTATTGGTTTTGTCTTGAACTTTTAATCTTAGAGTGCTCATTGTAGATGTTTGATGTTTGTCTAACACAATAAAAGTATTAGGACAAGTATTGTTCTCCATTTCATTCCAAGATTTGTCTTCTAGAAATTTCACATCTCGACTTACAACAAACTTCTTAGTTACAGTATTGAACAATCTGTATGCTTTATATTGATCACTATACCCTATAAAGATATACTTTTCACTCCTATCATCAAGCTTCTTTCTTAATTTTTCTGGAACATGAGCGAAAGAAATACAACCAAATACGTGAAAGTGTGAAACAGTTACCTTTTGTCCACTCCATGCTTCTTCAGGTACAAAACTTTGAACACTGGAAGTTGGTGATCTATTCAAAATATATACCGAACATGCAACTGCTTCAACCCATAAATATTTAGACAAATTTCGTGTTTTGGGCATACTTCGAGCCATATTCATAATTTTTTGATTCTTTCTTTCTACGACTCCGTTCTGTTGTGGAGTATAACTGGTTGTTGTCTATTTTTTAATACCATGTTGTTTACAAAACTCAATGAATTCGTTAGATTCATACACACCTCCAATATCAGTCTTGAGAAATTTAATGAAATTGCCACTCTGTTTTTTAGCCTCAGCTTTGAAATCCTTGAACTTGGAAAATGTTTTGGATTTGAATTTGATGAAATAAACACATATTTTCCTGCTAAAGTCATCAATAAATGTAAGAAAATAGAGATTGTCAACAACTTATTTTGCTTGCATAGGACCGCACAAATTTGTATGCACTAACTCTAGTTTTTCTTTGGCTCTATAAGAGGTTGATGCAAACTATCTCGCTTATGTTTACCCATTCTACAACTTTTACAGGAAGAGAGTTTGTAATTTCACCATCTTTACTTTTTCATTACCTTGATAAGCAACCTTAAGTATATCCCATATTGATTTAGAAGTCTTAGCAGCAATGATTTTAGGAAAAATAAAGTCATCTAACGAATTTAAAATGCAGGACTTCGCTCTACCTTCTTTCTGTTTAATTTCATCAAATTGTTTTCTTTGAGCAACACTCATTGCAGCAATTATATTTGCGTCAGGTTCTGTGAACCCCATTTCTAAATTTTCCCAACAACTTAAACCTTGTAAGCATGCTTGCATTTTAAGGCTCCAAAAATCATAAATTTTCCCACTAAATAGAGGTGTAGGGATGGAAAACTGACTCGTTGAAGCCATGTTTGAAGAAATCATAAATTTGAGAACAACACCTTTTGAACACTTCAAAATAAATAGGACAAATGAACTTTCGATGACTTTTAAGAAGGGTCATTGCGGAAGACGTGGGAAAAACAAAGAAAACATATTGTGGACAAGATTTCCCTTCTCACGATACATGTATCTCAAGTCTCCAATACATATTCTTCAATGGCGATTGCTATTGATCAATGGCCATTCCTCTAGATTGATTGATAAACATAGTTTTGCTCAAGATTGTAGCGGTGGTAGAAACATAAACAAATTATGATAGTTTGGGATGAATCGATGGCAATAGTGCTAAATATGTAATAAGTTTTGCAAATGTTGGGACAAAATTAATCGTTCAAACAACTCTAGCTATAGGTAGATTAGTTAGTAGTTGTTGTTTTCTTTATGTATACCCCAGAACTATTGACCCAGTACAGTTGAAGAGCTTATGTGTTAACCCAGATGAAGGGAGTAGCCCATGTATTGACCCAGATGCTTTGATTGACCCTGGACACTTTAGGAAGAGCTACTGACCCATTCTCCCCTATAAACCCAACTTACTTGCAAATTATTCTACCCTTCTTGTTGTCTCGCCCTTCCTGTATCTTGACTGTTCTTGCCTTATTGCCTTAATATGCTTTCTCTACAGCCCTTTCTTTTCCTAAATATATAATTCTATTTATAAAATTAGCCCTATCCGACTGAAGGGAGGTATAAAGAGCTCCCGTGAGGGAGACAATAATGCCCTTGGGGTTGAATTAATTTCAACGTAAAAAAAAATTTCTGGTTACAATCACATGTAATGAATTATGACAGTAGAAATCTCTATACAAAAAACCTGATCCAGCAGGTTCGACCACCCAGTAATGCGGGACCTACACACTTTTCTATGGTGGCAACAAATAGGAACAGAGCCTCTCTCCAGCTGAAACTAATCTCCAGCAGTTCGAATTGAATTGAACGCGAAATTGGAGTTGCAGCAGGCCAGCTCGAATGCAGCAGATGGAAGGGACAACTCGCTCTTCACACACATGGAGGGGTCCGTTTTTCTCCCTCGACAACAGGCTTCTCTCTTAACAGCATGGTCTGTCAGCGCACAGTGGGAAGGAAATCAATGACTGGTTTATGGTCTTTTTCAGAAATAATAGAGGGGTAGTAGCACTAACTTTCACAACCAAACTCGGTAACAACGACTCTAATACCATGACAAAAGGAGACAACAAAACACAAAAAAACGAAAAACGAATTGCTGAGAGCACCCAAATTCTTTTATTATATATATATATATATATTAACTGTTTCTATAACTGACCATCTGCGCACATATATATGTATATGTATATGTATATGTATATGTATATGTATATATATATATATATATATATATATATATATATATATATATATATATAGATATATATATGTATATGTATATACATATATCTATATCTATATATATGTGCAGATGGTCAGTTATAGAAACAGTTAAACCAACTAGAAACTAATTCTAAACTAACAGTTTAACTGACTAGCGATTAATTCTTTAACAAACACTTCAAAATACTTACAGGTAAATGGAAAAAAAGCTTATGAAAAAGCTTGTGATCATTTGGGTTCCAAATCCGAAGCTCACAATCATTCTCTGCCAGAGATCTGCCCAAATGTCTAATGTGGTCATGCATTCTCAAAAGGTTTTCACTGTCCACTTCCACCAAACATCTATTTTCCAGCTTCCAAAGACCCAACGATCCTTCCCAGCCGGTTCCATTCAATATTCTAATGACCCTATCTTTGTCTTCTCCTCTGAAGAAGCAAGCAATGTCTAAGAATATCTTTTTCTCCTCCTCATCAAGACCGTCATAGCTAACTTTTAGCCTACCTTGTATATCATTAGGAAGCATTTTGGAGATTTTGCGAAATTGTGCTTCCCAATGATCTAAATCATTTTTTCCATGAAGAAGCGAGCCAAGTACTTTGAGAGATAGTGGTAATCCAAGGCAGGAATACAAAAACTTATTAACCACTTCGTCAAATCCCGCAGCAGGATGATGCTGGCCGAATGCATGCGAGCAAAAGAGCGCTTTGGAGTGTTGTGCACCGAGACCTGTTAGCATGTAAATTGAGGAGTCCTGGATGTCTGAGCTTGTGAGAACATCCTTATTGTGAGATGTCACTAAAATTAGGCTATTGATTTTAATGACATCTTTCGCTGGTAAAAGTAATGCCTCCAACTGCTTAATATGATCCACATCATCGAAAATAATGAGACAATCAGATGATGGTAGATACCTGCAGAGCTTTTCTTTGCCTTCATCAGTGCTATGTATTTGCACATTTGATGTTCCATTTAAATCCTTGAGAAGGTCGCTCTGCAAGGTAGTCAAAGGTTTTTCTCGTACATCAAATAAAAAGCAACATCACTTGTATTTTGATCTTTGACTGTTAAAGAACTCTTTTGCTAGGGTGGTTTTGCCAACCCCGCCAAGACCAACAATTCCTATAACTCTAACCTCCCTGTCTTCCTACTGCAATGACATTGTGGTTTCAAAGTCTCTTAATTTCTCCTCCAAGCCTTTTGGATACTGTGACACATTCAGCCTTCTTTTGACTTTTTCCAGCACTGCTTCCACGACGTCTTCGAGGAGATGTTCTGCCTTGAATACGAAGGGAAGGTTTCAGAGTTCGAAGACCACCTCAAGCCACTGCAAGACTCCTGTTGTCACACTTAAACAAGAAAAGAAACCAAGCATAAACAGTGATTCAGCAAGGGATGGTCACATTCAACCAAAAGGGCAGAGTTAAAAATCTTAAAAAAATAATGGAAGCACTGCGTAAACCAGTAAACCAAAGGAGGCATGAAAGGAAAGAAGAATTATGAACAGTTGAATTTACGTCATTAGCCCTAATTAGAAACAAATGAAGCTGAGTATATCCATGGGGCATCTGCAACCCTTGGAACTTTCAATTACAAACTCTCTGGATTGCCTCTCCGGATTTTTTAAAGTTTTTTTCATTTTTTTAAGTGTTTTTTCCCACAAGCCATAGAAGAATAGTAACTACTTGAAGCCAAAAGCTATGGCATTGTGGTCTTTCAAGTTGTCAATATCCTACCATATCAGTATAACTCTGAAGATTGTCCGAATTTAATCTGCTTTTGCTCTATTTTGCTTCAACTGCTCAACAATATTTGTTTAAAATTGTAAATTATATTTCCAAGAAAAAAGAGATTTTATGATCTTGTTATAGGAGTGCTAATTGCCACCATGCAAACGAAAATCATAATCACTTCTTTCATTCCATTTTCAAATTGAAATGCAAACCAATAATAAATGGTGATAAGTCAGCCTCTTTCCCTACAATACATGGTGTTATCTATCTAATAATTCAACGAATAAAATGCTAAGATGTACATTGACGGGTGGTGTTCTCACCTGTTATATGGATTTTCCTCAAAACCTTTTATTTCTGCAACTGCGGACAGAGCGGTCTTCCATTTCTCAAGTTCTTCGTAGCTGTATCATTTTTTCTTTTCAAGTTCACATAGGGCTTGAGCGTAGACTCCCTTTTCGCTCTTCACCCATCGTAGCTCTGCAGGATTGACACCATAGAAGACTGGGATGATGGTGGACTTGTAGTTTTACATAGACTCTACCGTCAGTACTAGTTCATCGAGGCACCATTTTGAATTTGCATAATTTGGAGAAAAAATAACAAGCTGCATAGTGGATGTTCTAATGGCGCTTTCAATTTGAGGGTTATATTCTCTCCGGCCCGCATTTCAGGCTTGTCTAAAAATACCTGCAAGTCATGTTTGCAAAGGCGATGGTAGAGATGGGTGGCCAAGGTTTTCTTGACATCGGGGCCCCTATGACTAATGAAAACATCAAAGACATAGTCGTTGTTGGGGCTATGTGAGGTGGAAGTTGAGGAGAAAGAAATAAAGATTGAAGATGCATTACAGATCAGCTGGGGAATGAGCACTTAACCTTGTTTTCGTCCTCCTTGCCTGTATGCTCTCACTCTTTCAGAGTAATCAGTGTTATGCGCCTTTATCACTCTCAATATTCAGCCAATATTCAGTCAATCTATTGGAAAAATTCAGCACTGAGATCTGCTTGATTTATGAAATTTTTATTTTCTTGAACAAACCGAGTCTTGATATATTGATGCCTTTCTCTTACTATTAATATTTTTTTTCTAATGGATGGAAGGAAGTAAGTAATACATTAGTTTGACGGGGCAGTGAAGAGTCCGTGACAATTTTCCTAGACACTGCTTTTTCGAGTCTTGAATGTGACGCATTGATTAGACGTAAAGCATTTAGCAGAAGTTCCACGCAATTTCTCCACATTTATTTTAAAACCTTGACCAATCTTGACCAACCACATACTAATGTATTGTGATTAAACATAAATCATTTAGCAATAATTCTTACCCAACTTCTTCCCAAATGCATTTTCAATCCTTCCCACTACCAGGACGTATGACGCATTGATTAGATATAAAGCAGTCTAGGAAATTTTTAAATAATTTAATATTTTTTAATAATGCGACCGACTAGATTGTTAGAATTTTTGAGAATTCCAGAACAAATTCAGAGAGAATAATACTCTCCTTCAAACATAGAGAATTAAAAAAAAATTCACTGGCAGACAGAAATGGCGTGAAAATGCTTTCTTATATTTCATAAACATAAACTGATACAAAAAAAAACAAAGACTGCTTCACACAGAGTGCTGGAGAATACTCTATTCTCTTACAAAAAAAAATACTTTGTGTATCTTTAAAACTCTGTCTCACCAAAATTCGCACAAAACAGTGCTACATAAAAACTCTATTTTTCAATCTGGCCTCTGGGCTCACACACTCTATTTTTCTTCAACAATACACTGCTGTGTATATTACTCTATTTTTTTTCATCCTCTGCATATATATAAAATACATAGCAGTTACATTTTCCTTCGGGCCTTTTCATTTCTTTTATATGACCCACTATTACATAACAAAAAAATACACTATCTCTTTTTTAAAATAAACTACCCGTATATATTTTTGGGCCCACAATTTAAGAAATATTTTAATCATATATTTATTATAAACTTTTACAAAGTTTATAATCAACATTTACATACGTCTTAATATTACGAACCCAGAAAAGTCAAAGAGCTTTTATCGCACGGTGTTTTAATTCATAAAACAAAACAAATCTTATAAAAGACTTTGTTGTATAAAACTATTAAACCATAGTTTTAATAAACCATAGTTCGGACTTCAAAGCTTGTTAAACCAAATTGCAATGAGAAATTCACATCACAAAATTTTATCATGACGTAGGGCCAAAATGTTATGCGAAAAGGTTTATGCATTTGAGCTTATGATCTTTCGGGTCCAGATTTGAGGATTGCGAATAGGCTCAAAAAAAATGTGATCCTGTAATATGCTGCCATGTGTCCTCCTCTTTTAACCATTTGAAAAACCGGCGTGAATACAAAAACTTTGTTTCCCAGAACACTGTAAGGACATTTAAAACCAATCTTGACTGTTCACTAAAACTGGAAATTTTGGTGCTGCTTAAAAACACCACGAGAACAAAATTGGAAAGCATCCGTTGCAGATTTTTGATTTCTCGATTAGCCTACACAGTTGGAGTACTGTTCAATGCTGGCCATTCATGCTGCTCTTGTGTCCTCTACGCAGACTTTGCAGATGGATTTATAATTTCAACACTCCCCCTTAAATTCAGCTGCTGGGTTATCTGTCATACCCATGCACTTCCTCAGATATTCAAAACTCTTTTGCCCCAATGGCTTTGTCATTATATTAGCGAACTCCTCCTGAGTTCTGCAATGTTTTAAAATTATTTCTCCATTGTTCACTGACTCCCTAATGTAGTGAAACTTGGCATTTATGTGCTTTGTCCTTTTGTGAAACACATAATTTTTAGACAATGCTATGGCTGAGCTATTGTCACAATAAATCACTGTGCCTTTTACCTGTTCTTGACATAAACTCCTCAACAACCTTCTCATCCATACTACTTGACACGCTGCTGCTGTAGCTGCCACATACTCTGCCTCTACTGTAGATAATGCTACAATAGGCTGTTTCTTAGAAGCCCATGAAATGGCCCCTGAATCCATGTGAAAAACAAAACCAGAAGTACTTTTCCGGTCACCTACACTTCCAGCCCAATCACTGTCAGTGTATCCAATTAATTCTGAATTTTCTGAAGTAGTATATAAAATTCCATACCTTTTAGTTCCTTTAACATACCTCAAAATTATTTTTGTTGTTTGCCAATGTGCTTCTTTTGACCTTTCCATAAATCTGGAAATTAAACTTATAGCATGCATAATATTCAGCCTAGTTGCAGTCAAATACATGAGGCTGCCAACTATGCTCTTGTACAAACTAGGATCAAAATCCTTGTTGCTGCCCACTTTGTTGAGTTTTAATTCCATCACTGTGGGGGTAATTGCTGTCTTGCAATCCTGCATGTTAAATCTCTCCAAAACTTCATTCACATACTTTTCTTGAGAAATAAAAATTTTATTTTCATTTTGCTTTACTTCTATTCCTAAGAAGTATTTCAGCAGACCCATATCAGTCATTTCAAATTCTTCTTTCAAGACCTTTTTAAAATTTTCAACAAGGTAATCATCATTACCTATAAAGATCACATCATCAACATATAAAACAACAATCAACATTTTACCATCTTTCTCCTTGATGTATAAGGTGGGTTCTCCCTCACATTTTTCAAACCCATTCTCCAGTAGATAGGAATCTATCTTACTGTACCATGCTCTTGGTGCTTGTTTCAGCCCATAAAGAGTTTTCTTCAATCTGCAAACTTTGTGCTCTTGGCCCTTTTTCTCATAGCCTAGAGGTTGTTCAATATAAACCTCTTTCATTAAAACTCCATTTAGAAACGCTGATTTTACGTCCATTTGATGAACCTTCCATTTGTTTTGTGCCGCTATGGACAACACTGCTCTCACGGTTTCCATTCTTGCAACCAGTGCAAATGTTTCCTCATAGTCTCTTCCATGTTGCTGCTTATACCATTTGACCACAAGTCTGGCCTTGTGTCTCTTAATCTTACCTTCAGCATTACTCTTAGTCTTGTAGACCCATTTAACTCCAATTACTTCTTTACCTTTTGGGAGTTCAACTAAATCCCATGTCTTGTTTCTCTCTATGGATATAATCTCTTCATCCATAGCATCTATCCATTTCTTATCTTTAATGGCTTCTTAAAAATGAATAGGATCATTAACATGACAATACAAAGCAAATAAAGAGTTCATACCTTCATTTGCTGCCTCTTGCTCATAAATTTCATTTAAATTTTTGAACTTTGTTCCTCTTTCATTTGGTGTACAAGTGCTTGAAAAAGCACTCGAATCTGCTCCTTGTGGTGTGCTTGGAGAAGCACTCTCATTTCTTCTCAAGGGTGTCTCTTGTTGTCCTTGTGTTGGTGTTGCTATTGAGGGATGTATTTCAGCGATCTCTTCCTCATTTTCATTATGAGACAAACAGTTTTTAACATTCACTGTTTTCTCAATGCTTCCATCCCAAGATTCTTCTTCAATGAACTGAACATCTCTGCTCACAATAAATTTTTTCATGGATGGGTTATACAACCTGTAAGCTTTGGATTCCTCATTGTATCTAATAAAAATACATTTCTCCCCCTTGCTGTCCAACTTCTTCCTTAGCTGATCTGGAATGTGTGCATAAGCCACACAACCAAAAACTTTCATGTAGGTGACTCCTTGTTTTATCCCACTCCATGCTTCTTCCAGAACTCTGTTCATTACTAATTTTGTTGGGAATCTATTCAAAATATACACTGCAAAATGTACAACTTCAGCCCAATAATCATTTGGCAAATGTTTTGCCTTTAGCATACTCCTTACCATATCCATGATTGTCCTATTTTTTCTTTCGGCAACTCCATTTTGCTGCGGAGTGTACCTTGTTGTAAATTTCTTGTGTATGCAATTTTCTCTGCAAAAACATAGAAATTATTTCGAGATGTACTCACCTCCTCTATCAGTCCTAAGGACTTTGATATGCTGCCCACTTTGGTTCTCAACAAGTGCTTTGAAATTGCATAATTTTTCAAACACTTCACTTTTATATTTCAAAAAATAAACCCAAGTTTTTCTTGTAAAATCATCAATAAAAGTTAACATATAGTGGCTGTTTGCAAGTGATGGTGTTTGCATTGGTCCACATAAATATGAGTGGACAATTTCTAAGGGTGCTTTTGCCCTTATGCTTTTTCCGGATGGAAAAATTTCTCTGTGTTGTTTACCCAAGATACAACCTTCACATAGGTTATCCGGTTTCTCAATCAACGGTAATCCTCTTACCATTCCTTTCCTATGTAACAAATTAAGACCTCCAAAGTTGAGATGTCCAAATCTCAAGTGCCATAACCAATTCTCATCTTTTGCTTCTCTTTGGAAAGCCTCTTGTGTCACTGCTGCCATTTCTTCTCCATTCTTCAAATCTGCCCTCATCCTGAGAGGGAACATTTTGTTCCTTGTCATCCTTATTTCAGCAATACATTGTTTTCTTGAAGGTTTATCCATGATGGTGCATACATCATCTTCAAAGAAAACATTGTAGCCCTTTTGAATGAGCTGCCCAATGCTTAACAAATTACATTCCATACCTAGCACATAATACACATCAGATATGCTCTTCTTTTCTCCCTTCTTTGTCAAGACATTTACTATGCCTTTTCCTGTGACAAAAATCTTACTATCTATTCCCAATGTGACTTGAGACTTCACATTTTCATCTAACATAGAAAACATAGCATGTTTCCTCTCATATGGTTACTACATCCTGAATCTAGAAACCATAAATCTTCACTCTTTTCCTCAGCCATATTACATGCTAAAAACAATTTATCTTGGCTGATATTTTCTCTAGTGAAATTTGCATTGGGTCTATTAACCATATCATTCTGCTTCTTCCTACATTCATTTGCATAATGCCCATATTTTTTACAATAATGACACTGGACATTGGATTTGTCATACCTTTGTCCATGAGCATGTTTTTGTCCACTTTGCTAGCTGCTGCTTTGGCCTTGGTTCTGATTTTTATTGTTGCCCCTTCCTTGAGCATTTGCTGGGTTGTTTCTTCCTCCTATGTTTTGGCTTCTACTTCTTCCTCTCTTGTTTTCTCTGCCTTGACTTCTTCCTCTTCCAAGGGAAATTTGGGTCTTGAAGGCATGGTCCAAAGATGATTTTTCATTTCTACCCAATCTCTGTTCAAGTGTCATCAGTGATGCATGAAGCTCATCAACTGAAAATTTTGTGAGATCCGTTATCTCTTCTATGGTGGTGACTATAACATCAAACCTTGAGGGTAAGCTCCTCAAAACTTTCTCCACAATCCTTCTTTCTTCAAGTGTCTCTCCATGAGACCTTATCTGTGTGACCATTCCAATTACATGTGTGAAGAATGAGTCTATGTTATCATAGTCCTTCATGCAGAGAGTCTCAAAATCCCTCCTCAGCAATTGTAGTTTTGCTATCTTCACTTTCTCCATGCCTTGATAGGCTGTCTTGAGAGTTTCCCATGCTTCCTTGGATTTCTTAGCTGCTGCTATCCTTGGAAACACACTCTCATGTACTGTTTGATAGAGATAGAAGAGGGCTTTAGAGTCCTTATTCTTATTGCTCTTCAACAAGTCCTTCTCTGCCTGTGTTAAGGCATTAAACTCATTTTCATCTATTGGTTCTTCAAAACCATCCTCAACAAGTTCCCATAGGTCTTGAGAGGCAAACATGGCTCTCATAGTGATTGCCCAATAATCATAGTTATTCCCATTGAACGTGGGAGCTGAGCATTACCAATACTCATGCTTTTACTGGCTCCTTCCATGCTTAACACTCTGAACTATGCTTTAAATCTTGACTGTGAAATTTTTTTAAAATAAACTGACTGTCTTCAAACAGTAACAAAAAAAATCTGTCTTGAGAATACCTTGGATTATTTTTTACTGAGCCTTCACTCTGCTGGAGAAGCTGCTGCAAAAAAAAATCCTTCCTTCAACTTCTTTGATACCTTCAAAGAGCCTGGACTAGCTCTGATACCATGTTGGAATTTCTGAGAATTCCAGAACAAATTCTGAGAGAATAATACTCTCCTTCAAACACAGAGAATTAAAAAAAAAATTCACTAGCAGACAGAGATGGCATGAAAATGCTTTCTTCTATTTCATAAACATAAACTGATACAAAAAAAAATCAAAGACAGCTTCACACGCAGTGTTGAAGAATACTCTGTTCTCTTACAAAAAAAATACTCTGTGTATTTTTAAAACTCTATCTCACCAAAATTCGCACAAAACAGTGCTACATAAAAACTCTATTTTTCAATCTGGCCTCTGGGCTCACACACTCTATTTTTCTTCAACAATACACTGTTGTGTATATTACTCTATTTTTTTTCATCCTCTGCATATATATAAAATACATAGCAGTTACATTTGCCTTCGGGCCTTTTCATTTCTTTTATATGACCCACTATTACATAACAAAAAAAATACACTATCTCTGTTTTAAAATAAACTACCCGTATATATTTTTGGGCCCATAATTTAAGAAATCTTTTAATCATATGTTTATTATAAACTTTTACAAATTTTATAATCAACATTTACATACGTCTTAATATTACGAACCCAGAAAAGTCAAAGAGCTTTTATTGCACGGTGTTTTAATTCATAAAACAAAACAAATCTTATAAAAGACTTTGTTGTATAAAACTGTTAAACCATAGTTTTAATAAACCATAGTTCGGACATCAAAGCTTGTTAAACCAAATTGCAATGAGAAATTTGCATTACAAAATTTGATGATGATGTAGGGCCAAAATGTTATGCGAAAAGGTTTATGCACTTGAGCTTATGATCTTTCGGGTCCAGATTTGAGGATTGTGAACCGGCTCAAAAAAATGCGATCCTGTAATATGCTGTCGTGTGTCCTCCTCTTTCAACCGTTTGAAAAACTAGCGCGAATACAAAAGCTCTGTTTCCTAGAACACTGTAAAGATATTTAAAACCGATCTTGACTGTTCACTAAAACTGGAAATTGTGGTACTGCTTAAAAAGACCACGAGAACAAAATTGGAAAGCGGCCGTTGCAGATTTTTGATTTCTCGATTAGCCTGCATAGTTGGAGTACTATTATAACACTGACCATTCATGCTGCTCTTGTGTCCTTTGCACAGACTTTGCAGATGGATTTATAATTTCAACACAGATATCTATGAATCTTGCCACCGATCATATACGTCGAACGCATTGTGATTAAACATAAAGCATTTAGCGAATTTCTAGGTGGCTTTTTAGTCAATGCAGTTTCCAATCCTGTCTCTACCAGGTATCGCATTGATTATACATAAAGCATTAAGTAGAAATTCTAGGAAATATTGTGGTGGATAAATTTCTGAGTATTGTCGCCCACCAGATAGTGATGCATTGTGATTAAACAAAAATAAATTTAGCAGAAGTTGTTTGGAAATTTCTTCGTCAGTGCATATTCAAATCCTGCCACCACCAGCCCCCAAGTATCACATTGATTAATAGACCTAAGCATTTAGTGGAATTTCTTAGCAATTTCCTTGTCACTCCATTAATGCAATGATAGCTGCTTCACGTTCTTAGATGCCGCAATGGTCACAAGTTGTAAAGAAAGTGGTTTCATTTTCCTGGAAAAAGAAGAAGACAGTCACACCGATTTCACCTATCTTGTGATCATGTATGTCGTATGGCTTCATGTTCTTACATGTCGCAATGGTCACAATGGTAAAGAAAGTGGTTTCATTTTCCTGGAAAAAGAGGAAGACAGTCACACCAATTTGACATATGACATATCTTATGATCATGTATTTGTCGTATGTGGACATACTTCAATGTTCACAAAATCCCTTGGATATTACGATGATGTATTTCTCCTATGTGGACATACTTCCATGTTCACAAAAGTCATTGGATATTACGATGCCAAAAGCCAGCAAATAAAATCTTAATGATTTTTTTTTTAATTGTTATTATATTTTTAGTTACGAGTTTATATCGATTTTAATTTTAAATTTTACAGTGTGTGGCAGTGGTAGAGAAGAATCAAATCTTTTTTAAATGAAAAGAGATTTCCACACTTTAATAGATTTGATATTTTTAGCTTAAGATGGATTTTGACTAATTATTATTATTTATAATTTAAATCTTTTTTTTAATAGTGGAAAAAGCTATCATAAAGCGTGACTACAACCTTTTCTGGTTGCTATGAGCAAATGCAAACTAACTCATCACCCTTATTCAAGGAAAACTATGCCACCTTGAATGAGAGGCTGGTGATCTGTAAAGGAGCAACCTTTCACTCCAACTAGATGCCTCTAAGTCTTAGGCCATTTCCTATGTTTCTTTACATCCATCCAAAAAAAACTAGCTCTTAGTCACCTAGAAACAATGTTGCTAAAAGTTTAACTCTTAACATATAGTACAGTTGGTGTCATGTACAGTGATTTGACAGATTTTGTTGTTATGTATGATAGATATCAATGTTCATTAATTATATTTTTTTGGTTTTATTGATTTATAATGTTAAAGAGTATGTGTTTTAGATTAATTATATTATTAAATATGATTCATCTTTACTAGTGAAGAAATCTATCAATTTTACTAAATAAATATTAAAGATGCATTAAGGTTTAGATTTAGAAGTTAGGAAATAGTACACTATGATAATTAAATATTAAGACGGTGACATATAATGTGCATCAATATTCATAAATCTTATTGGATACTTTTTTATTAAAAAAAATGTATCACAATTCAATTGAGATACTTATTATTGGTTTATGTAAGTTGACTAATCATATTTATTTAAGGAACCTATTTCACTTAAAATTGGTGGCAAGTGATTTTCAGGTAAGAGGCTATTGGATATTTTTTTTATCAAGAAAGTAAATGTATCACAATTCAATTGAAACACTTATTATTGGTTTATGTAAGTTGATTAATCATCTTTATGTAAGGAACCTATTTCACTTAAAATATTGGCAAGTGATTTTTAAGTGAGACACTATTGGATATATTTTTATTAAGAAACAAAATGTATCACAATTCAATTGAGACACTTATTATTTGTTTATGTAAGTTGACTAATCATCTTTTATTTGGGGAACCTATTTCACTTAAAATTCTTGGCAAGTGATTTTTAAGTATGAAGCTTTTATTTATATGATATTTTTTTGAGTGTTATAATTTTACTAAGAAGCTGAGCTCTTAGCCAAACATAAATAATTTTCAA
Source organism: Pinus albicaulis (assembly GCA_034641835.2). NCBI lineage: Eukaryota > Viridiplantae > Streptophyta > Pinopsida > Pinales > Pinaceae > Pinus > Pinus albicaulis. The sequence continues at coordinate 232,592,766 of CM076576.1, forward strand.
ACATACTCTAAGCATAAAAAAAATCATTAAATATTTGAATGACAAAAAAATATAATTAAAATCTGAATGAATGTTTCTTTTAAATTGTTATTTTCTCTTTTTTTAATATAAAAATTAGACATTAATAATTTAGTTTTCAATTTAAAATAAAATTAGACATTAAATTAATATAATATCTTATTAATACAATCTTTTAATTATTTAGGAAACAAATATTATTTAAATAATACATTTTAATGTTTAAAATATATTTAATTTTATTAAACATTTCAATATTTTAAAAGGTAATCCATACACTAAATTCAACCACTTTCTCGAAGAAAGTGTAAATTTTATTCATACTTAACCAGGAGCAACTTACTAATTGAGACGTAAAGTGGTTTCTAATTCCTTTCCTTTATGTCAACCAGGTATTTTAGTCACCCCATTTTCATGGATAAACATCATATATTGTTCTCTTATATTTGGTTGTCCGAGATGCACTTGATAGAGGTGACAATTAGTATTTATGATGGTGTTTGGAAGATTGGTTTAGGTATTAATTTTTTAGTAAACGAGTTTTAAGATGTTAAATGACAAAATTGACATTTTAGTGATAAAGGCAATTTGGATGGAGGTGACCATTAGTATTTATGTCGGTGTTTCAAGGATAGGTTTGGATTTTTTTAAGTAAATGAGATTTAAGATGCTAAATGAAAAAATTGACATTTTAGTGATAAAAGCAATTTATTTTCTTAATCACTGTGGATTTATATAAGGAAATTATTCATTGAAAGTTGTGTATGATGAATTTAATGCATTGCATTGCATGTAGAGTAGATATAGGATTTATAGGAGCTTTCAAACATGATTAAAAAGAGGGAAATAGTTGGATATTTTATTATACTTGTGAAATTACAAATGACAATGGATGTTTCTAAGCATAATTTTGTAAAAATATTACTAATCATATTTCTACAAGTTAATTGGTTCAATGCTCAAGTTATGAAATTTAATAAAAATAAAACATTTATGACATAAGTCAAAGAGATTGACATTCAAAATACAACCTAAATTAAAACAACTATTGAAATTGAGGATCAATGATAACAGAACAATGTTATTTGGTACATAAATAGAAAAATGTTGCATTAAGGAAAAAAGAACACAAAATACTCTAGAAAAAAAAAAATGAACCCCTTGTTAGGGTAGAAACATTTATTGAGAAATATGAGTTAACTAGATAAAGTATCACCATAAAAAAAAACAAACTACATGAAAAATCAACTCCACTTGATTATATTGCCAGCTCATTCTCATATTCATTCTCGTATTCCATAAAATAGGAGAATGACACAACAACCACCTAAATTGGTATTGGAAAAAATTAGATCTATGGTTTGTTTCATGCCATCAATGTCAAATGGAGCTATTTCGTTGGAAGCAAAAGTCAAAGTTGTTATTTCCTTTAAAAGTCTTCATGACTTTCAATAAAGAAAATTGAGTCATCTTGATTGTGAATTGGAGTTTGTTATACGATCCAAGAAAAAAAATAGAGCCCATGTATGAAGTTGGCACCAATCAAAATAATTTGAATAAAGTACAACACTTGTACTTGTTACAAGATTTCAGATAAATGTTCTCTTAAGTAATGCAATTTTAACTTGAAACTCTATTTAAAAGATATGGACATTATTTCATCACTTGAACTTAATTGAATTTTAAATGCACATTGATATTTTAATATGTCAATGTTAGTTTTTACGTGTTAGTATTATTTCTTTGTTTTTACCCATTTGTTTTCTTATGTGTTGAAATTATTTCATGTTCTAGGGATTCTTTTTTGCGTGCAAACGCTAAATTTTATTGTATCAAAAACCCATCAATTTGAAATGGAAAGGCCACTTGAAACATAGTGAAGTTATTTCTTCTTGTATTGCTAACTTACTAAATTTAAATGTGGAATGTCATTAGTCCTATGCCAATGTATTTTATTTTTTAATGATAACTTTTCAATTGTAAATGTACATGCATGAAAAATATGTTGATGTTATTTCAACACTTTGATCTAACTTGTTCTTTGATGCCTATGGGAAATGGTATTGTTATGGTTTATAAGATTAAATAGATACTATTACTTAGGATTTATTAAAAAAGTAGGAAGCATATGAAATAAGAAAGGAGAAAGGGTGGATGTCAGTTATGTTGCATTGTTAAAATAATTCATGACATAGACCACACTTTGCTCATCATTTTTGTGTAGTCTTCACATGTGGACAAACATTGTTTACCTTGTCATGGTTTCACTAATCCAACATCCACAAAAAAATGGTTGAATTATTGTATGCACTTATCGAAAAGTATAAGACATTGGATTGGGTAGGATGTCTTCTTTTTTTTTAGTTTTTCTAGAATGAAGATATATAGTGTGAATTATCAAATGTAATTGATAGTTACATGAACTCGTGAGGAGTTGCTTGTACCTAATGGAAGGATATGCTTTTGTCTAAAAAATAGGCATTGAAATTGGATCATCACCAAAAAAATCTCTTTGTAAACATTGTAATAAGCATTTAATTATTGTTTTGGCATGTCACATACCGAACCACCTAAAATATATTAGGAAGACGAGATAGTAAAATTTTTTCTCTTAATCATCTTTCTTAACATGAGTCTAAAACCACTTCTAGGCATATGGATGCAATCCATCCATTGAGAGCTTTCCAACAATTGTACTCTTGCTCAATTCCAAACTATAACCAAAAAGTTATGGCTTATGTCACATGGCTTGGGTTCAAACTTGAGTTCAACAACAATTTTGTTGAATTCAAATTCAAATTTCTAATAAAGTTCACACACACACATATATAATATTAAATTTAATATATAGTCTAGAATATAATACTCATATATCAAATTTTTAATATTTATAATATAAATAAAGTTGTTAAATATATATAATTAAATTAAATTCATAATAATAATAATATATTATCTTCTTAAAATATATATTTTTTTCCCCAAGAAAAATCGTAGCTTTTATTAATGTAAATAAAAGTTACATTTTGTATATGCAAGTGCATATTCAGATCAGCTTTTAGCTGCCATATATACTGAGTAAAACCAGAAAAAATAATTACATCCGATTAGTTCCCCTTTCTTTTATACAAAACTGTATATCAAAATAGCTTGTTCACATGAATTCTGTTTAGGTATATATACAATATGACAACAATCAAATTAGGTATATAAATATCGGCAGCAATCTCTAATGGGAGCCATTCCCCCTCCTGTGTGCCGGTGCAAAAGGTATGTGGAAGTACTGATAATATGCATGATCATTCTGCTCCTGTACCTCCATATGAGCAGTCAGTAGGTGCGTCGTCTCCTTGGAAAGGAGGTCAGAAATTGAGTTCCACTCCCTGTAAATATGTCGACGTGAAATAGGATCAAAAATAGGTTTGAGCATATGAGTTTCATCCAAGATGTTCTGAAGTGTATGTGTGTGGCATGTGGATTGTGTAGTGAACCAGTCAATGACAATCTTTAAATCACCGAAAATTTGTAGAGCATGTATATTTTTGGTGATGGAAAACTGAAGTAGATACAAGAGGCAAGATAGTTCTGCATAATTGTTAGTGTCGCATCCAAGTCCAACCTTGACTTTGAAATGATGATTTGATGTCAAATTCATAATGAAACCACCACCACAGCCATGAGTTTGTGCAGATCCATCAAAATAGGCCCAAGGGTAGGAGTGATCAATGATCTCAGGAGTGATGATACGGGGAGGGGGGGAGGTGGGTTATTTGGGATATAGTGATAGATGGAGAGTATGTGGGCAGTAGATGAAGGCCAGTGATGCAGGATGTCTTGGAAGATGGTCCGGTTGCGGGCCATCCAAATATTCCAACAGATAAGGATAGGCATGTTGCGAATTTTGTGAGGAGATACCTCATTCCACCAATGGTCCCATGCTTCATTGATTGTGGGTCCTGTCTAGCGAGTATTAGGATGGATCGCGGCAAGTGTGATTTTCCATAGTTCAAGGGCCACAGAACAGTGGAGAAAAAGATGATGTGTGTCTTTAGGCTCCATTTTGAAAAGTGCATAGCGATGTGGTTCGGAGAAGCATATTTTTTGTAAGTTAGCACCAATAGGAATTTTATCAGATAGAATACACCACATAGAGTTTTTTTATTTTTTATTCATTTAATTTTTTTCAAATAAATTTATTAAAAAAATAATAATTAATAACAAATTTTCAAGTATCAATTTGGGAGTCAATTTTGAGTTTTTAATCTAGATATTTTTAGATAGAGCTCTCATTTTGAGATCAAAATTCTCATTAAGGTGGTAACTATGTTATCCTTGAGAATTAGAGTCATATGATCTACTTTTGGAATAAGTTTTTTCACGTAAGAATGTGCACATTGCTCAATAAGGGTATCATTAGAAGCTACATTCTTAAAAATATTTTTTTCTTTTGAAATACACCATCAGCTAAGCTCTGAGTTGTTATTTGAATGATCTTTCTCAACCTCTTCCTCCTCATCTCCCTCTTGAGATCATAGAGTTCCAAATATGTTATCGAAGGGATTGGATGAGCATAGATGAGACTCACTATCAAGTTGAGTCTCCCCAAGGATATTGCCACTTATGTTTTCTTTTTATTTGTTTGAATGCACCTTGCTCAATATTACTTTGAGAGGTTGAATTTTTCTTTGAACTCTGCTTTGGAGATGGTTCAATTTCTTGGGATTTTAAGTAGCATTTTACAAAATTCCCATACTCATGGAAAAAGTTACATTTAAAAAGAACCATCTCATAATTAGGGCTTATAGATAACATGGGTCCTAAAAATTCAATTAAATCGCCTCAGGCACTCCCTATTTAGAGTCCATTTCCACAGAAATTTTAGGACGTGAAATTTTTTATTTTAGGTTCAATGTAAGTTTTGTAACACTCCAACTTGTCTCCATTAATTTTGAAGGAATCAAAATCCCAAAATAATAGGGAGGTGTGGAATTTTTATCCAAATAGGAGCAAAATGGATTTCCATATTTGGGTTAAATTCAAGATTCTAGTGGAATAGATACATTCCCCTACAATGCATGAAAAGGAGACCAAATTCAAAGATCAAGTCCCTATCTTCTATATTTTCAAATAAAAATTGATATGGATGGGATTATTACATTATTTTCTCTTCATCTTGATGCTTATGGAGTGGTGAAATTAGTGAAATTAACTTATAGGAGCACTTTAGCAGCTATACCCAGTTTGAATAATTGGGGTCTCGAACCTTCCAGGCCTAGTGTGAGGCCTTACATTAGGGGAATTGTGAGGTCTAAAATGGGCCTCCTAATGAAATTATAAAATAATAGTAGAAATAATAAAATAAAATTAGATTACATCATCAAATTTTAGAGGGAAAAAAGAAAAAATTAAATTTTCAACTTATCTCCCTATGGGTTTAATCAAATTTCGAGCATAAACACTCATTGGATGCAGAATTTGATTCTTCATCCAAGGAGTACCCATTTTGCATACTTTCAATGTACCCTTCTACACGAAAAATGAGAATTACATGAAAAAACGTGATTGCAATCATGTTTTTTCATGTAATTCTCATTTTTCGTGTAGCAGGGACTATTGAAAGTATGCGACATGGGTACTCCTTGGATAAGGAATTTAATTTTTCATCCAACGATTACTTCTGCTCGAAATTTGAGTAAAACCTTAGGGAGATAAGCTGAAAATACGAGTTGAAAATATAGTTTTATTATTTTATTATTTTTTAATCTTTTTATGTTTTTACTCCAAAAATGGCGAATCATCCCCCATGGTTGACATCATCATCTTGAACCCTATTGGTTCTTATAAAGTTTATTTTGGTTGTACATTTTTTTTAGGAGGCCCATTTCTTGCATCCACTAATGTTATTCTACACACAGATACATTTCCAACGATCTAAGAATGATATCAATTACAGTTCATATGAAAAATTTATACCTCTTAAAAGTTCACCTATCGTGATGAACCACCATAATTTGAGAGGATACCACACCAATCCCCATATTCATGGAAAAGAGGCTAGGCACGTCAACATGATGAAGAAGACTATAAAAGGGCCAATATTCTAACTATAGTAAAGAGTTGGAGTCAAACTTAACTACTACTTTTCTATCAAGCTATGTTATAACTAGGTCACTAGGAGGAAAAGGAGTTTCATTATATTCAAGTGCATTATGTTCCATAGTTGAAAAGAGAAGCTAAGAGTGGATAGAAAGAGAGTCTAATGGAGAGGGTTTGTGTTATATCGCATCCCATAGACAACAAGTCTCTCTATTTTGTATTTGCACCATTTCCATTCCTAGAAAGATAGAGCAGAACAACCTCACATTCCATTTGAGTTTTCCCCTGTAAGGATTTTCCAAATCATATCTTGTGTTCATTATGGTTTTTTGGTGTTTATATTTCATTGTTCCCTATTTTCCATACTTTATTTATGACATGCATAAGTATAAATCATTAACATAATAAACATATAAATATAATAAAAAGAAACCCTCGTAGTATAGATTTTAAATTTCAATATATTTTTATCAAATTTGTTCAGATGAACTATCTAGTGGAATGTCTAGTGCATTTTACAGATCAAAAATATTTAAAATTCCTTTCGCAGTAATAGGTAGAAATAGAGATTTGATTGATCCAATTATTAGGGGTCTATTCTTGAACAATTCTAGGGCTAGGCCAAAGGCTAGTGCACTTACTAATTAATCCTCTCTCCATAAGAATTTTTATGTTAAATTATGCCATAGAATGTCTCATATCAAGATTATGGATTGAACACACCCTTTTTACAATTCTTGATTTCTTCTCACTTATTGAAGCTTGGGCTTCTACATTTGATGTGGAAGGCCCACCCATTGACATTGATTAATAACACACCAACAAAAAAACATCAACAAATATGAAGTGCAAACATAGATAATTGAAAGGCATAAGAAAGCATATAATAATATCTAGAAATCCAATGTTGACAAAATCACATGAAAATCCATCCATGAAATTAGGCTGAGGGGATTAGTGATCTAAAGACACTACTCATGACTTCACTAGACTAAATTAACATGACAATAGGAAACCATAGCTACAATAAACACACAGCCTCTCTCTCTCTCTCTCTGATAAAAAATAATTTTATGCAAAAATATTTTATCAATTTGTTTTCTATAAAAATGAATTTATAAATTTGAAAGCACATGAATTTAAAAAAATACAAATACTCAATATTAAGTGTTCACCCTCAACTTGCGGCACATCAACAAATACAACACACACTTTAATGACTGTGAAAATCTTCATGCTAAAATACTAATACTCACTCTCAATGACTATGGGAAAATATTAACTTGTGAGAAAACATAAATACATATGAAATCACATTTACCAAGTATTTTGAGTAAGCAATCTCTTAATTTATTTTTTCCTATTATGCTTGTTACAAGCATAGTATTATGCATTCTATTTTTATTTGATAGGATATTACTTTGTCTTTACCTAAAAAAATTGCAACTTTTTTATAATTTAACATTATGGATTAAATTTTATTATTTTTATTAATATTTAAAGTTATTTATTTGCAATATGAATTGTTTAGGTCTTATTTTGTAATGATTGGTATTGTAGCTTTGGGCAAAGCAATGTTATGTGGATAATTGCCTCCTATTTTTCTCCCATAATTTTTGGATCATAATTTTTAGATACTTTATATAATTGCAATACTTATGCTATGATTTTTAGATACTTTTAAATTTTTCATTGTTAAGTTTCATATAAACCACCAAAAATTAAAATACTTGAAAATAGTTCATACTCACATAAATATCATATTTACCATCAATTACTACTCAAATTTTTTTGCATAAAAAGTGGATAAGAACAAGATGTAAATAAGTATACTTTAGAGTTGCCACTGCCCACCATTATCTATGTTTTCTTCAACACTTTAATTAATATGAGTAAAAGTGTAAATGTGCAAACTTAATATATAATTTTACTTAATAACAATAAGAAATAAATTAAAATTTATTATTAATAAATTAAAATGATTTTTTAAAGGTATATATTCAACATATCTTTCACACACACACACACACATATATATATGGCAAGACCAACTACCCTTTAAAATATATCTATCTATACTTTACACACAAAATGTAAAACTTCTAGAGAACCTTCTCAACAAAAACATTATCATTACAATAAGACATAGGATTAGATTCTCTATTGCCACAATGCAAAATTATAATTAACAAAATACCTAGGTTCATTGATCAAGTGGATTCTAAACCTTAACAAAAACTTGAATTCAATATTTTTACTTTAATTTAGCTATATTTAAACTAAGTGGTAGTATTTTTACTTTAATTTAGCTATATTTGAATTAAGTGGCAAGTACTAGCTACTATATAACATTTATTTATAAAATAGATATAAATAGCAAATTATAGGAGTTACTTTATCAATATTATTGTTTATTTGATTGGAAACTATGTATATGAAAATATTTTGATGCTTAATTTAAAAATGTATTAATTTATATAAATTAATGATGTTGTTTATAAATATAATATACATTAAAATATATAAAAGGCAAAAAATTAAATTAAAAAAATAGAATTATATCATTTTTATATTAATAAATAAGATGCTAAAATAGAAATAAATAAATGAGAAGAAATAAAAGTATTAAAAAAATTATAAAACAAAAATAAATAAAAAATATTTAACCATTATATATTAATTTGGAAAAATATACCATTAATATATTAAACATATAATTTTATAAAGAAATTTATTTTATTTATGTATTAAAAATTAATATTAAAAAATAAAATAAAAATATGTATACAATTATAATAAATCAATTTTAAAAAAAAATATTAATAAACACTTTTTACATTTTGAAAAATGTACATGTAAGTATTTGGAATAGGATTAAGACTTTAAAAGGTTAGGAATTTTAAATTATTATTATTTTTTAATTTTTTAATATAATGGAATTTTATTGTTATATATATATATATATATATATATGTTTTGGAAAAATTTATAATAATTAAGTTGTTAAAGTAACAGTGAGGATAACTATTTATGGTGGGTATCAGTTAATGTAAGTTGACTCATTATTTTTATTTGCTTGTGGTGTGTAAGAAGACAAACTTTCACTCATGCCAAATACTTTTAGAACTTAGACTTTTAACCTATTTCTTTACCTTGGAAGAAAATGAACTCTTAACCTAACAAAAACAATTTTGGAACATATTCCAAAGCCACTCTTATATATTATTAAAAATATATAACTCTTATATATAATATTAATAAATGATAATTAACTTCTTCTTTTTAAAATTAAATTTATTAATAAAAAAATAAATATATAAAAATGAAAAGTAATTGGAAAATAATTAAGAGTTTCAAAAAAACTGAAATTTCAAATTATTTAGTTTTTCAATATTTTATTATAATAATGAAATTTCATTGTTGTTTATATTATTTAAATAATTATTTTTTTATATTAATTTAGTAAAATATATAATATTAATAGATTTTATGTAATATTTTTAAATTAAATATATTGATAAAAAAATGATTATATTAATTTTATATTTAAAATAATTATTTTTACACTTTCAAAAAGCTAAAAAATTATTCAATTACCTATAAATTTTAATAAATTTTACAATGTTAAATGAATAGTTATAACACTTTATATGTTTAAACCTTCAAAACAAGTGTAGGTTTCCAAATATATAATTTCCTCAATAAATTTCTTTAGAAATACATAAGACACCTAAATTTTATCTCTTTTTTCAGATGAAACCATGCAATGCATTAAAATACCCCTTATTCAAGCCCAAATGTGTAAAATCAAATGATATTCCAAGTTCTATGGGAACTATTCTCTTCCTCCCGCATAAGGGAGAGAATATAATACAAATAGGGAGGGAACTATTATAATATAGCTAGTTCTCTTGCCAAATGTAACATCCAATAATGCAGAAAATTGACAAATCCTTTCTCATGCTTGTGCCCATATATTATGAAGCACCACATGAAATAAATTGAGTTGTCTTTAGTGTGATTTTTTGAAGGATTTTCGGGCGGAGTTTTCCGATCTAATTTCTCTAAAATCTAGCAGGAATTCATTGAAAACAGAAGTTAAATGAGTAATCTTGCATAATCGAAGTGCCCTAGGGGTTTTTTAGGGTGTTGAATCCATATATACAATCAAAAAACTAGTTTAAATAACAGAAATAAAGATTTCACCTCAAAACATTTTGTCGGATTCCAGCACTGGAAACTCCAAAAAGTCACACTAAAGACAATAATGAAAATGCTATTACATTTTCCTATTCACTTCCTTCGTTGTCACTTTCTTCGATAGAGCTGGAGTTGGAGCTTTCTTCGTTGGAGACTTTTCACCAGCTTTCTTCAATAAATTAATCTCCCAGTCGTTGGCGCAACTGCTGGACTACTCTCCTACCCCAATACAGTTTGGAACATTGAAACACATCAAGATTCTTCAACGAACTCAAATGCCTCTTAGATTTCCAACTAAGTGTGGGAGCATCTGCATAGTCGAGCACTCTCTCAAGTCAAGACTGTCGAGGTCGGTTAGTTTCACAAACGAATTAGGAAGCATCTGCAGGGTGGAGCACCCACTCAAGTCTATAGAACACAAACCCATCAGGTTCCTAATTGAATCTGGGATCACCTGCAGAGTGGAACACTGGTCTAAATCAAGATCTTCGAGGCCCGTTAAGTTGCCAACCGAATTTCAGAGAACCGGCAAACTCGAACACTAGTGCAAATCAAGATTTTTGAGGCCCATCAAGTTCCCAACCGAATCTGGGAGAACCTACAGACTAGAGCACCAGCTCGAGACAAGACGTTGAAGGCCCGTCAGAGTCCCAACCGACTCTGGGAGCATCTACATAGTGGAGCACCAGGACAAGTTAAGATTTTGAAGGCTCGTCAACGTCCCAACCCGGTCTGGGAGCCTCTGCAAAGTGGAATAGCCGCTCAATTCAAGATCTTGGAAGCCCGTTAGGTTCCCAATCTAGTCTGGGAGTATCTGTAGAGTGGGCACCATTCCAAGTGAAGACTTACGAGGCCCGTCATGGTCCCAATTGAGTTAGGTAGTGTCTGCAGAGTGTGGAAACCTCTCTAGTCAAGACTGTAGAAGCAGGGAAATTCACGCATTTGGAGGCCCGTCAGTTTCCCAACTGAGTAGGGGAGCATTTGCAAAGTGTAGCACCGATACAATTCAAGCATTTGTAGGCTTTCTAGCTTCCCAATCGAATTCAGAAGAGTCTGCAGAGCGGATCAGTCGCTTAAGTTGAGATGCTGGAGGCCTGCTAGGTTTCCAATTGAGTCCGGCAGTGTTTGCAGAGCTGAGCAGTTGCTCTACTTGAGATGTTGGAGGCCTGCTAGGTTCCCAACCGAGTCCTGAAGCATTTGCAGAGAGAAGCAGAAGCCCAAGTTGAGATGTTGGAGGCCTGCTAGGTTTCCAATTGAGTCTGGAAGCCTTTGCAGAGCATAGCAGTTTCTCAACTCGAGATGTTGAAGCCCTGTTAGGTTTCCAATTGAGTCAGTAATCGTCTGCAGAGTGAAGAAACGGCTCAAGTCGAGATGTTGGAGGCTTGCTAGGTTCCCAATCGAGTCTGGAAGAGCCTGCAGAGTGGAGTAGTAACTCAAGTCGAGATGTTGGAGGCCTGCTAGGTTTCCAATTGAGTCTGGAAGCATTTGCAGAGTGGACCAACTGCTCAAGCGAAGACGTTGGAGGTCTGCTAACATCCCACCCGAGTATGGAATAGTCTGTGGAGCAGAGTTGTAGCTCAAGTCGAGATATTCAAGGCTTTCTAGGTTCCCAACCGAGTACGGAAGAGTCTGCAGAGTGGAGCAGCCTCTCAAGTCGAGATGTGGGAGGACTGCTAGGTTTCCAATTGAGTCCATAAGCGTCTGCAGAGCGGAGCAGTAGCTCAACTTGAGATGTTGGAGGCTTCCTAGGTTTCCAATTGAGTCTAGAAGCGTTTACAGAGCTGAGCAATGTCTCAACTTGAGATGTTGGAGACCTACTAGGCTTCCAATTGAGTCCGAAAGCGTCTGCAGAGTAGAGCAGTAGCTCAACATGAGCTGTTGGAGGCTTGCTAGGTTTCCAATTGAGTCTGGAAGCGTCTACAGAGCGGAGCAATGGCTCAAATTGAGATGTTGGAGGCCAACTAGGTTTCCAATTGAGTCCTAAACTGTCTACAGAGCGGATCAATAGCTCAACTTGAGATGTTGGACGCCTGCTAGGTTTCTAATTGAGTCTAGAAGTGTCTGCATAGTGGAGCAGTGACTGAACTTGAGATGTTGGAGGTTTGCTAGGTTTCCAATTGAGTCTGGAAGCATCTGTAGAGTGGAGCAGTTGCTCAAGTCGAGATATTTGAGGCCTGCTAGGTTCCCAACCGAGTACGGAAGAGTCTGCAGAGCGGAGAAGTTGCTCAAATTGAGATATTTGAGGCCTGCTAAGTTCCCAATAGAGTACGAAAGAGTCTGCAAAGCGGAGCAGTCGCTCAAGTTGAGATGTTGGAGACTGCTAGGTTTCCAATTGAGTCTGAAAGCATCTGCAGAGCAAAGCAGTAGCTCAGCTTGAGATATCTGAGGCCTATTAGGTTCCCAACCGAGTACGGAAGAGTCTGCAGAGAGGAGCAGTCACTCAATTCAAGATGTTGGAGGACTCCTAGATTTCCAATTGAGTCTAGAAGCATCTACAGAGCGGAGCAGCTGGTCAAGCAGAGACGTTGGAGGTCTACCAGCTTCCCAACTAAGTACGAAAGAGTCTGTAGAGCGGAGGAGTTGCTCAAGTCGAGGTATTTGAGGCCTGCTAAGTTCCCAACTGAGTCTGGAAGCATCTGCAGAGAGGAGCATTTTCTCAAGTTGAGATATTCGAGGCCTACTAGGTTCCCAACAGAGTACGAAAGATTCTGTAGAGTGGAGAAATTGCTCAAGTCAAGATGTTGGAGGCCTGCTAGATTTCCAATTGAGTTTGCAAGCCTTAGCAAAGCGTAGTAGTTTCTCAACTCGAGATGTTGGAGGCTTGTTAGGTTTCCAATTGAGTCATGAAGTGTCTACAGAGTGGAGCAACGACTCAAGTCGAGATGTTGGAGGCCTGCTAGGTTCCCAACCGAGTCTGGAAGAGTCTGCAGAGCATAGAAGTTGCTCAAGTTGAGATGTTGGAGGCCTGCTAGGTTTCCAATTGAGTCTGGAAGCCTCTGCAGAGCGTAGTAGCTGCTTAAGTGAAGACGTTGGAGGTCTGCCAGCTTCCCAACCGAGTATGGAAGAGTTTGCAGAGCGAAGCAACGGCTCAAGTCGAGATGTTGGAGGCCTGCCAGGTTCCCATCAAAGTCTAGAAGAATTTGCAGAGCGTAGTAGTCACTTAAGTCGATATTTTGGAGGCTTTATAGGTTTCCAATTGAGTCCAAAAGCCTCTACAGAGCGTAGCAGCTGCTCAAGCAGAGATGTTGGAGGTATGCCACTTCCCAACCAAATATGGAAGAGTCTGCAGAGTAGAGTAGCGACTCAAGTCAAGATGTTGGAGGCCTTCTAGGTTCCCAACCGAGTCCGGAAGCGTTTGCAGAGCAATTTCTCAAGTCAAGATGTTGGAGGCCTAATAAGTTTCCAGTTACATTCGAAAGCCTCTGCAGAGCATAGCAGTTACTCAAGCGGAGATGTTGGAGGTCTGCCAGCTTCCCAATCGAGTACGGAAGAGTCTATAGAGCGAAGCAGTGCCTCAAGTCAAGATGTTGGAGGCCTGCTAGGTTCCCAACCCAATCTGGGATCTTTTTCAAAGTGAAGCACCCTGAACAGATCATACTTTGGAGACCCTTCAACTTCCCAACTCAATCTGGCAGCAACTTTATTTTGCTACAGTATTGAAACTTGACGTTTTTCAATGATTACATATCAAATAATTCAACTGGAAAATTTTCAAGATTATTGTTCCACAATGCAAGTTTTTCGAGGTGCTGCATGTTCCCAATGAAATCTGGAAATATACAATTCCCTCAGCTGCAGAGGTGCCTGCAATGTTCACATACATTATTAAAGTACGTCTAGACTGTAAATTTCACAGGCAATGTGGTATAGGAAGACAATTCTTAAATGTTGTCAATTTTTACAATTTGAAAATACATATATATATATATATATATATATATATATATATAAGAATAATAATACCTGAGATTCACGTTGCTAGAGTGTTTTCGAAATTTCTCCCTTTATATGTAAAACTCTTAAATTCTTTGTTGGAATTGAGGAAGGTAAGGAAGATTTGGGATAGTTCCCCCAGTGGAGATATATCAGGTGTCGTAATTGCTAGCAAACACTGAATAGGATTTCAACAAAACAACCTTCAGCCTTGAGCAACTGCAACATGTTCATATTACACAATAAACGAGTGCGAGCAGGCTCCGCAATGTTTTCTAAATATTGTTCAAGTTTTTCAAAATATTATTCATCCTCATTTTCATCAACCAGGTTAATTCCACGCACCTGAATTGTTCACTCGAGCTGTTAAAAACAAGATTCATTCTTGCAAAGTTTTAAGAATTCAAAACTAACCAGACACAATTTTGATAACAGGACGCTATTTGGAAGTCTGTCAAAAACACTGACAAAAGGAGACAACAGAACATAGAAAAACGAAAAATGAATTGTTGAGAGCACCCAGATTCTTTTATTATGGAGAGAAATATATATATGCGCACATGGTAATTTACAGAAACAGTTAAATTGACTAGAAACTAATTCTAAACTAACAGTTTAACCAACTAACAATTAATTTTTTAACACTCCCCCTTAATCTTGAGGGTTACATTGTTTTATGCCTAACTTTTGACATTGAAATTCAAAATTAACTTTTCCTACCGGTTTGGTGAAGATATCCGCTAACTGATCCTTGGAATCACAAAATTTGAGAACGATATCACCATTTTTTACGAGTTCATGAATGAAGTAAAAACAAGTGTCGATATGTTTTCTCTTTTGATGAAAGACATTGTTCTTCGATAAGGAAATAGCAGAAGTGTTGTCACAAAGGATTGAAATAGGTTCATTTTCTGTATATTCGAAGTCATAGAGAAGTCCCTTTAGCCACACTGCTTGACATGATATTGAATTCACTGCAATGTACTCAACCTCTGTTGAAGATAACACAAATATGGGTTGTTTTTTGGATGACTACAATATCAAGTTTCTGCCAAATAGAAAAGCATAGCCAGAAGTGTTTTTCCTATCATAAATACCTCCTGCATAATCACTGTCTATATAACCAACAAGCTCACTGTCTGTAGAGGCTGCATACGATAAACCATAAGTAGATGTACCTGCAATGTATCTTAACACCCTTTTTACAGCTTTCCAATGAGGGTCTTTAGGATATTCCATAAACATGGAAATATAAGTAGTTGCAAATGTTATATTAGGTCTAGTAGTAGTTAGATACATAATAATACTAGAAAGTTGCTTATACAAAGTTGAATTAACAACAATACCCACATCATCTTTACTTAACTTTGTACCAACTTCAATAGTAGTATCCATTGGTTTACACCTATCCATCTTAAAATTTAGCAAAATTTCAGTAACGTACTTTTGTTGACCCATAAAATACCATCGTGTGTTTGTTTCACTTCGATACCTAAGAAGTATCTCATTAATCCAAGATCTGTCATTTCAAATTCATTTTTCATAGCAGCTTTAAATTCATCTAACTGCATTTTACCTGTATAAATTATGTCATCAACATAAAGACATAGTATCAACATATTACCTTGATCATCATTCTTGATATACAAAGTGGGTTCATTGTCGCTCCTTCTGAAACCATTATTCAGCAAGTAATGGTTTATTCGGCTGTACCAAGCTCCGGCTGTACCATGCTCTCGGAGCTTGCTTCAAGCCATACAATGCTTTCTTCAACCTGTACACCTTGTTTTTTTTTATTTTTTTTTCGAAACCAGGTGGTTGATCAACATACACTTCTTTATTCAAAACACCATTTAAAAAAGAAGACTTTACATCCATTTGGTAAATTGGCCACTTCTTTTGTGTTGCAATACCTAATACAAATTGAACATTATCAATTCTTGCTACATGTGTAAATGTTTCACCATAATCTATGCCAAGTTGTTATGAGAAACCTTGGGAAACTAATATTTCTTTGTGTTTATCAACTTCACCTCTCTCATTTAACTTAGTTTTAAGAACCCATTTGACACCTATAGAATTGTTATCATCAGGTAGATCAACTAAATCCCAAGTTTGATTTCTTTCAATAGCATCGAATTCATTATTCATTGCATCTACCCTTTCTTTTTCCTTTATAGCCTCTTCAAAACAAGTAGTTTGAAATGAAATAAATACAAAATTTACAATATCATCAACATCGTCTTGTGCATAACTATCACTTAAGCTTCTCATTTTTGGATTATTAGAATCAGACCCATTTAAAGATGATGAACTGTTATTGCTTGATGAACTACTATTGGTTTTGTCTTGAACTTGTAATCTTGGAATGCTCGTTGTAGATGTTTGATGTTCATCTAACACAATAAAAGTATTAGGACAAGTATTGCTCTCCATTTCATTCCAATATTTGTCTTCTATAAATTTCACATCTCAACTTACAACAAATTTCTTAGTTACAGGATTAAATAATCTGTATGCTTTATATTGATCACTATACCCTATAAAGATATACTTTTCGCTCCTATCATCAAGCTTCTTTCTTAATTTTTCTGGAACATGAGCGAAAGCAATACAACCAAATACGCGAAAGTGTGAAACAATTACCTTTTGTCCACTCCATGCTTCTTCAGGTACAAAATTTTGAACAGTGGAAGTTGGTGATATATTCAAAATATATACCAAACATGCAACTGCTTCAACCCATAAATATTTAAACAAATTTCGTGTTTTGAGCATACTTCAAGCCATATTCATAATTTTCTGATTCTTTCTTTCCGCGACTCTGTTCTGTTGTGGAGTATAAATGGTTGTTGTCTATTTTTTAATACCATGTTGTTTACAAAACTCAATGAATTTGTTAGATTCATACTCACCTCCAATATTAGACCTGAGAACTTTAATGAACTTTCCACTCTGTTTTTTAGCCTCGGCTTTGAAATCCGTGAACTTGGAAAATGTTTTGGATTTGAATTTGATGAAACACACCCATATTTTCTTGCTAAAGTCATCAATAAATGTAAGAAAATAGAGATTGCCAGCAACTTATTTTGCTTGCATACGACCGCACAAATTTGTATGCACTAACTCTAGTTGTTCTTTGGCTCTATAAGAGGCTGATGCAAACTATCTCTCTTATGTTTACCCATTCTACAACTTGTATAGGAAGAGAGTTTGTAATTTCACCATCTTTACTTTGTCATTACCTTGATAAGCAACCTTAAGTATATCCCATATTGATTTAGAAGTCTTAGCAGCAGTGATTTTAGAAAAAATAGAGTCATCTAACGAATTTAAAATGCAAGACTTTGCTCTACCTTCAAGTTTCTGTTTAATTTCATCAAATTGTTTTCTTTGAGCAACACTCATTGCAGCAATTATATTTGCGTCAGGTTCTGTGAACCCCATTTCTACAGTTTCCCAACAACCGAAACCTTGCAAGCATGCTTGCACTTTAAGGCTCCAATTATCATAAATTTTCCCACTAAATAGAAGCGTAGGGATGGTAAATTGACTCGTCGAAGCCATGTTTGAAGCAATAAAAAATTTGAGAACAACACCTTTTAAACACTTCAAAATTAGGAAAAACAGAGTTTTGATGACTTTCAAGAAGGGTCACTGCAGAAGACACAGGAAAAACAAAAAAAACAGATTGTGGACAAGATTTCCCTTCTCACGATACATGTATCTCAAGTCTCCAATACATATTCTTCAGTGGCGACTGCTATTGATGGATGGCCATTCCTCTAGATTGATTGATAAACATAGTTCCGTTCAAGATTGTAGCGGTGGAAGAAACATAAACGAATTATGATAGTTTGGGATGAATCGATGGCAATAGTGCTAAATATGTAATAACTTTTGCAAACGTTGGAACAAAATTAATCGTTGAAACAACTCTAGCTACAGGTAGATTAGTTAGTAGTTGTTGTTTTCTTTATGTATACCCCAGAACTATTGACCCAGTACACTTGAAGAGCTTATGTGTTGACCCAGATGGAAGGAGTAGCCCATGTATTGACCCAGATGCTTTGATTGACCCGGGACACTTGAGGAAGAGCTACTGACCCATTCTCCCCTGTAAACCCAACTTTCTTGCAAATTATTATACCCTGCCTGTTGTCTCGCCCTTCTTGTATCTTGACTGTTGTTGCCTTATTGCCTTAATATGCCTGCTCTACAACCCTTTCTTTTCCTAAATACCTAATTCTATTTATAAAGTTAGCCCTATCCGACTTAAGGGAGGTATAAAGAGCTCCCATGAAGGAGACAATAATGCCCTTGGGGTTGCATTAATTTCAACGTAAAAAACAAATTCTGGTTACAATCACATGTAACGAATTATGAAAGTAGAAATCTCTCTACAAAAAACCTGATCCAACAGGTTTGACCACCCAGCAACGCGGGACCTGCACAATTTTCTATGGTGGCAACAAAAAGGATCATAGCCTCTCTTCGACTGAAACTAATCTCCAGAAGTTCGAACTAAATTGAACACAACAGTGGAGTTGCAGCATGCCAGCGTCAATGCAGCAGATGACAGGGCCAACTCGCTCTTCACACACACGGCGGGGTCCGTTTTTCTCCCTCGACAACATGCTTCTCTCTTAATGGCATGGTCTATCAGCACATAGTGGGAAAGAAATCAATGACTGATTTATGGTCTTTTGCGGAAAGAATAGAGGGGCAGTAGCACTAACTCTCACAACCAAACTTGACAATGGCGGCTCTGATACCATGACAAAAGGAGACAACAAAACACAAAAAAACGAAAAACGATTTGCTGAGAGCACCCAAATTATTATTATTATTATTATTATTATATATATATATATATATATATATATATATATATATATATATATATATATGCTCGGATAGTCGGTTATAAGCAGTTAAACGGAAGCTAAAACTAATTCTAAACTAACGAGTTTAACCAACTAGAAATTAATTCTTTAACAAACACTTCAAAATACTTACGAGGTAATTGGCCAAAAAGCATGAAAAAGCTTGTGATTAGTTGGGTTCCAAATCTGAAGCTCACAATCATTCTCAGCCAGAGATCTGCCCAAATCTCTAAACGTGGTCATGCATTCTCAAGTGGTTTCCATTGTCCACTTCCACCAAACATCTGTTTTCTAGCTTCCAAAGAGCCAACGATCCTTCCCAGTCGGTTCCATTCAATATTATAATGACTCTATCTCTGTCTTCTCCTCTGAAGAAGCATGCAATGTCTAAGGATATCTTCTTCTCCTCCTCATCAAGACCGTCATAGAAAATTTTTAGCCTGCCTTATATATCATCATGAAGCATTTTGGAGATTTTGCGAAGTTGTGCTTCCCAATGATCTAAATCATTTTTTCCACAAGAAGCGAGCCAAGCACTTTAATAGATAGTGGTAATCCAAGGCACGAATCCAAAAACTTATTAACCACTTTGTCGAATCCCGCAGCAGGATGATGTTGGCCAAATGCATGCTAACAAAGAGCTCTTTGGAGTGTTGTGGATCGAGACATGTTAGCATGTAAATTGAGGACCACTTGCATTTAGAGGAAGAGAGAGAAAATCAACTTCACCTTCCAACTAATTTTTCTCCTAAAAGGATTTCCCAAAGCATATCTTGTGTTCATTGTAGTTTGTTAATGTTTATTTTTTAGTGTTCTCTATTTTCCATATTTTCCTTGTTCTAGATTTATTAACTTAATAAATTTAGAAATCTAAGAAAAATAAACCCTCATAGTATAGATTTTTGAATTTCAATATATTTTATCATATATGTTGAGATGAACTATCCAGTGGAATATCCACTACATTTTATGGATAAAAATGTATAAAAATGGTTTTTTGCAGTAATAGTAGAAATAAAGTTTTGATTGATGCAATTCTTAGGGGGTATTCTTGAACAATAGTGGGGCTAGACCAAAGGTTAGTGAACTCATTAATTAATCCTCTCTCCATAGAATTTTTTATGTGTAATTTTGCAGTAGAGTCTTTCATAACTAGAGTAGGGTTGGAACCCACCCTTTTGAAAATTCTACATTTCTTCTCACTCGTTGAACAAGGGCTTCCACATTTGATGTGGAAGGCCCTACCATTGAGATTGTTTAACAACACACCAATAAAAAAATTCAACAAATATGAATTGCAAGCGTAGAGAAATAAAAGGCATAAATAAACACAAGATAATATGTGGGAGTCTGACAAAATTGCTCAGAGATCCATCCAAGATTGGGATGAGGAGATTAATAATTTACAAAGACAACTAGAGACTTCACTAAACTAAAATAGGATGACAGCTAAAGAAACCCTAAGTGCAACAAAAACACAACTTTTAGCTCCATATTTTGTATATATGTGAAATTAATATAATTAATTTAATTTTGAAAATTAATTAGATTAAACTTACACAAAGAAAAATACACTGAGAAATTAAATATACATTTTTTATTTTACAATCTATTTTTATTAAATTTTTTATGAATTAAATAATATTTTATATATAATATTTTATGAATTTCTCACTACATATTTATATAAAAATAAATTTCAATTAATAAGAAAAGGTTAATTAAATTTTTTTAAAGAGATCTCCGGATTATCCACAGTGTGATCAAACAATGGTCTACGTTTTGAATCCCAGCAGGGATCCATCCTCAGGATAAGATGATGAATGAAAAGTGAAAGAAGGATGCAGAGAACATGGTTTATATATAGTGAAGGAGCAGAGGAAGAGCCGACAGAATAACAAATATTTTTTAATTTATAATTTAAGTTTTATTATCTTGTTATAATTATTTTTAATAATAAATTTATTTTTATTTTTATTTTTAACAAAATATATGCTATAATTAAATAATAATAATTATTAATAAATTAAATTGTAAGTGATCTAAAGTTTATTTAAAAATTTTAAATTATAAAATTCTTATAATATCATATTCATTGACTTAATAATAATTATTATTAAGTTTAATAAAATTTTATAAAATTTTAATTTTTTTGCTTAATTGTAAGTGATAAAACATAAAGTAACTAATTTTTTTTTTTTTAATTCTTTATATTTTTATATTTTTATATATTAATTGCTTAATTATAAGTTACTAAAAAAATTTTAAAATTTTCTCCAATTAACTGCTTAAGAAGAATTTAAACTAAAAATCCCTAAATATGAGAAACCCTAACAATTATAGGAAATATTTACAAAATTGAAAAATATTAATTAATTAATAAAAATAAATAATAGCTTACTTTAATTAGTATTAACATTCATTATTTCAAATAAATAAGTGAATGTAAATAAATTTAGCTATTATTTATAATTATTATAAGTTAATTCTATTAATCATTATTGATTCCATTAAAATTCAATCCTAACTAATCTAATATTGAATATGATCATTAAATATAATTTATTTTTATTTTTATCTAAAAACTTTAGATACTAATAATAATTATTAGTTAATTAATTTTTATTAATAGAAAATAAAAATTAATTAATAAGGATAATTATTAAAAGTAAATAATCTAATTAGATGTTCGTAAAGACCAAACCCTAAAAAATCTATATGGAGGAGAAGCAAACCTGTGATATAGTACCTGGGTAGAAGACAAGCTCTAGGAGCACATCTATCGAATTAGAGGCCGCCAACTATCACTGATATCAAATCCTTCATCCCTATTAATATTATGTGGGTGTTTCATAATCTCGAGCACTTCTCTATTTTTTATTCTTCGATAATGTTCTTCCTTGGCAACGATCTTAGCATCCTCCAGACGTAAGTGATGTTTAGTTTATGAGGAGTGCTCAGCAAGGGCCGACGTGTGGCATCGCTCATGTTTAATATCGGCACCATGTTCCTTAAGATGCTTTTTTAAGAGAGCGTCTAGTTTCACCAATGTAACTCTTTCCACAAACAATCAATCTTGTAAACACCTTTAAGCTGCTCATGACTAATACTATCCTTAACTGACCACAAAAGCTTGAAAACCATAATTAAATTTGGTCATCAATATTTTTATAAATTTAAATTTGAAAATACATAAATTTATAGCACACATAATTGACTCTCAATGACGATCGACAATATTACTCCCACTTGTGAGAAATTGAATAAAATTTTCCTTAGTATTTTGCATACCCACTCTCTGAATTTGTTTCTCCTTGTTTATAAAAATAGGTATAAATGACAATGAAGGGTTACTTAAGGTTGTCTTTAGTGTGACTTTTGGGAGCTTTTTCTGGTGCATTTTTCCAGTCAAATTTCTTTAAAATTTGGCAAAAATTCATTCAAATCACAAGTTTGATGTGTAATCTTGCACAATCGAAGTGCCATAAGGTATAGGGTTTTTTTTATGGTGCTGAAATTTTTTATGGTTGTAAATATCTATAAAGTATATTTTATTTATAAATATACAAAATATAAAGTTAAAAAAGAAAAATTAAAAATAAACAAAAGAAAAAATTAAAAAATATATTGATAAATTAATAGAATAAAACAATTATATATTTATTTAGAAAAAAAATATTTAATTACATTAAATAAATATATAAATTTGTATTTATACATATTATATATATATATATATAATTTATTTGGAAAAAATATTTAATTACAGTAAATAAATATATAATTTTATATATAAAAACGGTTATTTATACATTTAAAAAATAGCCATATCTATATATAGCTTTCGATTGTAACATTTTCATATTTGAAAAAGATGATAAATTAATTTTAAATAAAACCTAAAATGGTTTTGATTTTACTTTTTTATATTTGAAAAATGTACACATTTAAGTTTAAATTTTAAGATGATAAGCACTTCGAATATGATTAATAATTTGAAATATTGAGAATTTTAAATTATTAAGTTTTTTCGATATTTTATTATAATAGAATTTTATTGTTTTTATATAATATTTTATTAATTGTATAATTAAGATTTTTAAAGATTGGTAATTTCAAATTATTAATTTTTTTTAATATTTTAATATAATAAAATTTCATTACTTTTATATAATATTTAAATATCTTTTTTAATTACTGTGGTAAATATATAACATTAATAAATTTTATGTAAAAAATTATTCATAAAAAATAATAATTAAATCTATTTATAAAAAAATCAAATATATAAAAAATTATTTTAATTTTATATTAAAAAAATAATTTTAACACTTTTAAAAAGTTAAAAGTTATTTGATCCTTCTTGTGAATTTTTAATAATCTTCAATCAATAAGTTATTAAATCCTTTTTGTGAATTTTTATTAATCTTCAATAAATTTTAACATAAATTTGTGTTAAATGAATTTACATGAATTCAATGTAAAAATTTCAATAAATTTGTAACATAAATTTGTGTTAAATGAATTTACATCAATTTAATATAGAACTGAGGCAAAGAAGTTAATTTTGTAATAATGCTTTTATATCTTTAAACCTTTTTAAAAAGTCACGAGACTCTGTTCCCAAGCGTCCCCGAGATTACCTTCACTGGAGCCCTTTGCCGATCTTTCGTCACTGCTTTCCTTATAGGAGCTTTCTCCCGAGCTTTCTTCACTGAAATCTATTTCCCAGATTTCGTCATTGCTTTCTTCATTGAAACCTTCTCTGTCACTTCCTATTCTCTTTCTTCGCAAGAGAATACAGACCACCTGTCTTCTTTCTTCAATAAAGCCTTCTCCCAGGCGTTCGCCCACTCACAGGCGTTGGGCACCATCTCTAAATTGGAACAACCAGCCAGGTCAAGAGTGTGGAGGTTCCTTAATCCCCCAATCTGGAGCCTCTGCACAGTGGAGCACCCGTACAGGACAAGTCTTCGTAGGCTTGCCAACTTCAAAACCGAGTCCGCAAGTGCCTGCAAACAACCAGTATCTGAGGCCTGCTAGGTTTCCAATTGAGTCCGGAAGCCTCTGCAGAGAGGAGCAGGAGTTCAAGTAGAAAAGTTGGAGGCCTACTAAGTTTCCAATTGAGTCCGGAAGCCTCTGCAGAGAGGAGCATGAGCACATGTAGAGATGTTGGAGGCCTGCTAGGTTTCCAATTGAGTCCGGAAGCGTCTGCAGAGAGAAGCAGCAGCTCAAGTTGAGATGTTGGAGGCCTGCTAGGTTTCCAATTGAATCCGGAAGCGTCTGCAGAGAGAAGCAGCAGCTCAAGTTGAGATGTTGGAGGCCTGCTAGGTTTCCAATTGAATCCGGAAGCGTCTGCAGAGAGGACCAGTAGCTCAAGTCGAGATGTTGGAGGCCTGCTAGGTTTCCAATTGAGTCCGGAAGCCTCCGCAGTGGGGAGTGGTACAAGTCGAGATATTGGAGGCCTGCTAGGTTTCCAATTGAGTCCGGAAGCCTCTGCAAAGCGAAGCACCTGCGCAAGTTGAGATGTTGGAGGCCTGCTAGGTTTCCAATTGAGTCCGGAAGCCTCTGCAGAGCGGAGCACCCGCTCAAGCCCAGATGTTGGAGGCCTGCTAGGTTTCCAATTGAGTCCGGAAGCCTCTGCAGAGCGGAGCACCCGCGCAAGTTGATATGTTGGAGGCCTGCTAGGTTTCCAATTGAGTCCGGAAGCGTCTGCAGAGAGGAGCAGGAGCTCAAGCAGAGATGTTGGAGGCCTGCTAGGTTTCCAATTGAGTCCGGAAGCCTCTGCAGAGCGGAGCACGCGCGCAAGCTGAGATGTTGGAGGCCTGCGAGGTTCCCAATTGAGTCCGGAAGCGTCTGCAGAGAGCACGCGCGCAAGCTGATATGTTGGAGGCCTGCTAGGTTCCCAACCCAATCTGGAATCTTTTGCAAACTGTGGCAGCTTGACAAGATCATACTTTGGAGACCCTTCAACTTCACAACTCGATCTGGCAGCAACTTCATTTCCGTACAGTATTGAAATTGGACATGTTTCAATGCTTGCTTATCAAATAATTCATCTGGCACAGTTTCAATATGACTGTTCCACAGTACAAGTTTTTCGAGATGCTGCATGTTCCCAATGAAATCTGGAACATTCATATGGGGAGCGTTAATATACAATTCCCTCAGCTGCAGAGGTTCCTGCAATGTTCACATACATTATTAAAGTACGTCTAAGACTGCAAATGTCAAAGGCAGTGTGGTATAGGAAGACAATTCTTAAATGCTGTCAATTTTTACAATTTGAAAAAAAAAAACTAGAAAATAAAAATTTAAGAATAATATTACCTGAGATTCGTGTTGCCAGAGTGTTTTCAAAATGTTTCCCTGTATATGTAAAACTCTTAAATTCTTTGTTTGAATCGAGCCAGGTAAGGAAGAGTTGACACACTTCTCCCAGTGGAGATATATCAGGTCTGGTAATTGCTGGCAAACACTGCATAGGCGTTCAACAAAACAACCTTGAGCCTTGAGCAACTGCAACCTGCTCATATTGCTCAATAAACGAGTGCGAGCAGGCTCCGGAAGGTTTTCTAAAGATTGTTCAAGATTTTCCAAAAATTGTTCACCCTCATTTCGATAACCCATGCTAATTCCACGCACCTGAGTTGTTCACTCGGAGCTGTTAGAAACAATATTCATTCTTGCAATGTTTTAAGAATTCAAAACTAAGCAGACACAATTTTGATAACAGGATATATAAATGAATAACAAAGAAAGAAGTAAAGATTGAAGATGCGTTACAGAGCTGGGGAATACCTCAATATTGCCTGTATTATGCGCCTTTATCCCTCTCAATATTCGGCCAATATTCAGCCAATCTATTGACAATTTCAGCACTGAGATCTGGTTGATTTCTGAAATTCTTATTTTCTTGAACAAACTGTGTCGTGATATATTATACATCAGAATTAATGCATTTTCTCTTACTATTAATATTTTTTTTTTGAAGGACACGGCTATTTCCTGGTCACTGCTTTTTCGAGTCTTGGATGTGACGCATTGATTAGACGTAAAGCATTTAGCAGAAGTTCCAGGCAATTTCTCGATCATTTATTTAAAAACCTTAAAATCTTGACCAATCTTTACCAACCACATACTAGGTAATGTATTGTGATTAAACATAAAGCATTTAGCAAAAATTATTACGCAACTTCTTAACCAATGCATTTTCAATCCTTCCCACTACCACGTATGACGCATTGATTAGATATAAAGCATTTAGTACAAGTTCTGGGCAATTTTTAAATAATTAAATAATCTACGAATCTTGCCACCGACCATATACGGACGCATTGTGATTAAACATAAAGCATTTAGCGAATTCCGGGGCAATTTCACATTGATTATCAGACCAAAGCATTTAGTGGAATTGCTTAGCAATTTCCTTGTCACTCCATTAATGTAATGATAGCTTCATGTTCTTAGATGCCGCAATGGTCACAAGTCGTAAAGAAAGTGGTTTCATTTTCCTGGAAAAAGAAGAAGATAGTCACACCGATTTGACCTATCTTGTGATCATGTCAATGTTCACAAAAGCCATTGGATATTACGATGATGTATTTGTTTTATGTGGACATACTTCCATGTTCACAAAAGTCATTAATTGGGTATTACGATGCCAAAAGCCAGCAAATAAAATCTTAATGATTTTTTAAAAAATTGTTATTATATTTTTAGTTATTAATTTACATCTGTGGTTTTTTTGAAAAAAATTTATTTGGATTTTTCGGTTTAATTTTTCTAAAATTAAGTAAAAATTTATTGAAAACAAAAGTTTTATGGGTAACATTGCACAATGGAAATGCTCTAGAGTTTTTTTAGGATGTTGAATCCATATATACAATTAAAAAAACCAACTTTAATAACATAAATCAAGATTTCACCTCAATTTTTATCACCCTGCTCTGGAAACTCCAAAAAATCGCACTAAAAACAACTCGGTTTAAGTCTATTTTTATTTAATTTTAAATTTGAAAGTGTGTCACAGTTGTAAATTTGAAAGTGTGTCTAGAGAACAATCAAATCTCTTTTCATCTCTTTTCATTTTAAAAGAGATTTGCACTTCAATAGATTTGATCTTCTTAGCACTTGGTAGATCAGGACTTAAGATGGATTCATACTGATATTATTATTTATAATTTAAACTTTTTTTTCAATAGTGCAAAAAGCTATCATAAAGTGGCGTTAAAACTATTTCTGGTCGCTATGAGCAAATGCAAATTGACTCATCACTCTTATTCAAGGAAAACATACATATATTAAAACATTATATTTATATATGGTTATTAATTAAATTTAAAAACAAAGTTTTGAAAATTATTATTTAAATTGTTTTCAAAATTGACTCATCACCCTATTCAAGGAAAACATACATATATTAAAACATTATATTTGCATATGGTTATTAATTAAATTTAAAAACAAAGTTTTAAAAATTATTATTTAAGTTGTTTTCAATCTAATATGAATATTATGATTAAGTTATTTATTTATTAAAAAAATGTAATTTTATAAATAAAAATAAATATAACAAATTAAAACAATTGTACTTTTGTTAATAAAAATAAATATAACAAATAAAATTTAACTCTCTTTTTTATTATTACTTTTAATGTTTTTTATTTTTTCTTCTTTTTATTTTTTACTATATGGAAAAAAACCTATTTTTCATTCATTTATAAAATGATTCAGAATTACATTATGCATATACATTCTTAAGCGTATTTCAAGAGAAGGTTTTGAGTGCCTATACTTTGAGCTAGCATACTTCTTCTTAATACATTTTTCATACTTTACTTTGGAATTTTGAGAAAGCTATATAGATAGTATTACTACAAAAAATGGTGAAAATTTAATTGTTTTCACTTTTATTAGAAAAAACTACATATAGATTGTAAGATTTAATATATCTTTTATGTGAAGTGTTTATACAAAAAAAATTAAGGTCTTACAACTTGTATTGTTTTGTTCAATGTGTGGCTTGTGATAGTATTGGTAGGAAGAATATTTACACTACTTCTAGATATGCCAAAGACCTTTATTCATACTCCAACTTTTCATCACAAGCTACATAGTAGCTAACACCTGCCATCTAGTTTAAATATAGTTAGGACCAATCACATCATCATTTTAAAGGAAGAGTTAGTAAAGTGAAAAACTAAAAATAATTCTATTTACTTGAAATTTAAAAGGAAAACTAAGATATGCTAGTAATGTTGTGATTTAAAAATATACATTAAATTCAAAGTAAAGCACAATTAAAAATATGAAATTAAAAAGTATAGAATATTAAAAAATAAATAAAAGATTAAAAATAAAAAATAAAATTCTAGTATTAAGATAGGAAATTAAAAAATGATATTAACAATTATGTCACATTTGTCATAAAGATTTAATCTCTAGTAATATACACAAATCAAAGTATTGGATTTATTTGCAAAGTAGTCATACTTTTCTTTTTTCCTTTTTAATTAAATACATTAATTAAAAAAATGATATATGAACAAGTGTTATATAAAATGAGTTATGAGTTTTTAGGCATGTGATATTGATAAGTTATGATAGTGTAACAAAGTCTATTTTTACAGAGTAAGAATCTTTATGATAAAATCAGGGTGTTATATATATATAACAAGTTGGAAGTTAGAGCATTTTCCAATGAATTATACGTCACATATGTTTATACCACTAAAAAAAGATATATATAGAAAACCATATGAAGATCACACATTAAAAACTCTTTCTGAATCCTGAATAGTAAGCCAATATCTATATTATGATAAAAACACACTGTTTGCTACAATAACATAGTCTGCTTGTTCATGAAAATTTCCAACCTTGAGGAATTCGACCTCATCTCTCTTATAGAGTCATTACAACATTGGATTCTATGATCCATGTTCAAAGGAATTCGAATTATATCTTAGATTGACACCTATTTACTCTAAAATTGACTATTAATTATATGTGACAGTTAACTGTCTGTTCTAGAGTCCTAATATAATTAGGAGTAAAACTCCTTCTTATGACTAAAACAACCTTATCTGAAAATTAAATATTATGTTTGACAACTTCTCCTCCTAATCTTCGACCTTGATGATGTCCATAACCTTGTTGTCGTATTCTTTTATCTTATCCCTTATCTGTCCTGAAAACTAGGAACATGTTTCCTGCAATATAGCTGTAACCTTCATTTATGCTCCTTGAATCCTTTTGCTGACAAAATGGACCTCTTTAGACAAGTGATATGTGTTATCACTTCCATAGAACCATGCCCTTCCACCTGTGAAAAATTAAGTTCCTAAAAGAGTGTGAAGAGATCTGATATGTCTGCGCTACGAAAATATCAACTGTTTTCGTAGCGTAGAAGCTATGCCTTTGTAAAATATCTCTCAAAATCTAATATCCTTTTCTTTTAACAGCTAGAACTTCATTTTTGACCGATTTCCATCTTCTAATAGCATCAAAACTTCAAAAACCTGGTGTTTAACTCTTGGAACCTTATCAAAATGTTTAAAACTGCACCTACAACAGTTTCATAGCGCGCTGCGAAACTTCTGTGTATCTCCATATTACACAGTTTCTTCATCATATTTAAACCTTGAGAATATCTACAGTCTTTTAATGATGACTTTGATGCTAATGGACCATGGTTTCCAAAAGTGATGACCTTCCCAAAACAAAATTATATTAGGGATTTGTCACTTACTGTCTTACTTATTATGTGGATGACTTTCTTCAGAGTTTGCCAATTGGATTTCAAGATCCTCAATGTGCCTCTTTAACCTCCTGTTAGTAGCCCTTAAATTTACATTTACCCTTCTCACAAACTTGTCCTCTTTGATTGCAGGTAGGGTCCAGCTGAAAAATTGAGCTTCACTGCTGATTGTTTCAGGATTTGAAAATCTTTCAAGTTCCCACAGAGCTTTAATTTTGTCAAAGTTTATCTTCTCCACCACATGTTTTCTTGCTTTCTTATCAAGCCTAGCAATTTGAAGATTAGCTAGTCTTAGTTTTTCTTTCATTCCTTCATAACTTCTCTTTTCTCTTTGATTATGGAAAACTCTGTTTCTGTCATCCTCAAGCATAGGTGATGAAAGGTCTATGGGTTCCTCATAATCATTTGAAACTTCTCCAACTTTTTCTAATTCCACATCCAATCCTTGTAGCTTTTTTGAATTCCTAGTTAGAGGCCTTCTGGGCTTGAACACAAACTCTAAAATTTCATCATTAAAATCCAGTTTTTTGGAAGACTTGATCTTCTTAGATTTCCGTTCATCCAAATTTATAAAATCTGCCTGCACTAAAGGAGATTCCTCAATATCAATAGCTTGTAAAATATCATTCAAGCTACCCTTTAAACCTGGATCTTCTTCTGAAACCACTATTTTTCCTTTTTCCCTTGCTATTTGACTTCTAGTCAACCTTTTCTGGGCTGATTTGCTAGTTGACTGTTCCTGCACTGCTTTCTTACCTTTGGTTATCCTCCTTTATGCAATTTTACGGGTTTCTTGAACAGTTACTAGTGTTTTAATCTCTGGCCCTAGGGCTAACACCTGTTCCATATGTTTCCACCCCAAATCCACATAGAAACATAAACGCTGACCATTCTCTATTCAACCTCTAAAGCTCATGCAAAACTATTAATTTGACAAGACCATGATGGAATAATGAAGTTTCACATGCCTGAGTTTTCATCTACACCTTATCTGCCATCTTGGCCAAACTCCGAAATAGAAAGAAAGGTAAATCTAGAGAAATTATTCCAGTGAAATGCAATAAGAGTTTGAAATGGTAAGAATGCACCTTATGGTATCTTCCTTTGCAAGTGAAGTACCTTTGAATGTTGGAGAGTAGGTTAGCATATGTATCCTTGACATAACCTCTTGGCACTGCTTTGGTTAAATCTGTGTCCACAAACTCTAGCTTCAAAAATATTTTACAAGGTTCCATTTCAAACCTAAAGTTCTTGAACCGCCTTTCTTCCCCTCTTAGAATATCTATCACTAAAGATATAAATTCAGGAGAAATTGGTAAGTTTAAACATCCAAATTTTGTATTTGAACCTATGAAATTGATGGCAAATTCTTTTGTGACTTGATTATGACCTCCCTGTAGCTTTTCGCAGAATCTCCAGCATTCTACCTTCTTGAAAGCTTCTTCAACTGATTTATCCTTGGTGAGAGCCTCTATGCCTT
Organism: Pinus albicaulis; assembly: GCA_034641835.2. Taxonomy (NCBI): domain Eukaryota; kingdom Viridiplantae; phylum Streptophyta; class Pinopsida; order Pinales; family Pinaceae; genus Pinus; species Pinus albicaulis. The sequence continues at coordinate 232,624,141 of CM076576.1, forward strand.
CAGGTTCCATTCTCAAACAGTGGCCTGATCTGTGGTTTCTTTTTACCTCTTTCATCTTTCACTCGGAATCCCTGTGGCTTCAGAAAACCTATAACAAACTAGCTCGCTTGATTTCAGAGAAACTAGCTCGCTTGATTAAGGGTTCAACCTCGCTTGATAACCGGTAAAAAACTCTGGTTTATGCTTACCATGAGCTTGTTAATCGAAGAAAAACATGCAGCAAGTGTTTTTGCATGAGAAAATATAACCAAGGACAACCATCCCTTTTCAAATTTTAAAATCACGGATGATAAATGACCCCTAATGAATCTCATGATGCCGCTTCAGTTTCAGAAGTGTTTCAGCGAGAGTTGCAGAGCAGATGCATGAAGTTGTAGGGCACTTGCAAAGGTTTCAAGGCGAATACATGGAGTTGCATGTCACATGAAAAGACAATCCTTTATTTTTGAGAGGGAGTGTTGAATATTGCAACAAGAAAAAGTGAGGGAGGCATCCTGAAACATCATCCTTGATCCTAGTTGGAAAATAATCACCTAAACTAGGTGGGGCCCACAAAGGTGATTTTTGGCGCAAAGTCTATTTTTAGACATGTCGATCATATTCTATGAGTTGGAGGATGCTATTCGTGGATGGTTGGTCAAGTTGGAAAATTAGATGGACTTCTATTTTTAGACATATTGGGTGGAATCTATTTTTAGATTTCCAGTCTAAAAATAGATATGTCGAATATTATTAGCTCTTAATAATATTTGGACTCTAAACATTATCTTATTCTCTTGGAGCACTTCAGTTAAGTGCATAGATATGGCACAACAGCTGACAGAAGGAATTACGCTATTCCTGAGGGTTTACTGGAGCTAATGCATGAGGACTTTGGTTAGAACTCATGTGACAGAGTTTGGTGGAGTTATAGAAGTAGTTGGTGGAGTTGTGTTCAGTTTAATTCAGTTAGACTCAGTTGAGCTAGTTGTATCTAGTCTAACTGAATGATACACTAGTGAGAGTGGTGTGAATTATTATTTAATTAATTCACTAAATAATAACTCATTAATCCATTGAAGAATACATCAGTTAACTACAGTGCATGGAAAGTTCAGTGGAAACCAGTGGAGAGATAGGTGAAAGGGCAAGATAGACTATCAGTTGTGACTATAGTGATGCATTGATTGCATCCAACACTCAGTGGAGATGCCAATGAGGATTGTGTAGTGCAAGCTTGGTGAATTCGAGTTCATTCAGAGCCATTCTTCAGCAGGGATTGAGCAGTAGAGGCAGGCTAGCAGGTGGCAGATATCGGTGCATGGATTTGCAGGATCGGGCCTGATTAGTGTGTAGCGATTGTATTGTACTGAGAGCTTGTGATAAGATTTGCATAAGGATTGTTAAATGATCTCTATGACATATATTATATACATATAGTTGGGGTTTTTAGCTTCAAGCTTTCCCGTTAAATCATTGTGTTAATGTGTGTGAATTTTTATGGTTTCATGTGTGCATTGCAATTGATTTAATTTCTGCATGTGATGATCAATGGTGGAATAGATTCCGTATTTTCCATGAAGTTAAAATAGTGTGAGATCAGGAGAATCTTAGATATATAACACATAAGTTATATAATATCTACAGGTTGTGGCATGTGGGAGAAAGGATTCGTGGACTGATACCTACTCATGAAAATTTAATGGATTTGACAGTTGGACAGGATTGGTTACGAATCCCTGATTTCGTAGCGCATGCAATGTATTTTTAGGGTTTTGCGCTACAAAAAGACCAGCGTTTTCATAGTGCAAAATTAGTTTTTAACATTGTCTGTGCTACGAAAACATGGTTTCATGGCTTGTTCAAAAAAAATTTCAAAGTGACTAGAGAGATGATCTCCAAAACATGACATGAGACCTTTAAAGTGTGAAACAAAATTGTTTGACCTTATTTCATGATGGAGATGAGACTCTAACCTTATGATTTAGACTCTAAAAACATAAAAATGACTTAACCCCTATTCTAAGACCATGACTTAGGAACAAACATAAATTGTCCAAGTTCGGAAAAACTTTTATAGTGATAACAGGATCATAGAAATCTAGATGGATTTCCATTATTGAATGGGAGAGGTTTAAAAGAGAAGATGACAAGCTAGGTTGTAGAAATGATCTTTCAGGAAAAATGGTCTGTGTGATTTTGTTAGTGTTATGTTTAAGTGCTAAATTATTAACAATATTCTGTGAGGGAAAATTTTCCAAATGTTTTTCAAATAAGTAAATGAAAAATAGATGGAAGTGTTCCAGATCCAATGGAAGATTATTAATTAAATTATATTGTTGGTCATATTGTGAAAATTCACTCTCTTTTTGGTACTGCTCTTGAGAAGTAAGAAGTAATTGATAAGGAATGAACATCCATTGAAATTGGAAGTTTAATAACTTTCGATGTTCACATTTATAATTTGAATCTTCATTTTTCCCTTGAGGTAATGCATCAATTGAGTGTTTAATATTGAGCTTCTTAATATGCTAGCACAAAGTATCTAAAAATCTAAGACTAAAAACAGAAAATAAATCTAAAGTTAAAAATAAATGTTGAAATAATAACAAAATTGAATCATAGTTTACACTAGTGTTACAATTATTATTACAACACGATGTGGTGTGACTTAAAGTAATTTCCTCTTCACAAAAATTGGGCAGAATAATGCAATTAGAATGATCGTTGATACCCACTTGTGAATTAGAGAGAAGGATATGACTCTAAATAGGAATGTGAGCTTGATCATCATATAAATCATAGATTGGAATGGTTTCTTGAATGCTGAAATAATAAGTATGATTATTTGTTTGAAAATGAGAACTATTTCGAACAATTTCTGAATTAGATCGTTCTTCCTTTTCACATGTGATTAGAATTTGATCATGAAGATTCAATTGTAAAGAAGACAGATCAATATCCTCAATGTCAAAGTAGTTATCATAAATGACCTCAAGACATTCATTAGAATTTCCTTCGATTTTATTCAATGGATCAAAACAAGAATGAATATTAAGTTCATGTTCATTAATGCCAGAAGAATGATCATTAATTAATTCTCTATCATGATAAAAACTAATTGGAAATTCATTTAGATCAAACTCTCTGTTTTTTGAAATATCTTTAATGTGAAGAGAGATTAAATTGCTATTACAAAAATTATCAGGATAAAGAGAAAAATATGAATCCGAAACAATGCATTTGAAAATGTCTCTATTTGAGAATTTTTGTGCATTTTCTTCATTGCACTTTTCAGATTTAAGATCATTTACTTGGTTGCTTACACTTTCTTGAAGAATGTTGCTTTGTTGATATGAATTTGGAATTTGTTCATCATAGGAGAATTCAGAAATTTCTACAGTAGATTGCGTATCATTGGAAACTTTAATTGCAGTTGGTACTTGCCAGATTATGATCTGATTTTCTGATTCTAATGCATGGTGATTTTTAGATTTCAAAGCGGTTTCTTCTTCAATACTGTTGCTAATATTTTCTTGCAATTTATCAGTGAAATTTTCCAAAATTCGTGATTGAGTTTTGTGGACATGTGAAGGTGCACCTTTATCTTTCTCAATACTATAAGAAATATGCAGAAATTGAAGGAATTGATTATACAAAATAGAGGTTATTTCATCATCATTTGTTTGTACCTCCATTTTGGAATTCTTACTTATTTCAATGAAGTTAGAAGGAGATTGATCAAAGTTTGAAATAATTTCACATGGATTATGAATGGGAGGAAAAGAGAAAATATGTTCAAACCAATCTAATAATTATTGTTTCGAAGGTTTATCTTCAATTTTAAATTTTAAACAATTTAAACGAAACCTGATGGTAAAATCAATTAAAGACTCACCTTCAAACCTTCATAGATCTTCAAAATCGTCACATACCTGTTCATAGATATATCCATCAAATTTACAAAGGAAGATTGTAATAAATTGTTCCCAAGTGTGGATTGAGGCAATTGGAAGTGATTGACACCAACTTCATGCTTTTGCCAAGAATGTAAGAGTAAAAATCCTGCATAAAATATCTTCATCAATATCATGAAAAGTAGAATTTGAAAATTTTTGAATGAATTGTAAAGTATGATCAAATGCAGAAGTATTCCTCTTACCATTAAAATTTACCTGAGACAAGTGTCTTACTATATCTAGTGGAGTATTGGAAGATTCTCGTCTAGAAATACAACTCCAAATTGGAAGTTTTAAAGGAGACATTGTAATAAAAATAAAATATTAGAATATAAAGACTCCAAAGGAAAACAAGTCTCAGACCCTCTTTCTAGTGCCAAAAATGTTGAGGCCTTGAAATTCGCTGCAACAACATGGAGGATGATCACCTCGTCTGGACCTTAATGCTTTTCCTTTTCCGTTTGGGATGGTGGCTCTGGCTGGCTTAACTAGGTGCAGTTACCTTCTCTCAATATCCATTGGCTTCAAATATGAATTTTGTCTACCAATGGCAAAGAGACATCAGATCATTTCTCTTGCTGATCGGGCAAGAAAGTAATCCTTAAGCTAATTTGTGCTTAGCCATGCCACAACTAAAGTTTTGCCTCTTTGGGAAGAGGAATTTTTAAGGATGTAGAATTTAATCTAAATGCAATATTATTCTAAGATGCAAGCAAAAGAAAATATTTTAATTCTATCTCAATTAGGCAGATATAGATCTATCCTAACTAAGACCAAGATATTTTAAATTATTGAGATTTAAATATGTTTGTTTTAAATGAATATCAAGCTAACAAAATAGTTCAATTAACTGACATTGTGAATACCAAACACATCCTACCAAGAGACCTCTTAACTGAAATAATCAATCAACAACACTCAGGAAGTAGTTCTCAAAATGATATTGATCATTTAATCAGTAACTTGAATAATTAAACAATAACATGCAGAAATAGATCACAACATATCACTATTCAATAAATCAGTTTTATAAGACATATTTCTGAGTAAATAGTTACTTAGAAATCATAATTCAATCCCTAAGAGTAGAGACAAATAATAACATAAATTGAAACAAATTATTGATACCGACAGAAGTGCACAAGTATGAGAGTAAATTGACACATTCCTGTTATAAAATGAAACCAGCATTTAAAATAATAGTATTATAAACACCAATTTATTAAGTCCATTTCTCCAACTTTGGTCTCTAACAGTCTTTTACAATGCCTGAACTTTTTCTTTCAAAATCAGAGCTATAGTAGTGCAAGACTCTGTTCATTATACATAACTCAGAATGTAAAAGAAAAACCTCAATAATCTCCAGAACTGAGATTCCTCTCCTCCCACCCTACAATTCTAAATTCTTATTACAGAAGTGCTTTTAGAACTCCAGAATTGCAGAGGAGAGAAGCCATTATTACATTTGGAAATCTGTTATTTATAATATTTACAAAAGAATTCTTCATAGGAGAGTTTGATGAAGAGTGGTTTTGCTCCATCAATTTTCATTGGTTTAAAAATCATATTCTTCAATTGTTGGAGCCTTCTCATTGATTGAGAGCTTCTTATTCTCATATCTTCAACTGTTTTCTTGCAAAAACAAATCAAAACAAAATTAAAATGTAAAAAAAAAAAATCAAAATGCAAAAAGAAATTAAATAAATCTAATCAAAACTTAATTAAATAAATAAGTGAAAAAGGAAGTATAAGCTTTCTTTTGATTTTTGTGCTAATATAATTGGCCAAGTATATCATTGACAAATAGATCTTCATTTAGAAGAAGTTGCGGGCAAATTAAAATGCAGAAAATAAAACTCAGAAAATTAATTTTGTTAAAAATTCAGAACATGACCAAAAATTATTACGCAACTTCTTAACCAATGCATTTTCAATCCTTCCCACTACCACGTATGACGCATTGATTAGATATAAAGTATTTAGTACAAGTTCTGGGCAATTTTTAAATAATTAAATAATCTACGAATCTTGCCACTGACCATATACGGACGCATTGTGATTAAACATAAAGCATTTAGCGAATTCCGGGCCAATTTCACATTGATTATCAGACCAAAGCATTTAGTGGAATTGCTTAGCAATTTCCTTGTCACTCCATTAATGTAATGATAGCTTCATGTTCTTAGATGCTGCAATGGTCACAAGTGGTAAAGAAAGTGGTTTCATTTCCCTGGAAACAGAAGAAGACAGTCACACCGATTTGACCTATCTTGTGATCATGTATTTGTGGTATGTGGACATACTTCAATGTTCACAAAAGCCATTGGATATTACGATGATGTATTTGTCTTATGTGGACATACTTCCATGTTCACAAAAGTCATTAATCGGTATTACGATGCCAAAAGCCAGCAAATAAAATCTTAATGATTTTTTAAAAAATTGTTATTATATTTTTAGTTATTAGTTTACATCCGAGTTGTTTTTAGTGTGGCTTTTTTGAAAAAAATTTACTTGGATTTTTCGGTTTAATTTCTCTAAAATTAAGTAAGAATTTATTGAAAACAAAAGTTTTATGGGTAACATTGCACAATGGAAGTGCTCTAGAGTTTTTTTAGGGTGTTGAATCCATATATACAATTAAAAAAACCAACTTAAATAACATAAATCAAGATTTCACTTCAATTTTTAAATCGCACTAAAAACAACTCCATTTAAGTCTATTTTTATTTAATTTTAAATTTGAAAGTGTGTCACAGTTGTAAATTTGAAAGTGTGTATAGAGAACAATCAAATCTCTTTTCATATCTTTTCATTTTAAAAGATATTTGCACTTCAATAGATTTGATCTTCTTAGCACTTGGTAGATCAGGACTTAAGATGGATTCATACTGATATTATTATTTATAATTTAAATTTTTTTTTCAATAGTGCAAAAAGCTATCATAAAGTGGCAGCTAAAACTATTTCTAGTTGCTATGAGCAAATGCAAATTGACTCATCACTCTTATTCAAGGAAAACATACATATATTAAAACATTATATTTGTATATGGTTATTAATTAAATTTAAAAAAAAAGTTTTGAAAATTATTATTTAAATTGTTTTCAAAATTGACTCATCACCCTATTCAAGGAAAACATACATATATTAAAACATTATATTTGCATATGGTTATTAATTAAATTTAAAAACAAAGTTTTAAAAATTATTATTTAAATTGCTTTCAATCTAATATGTATATTATGATTAAGTTATTTATTTATTAAAAAAATGTAATTTTATAAATAAAAATAAATATAACAAATTAAAACAATTGTACTTTTGTTAATAAAAATAAATATAACAAATAAAATTTAACTCTCTTTTTTTATTATTACTTTTAAAGTTTTTTATTTTTTCTTCTTTTTATTTTTTACTATAAGAAAAAAAACCTATTTTTCATTCATTTATAAAATGATTCTGAATTACATTATGCATATACATTCTTAAGTGTATTTCAAGAGAAAGTTTTGAGTGCCTATACTTTGAGCTAGCATACTTCTTCTTAATACATTTTTCATACTTTACTTTGGAATTTTGAGAAAGCTATATAGATAGTATTACTACAAAAAATGGTGAAAATTTATTTGTTTTCACTTTTATTAGAAAAAACTACATATAGATTGTAAGATTCAATATATCTTTTATGTGAAGTGTTTATACAAAAAAAATTAAGGTCTTTCAACTTGTATTGTTTTGTTCAATGTGTGGCTTGTGATAGTATTGGTAGGAAGAATATTTACACTACTTCTAGATATGCCAAAGACCTTTATTCATACTCCAACTTTTCATAACAAGCTACATAGTAGCTAATACCTGCCATCTAGTTTAAATATAGTTAGGACCAATCACATCATCATTTTAAAGGAAGAGTTAGTAAAGTGAAAAACTAAAAATAATTCTATTTACTTGAAATTTAAGAGGAAAACTAAGATATGCTAGTAATGTTGTGATTTAAAAATATGCATTAAATTCAAAGTAAAGCACAATTAAAAATATGAAATTAAAAAGTATAGAATATTAAAAAATAAATAAAAGATTAAAAATAAAAAATAAAATTCTAGTATTAAGATAGGAAATTAAAAAATGATATTAACAATTATGTCACATTTGTCATAAAGATTTAATCTCTAGTAATATACACAAATCAAAGTATTGGATTTATTTGCAAAGTAGTCATACTTTTCTTTTTTCCTTTTTAATTAAATACATTAATTAAAAAAATGATATATGAACAAGTGTTATATAAAATGAGTTATGAGTTTTTAGGCATGTGATATTGATAAGTTATGATAGTGTAACAAAGTCTATTTTTACAGATTAAGAATCTCTATGATAAAATCGGGGTGTTATATATATATATATATAACAAGTTGGAAGTTAGAGCATTTTCCAATGAATTATAAGTCACATATGTTTATACCACTAAAAAAAGATATATATAGAAAACCATATGAATATCACACATTAAAAACTCTTTCTGAATCCTGAATAGTAAGCCAATATCTGTATTATGATAAAAACACACCGTTTGCTACAATAACATAGTCTGCTTGTTCATGAAAATTTCCAACCTTGAGGAATTCGACCTCATCTCTCTTATAGAGTCATTACAACATTGGATTCTATGATCCATGTTCAAAGGAATTCGAATTCTATCTTAGATTGACACCTATTTACTCTAAAACTGACTATTAATTATATGTGACAGTTAACTGTCTGTTCTAGAGTCCTAATATAATTAGGAGTAAAACTCCTTCTTATGACTAAAACAACCTTATCTGAAAATTAAATATTATGTTTGACAACTTCTCCTCCTAATCTTCGACCTTGATGATGTCCATAACCCTGTTGTCATATTCTTTTATCTTATCCCTTATCTGTCCTAAAAACTAGGAACATGTTTCCTGCAATATAGCTGTAACCTTCATTTATGCTCCTTGAATCCTTTTGCTGACAAAATGGACCTCTTTAGACAAGTGATATGTGTTATCACTTCCATAGAATCATGCCCTTCCACCTGTGAAAAATTAAGTTCCTAAAAGAGTGTGAAGAGATCTGATATGTCTGCGCTACGAAAATATCAGCTATTTTCGTAGCGTAGAAGCTATGCCTTTGTAAAATATCTCTCAACATCTAATCTCCTTTTCTTTTAACAGCTAGAACTTCATTTTTGACCGATTTCCATCTTCTAATAGCATAAAAACTTCAAAAACCTGGTGTTTAACTCTTGGAACCTTATCAAAATGTTTAAAACTGCACCTACAACAGTTTCATAGCGCGCTATGAAACTTCTGTGTATCTCCATATTACACAGTTTCTTCATCATATTTAAACCTTGAGAATATCTACAGTCTTTTAATGATGACTTTGATGCTAATGGGCCATGGTTTCCAAAAGTGATGACCTTCCCAAAACAAAATTATATTAGGGATTTGTCACTTACTGTCTTACTTATTCTGTGGCTGACTTTCTTCAAAGTTTGCCAATTGGATTTCAAGATCCTCAATGTGCCTCTTTAACCTCCTGTTAGTAGCCCTTAAATTTACATTTACCCTTCTCACAAACTTGTCCTCTTTGATTGCAGGCATGGTCCAACTGAAAAATTGAGCTTCGCTGCTGATTGTTTCAGGATTTGAAAATCTTTCAAGTTCCCACAGAGCTTTAATTCTGTCAAAGTTTATCTTCTCCACCACATGTTTTCTTGCTTTCTTATCAAGCCTAGCAATTTGAAGATTAGCTAGTCTTAGTTTTTCTTTCATTCCTTCATAACTTCTCTTTTCTCTTTGAGTATGGAAAACTCTGTTTCTGTCATCCTCAAGCATAGGTGATGAAAGGTCTATGGGTTCCTCATAATCATTTGAAACTTCTCCAACTTTTTCTAATTCCACATCCAATCCTTGTAGCTTTTTTGAATTCCTAGTTAGAGGCCTTCTGGGCTTGAACACAAACTCTGAAATTTCATCATTAAAATCCAGTTTTTTGGAAGACTTGATCTTCTTAGATTTCCCTTCATCCAAATTTATAAAATCTGCCTGCACTAAAGGAGATTCATCAATATCAATAGCTTGTAAAATATCATTCAAGCTACCCTTTAAACCTGGATCTTCTTCTGAAACCACTATTTTTCCTTTTTCCCTTGCTATTTGACTTCTAGTCAACCTTTTCTGGGTTGATTTGCTAGTTGACTATTCCTGCACTGCTTTCTTACCTTTGGTTATCCTCCTTTATGCAATTTTACGGGTTTATTGAACAATTACTAGTGTTTTAATCTCCGGCCCTAGGGCTAACACCTGTTCCATATGTTTCCACCCCAAATCCACATAGAAACAGAAACGCTGACCATTCTCTGTTCAACCTCTAAAGCTCATGCAAAACTATTAATTTGACAAGACCATGATGGAATAATGAAGTTTCACATGCCTGAGTTTTCATCTACACCTTATCTGCCATCTTGGCCAAACTCCGAAATAGAAAGAAAGGTAAATCTAGAGAAATTATTCCAGTGAAATGCAATAAGAGTTTGAAATGGTAAGAATACACCTTATGGTATCTTCCTTTGCAAGTGAAGTACCTTTGAATGTTGGAGAGTAGGTTAGCATATGTATCCTTGACATAACCTCTTGGCACTGCTTTGGTTAAATCTGTGTCCACAAACTCTAGCTTCAAAAATATTTTACAAGGTTCCATTTCAAACCTGAAGTTCTTGAACCACCTTTCTTCCCCTCTTAGAATATCTATCACTAAAGATATAAATTCAGGGGAAATTGGTAAGTTTAAACATCCAAATTTTGTATTTGAACCTATGAAATTGATGGAAAATTCTTTTGTGACTTGATTATGACATCCCTGTAGCTTTTCACAGAATCTCCAACATTCTACCTTCTTGAAAGCTTCTTCAACTGATTTATCCTTGGTGAGAGCCTCTATGCCTTCAGGTTCCATTCTCAAACAGTGGCATGATCTGTGGTTTCTTTTTACCTCTTTCATCTTTCACTCGGAATCCCTGTGGCTTCATAAAACCTATAACAAACTAGCTCGCTTGATTTCAGAGAAACTAGCTCGCTTGATTAAGGGTTCAACCTCGCTTGATAACTGGTAGAAAACTCTGGTTTATGCTTACCATGAGCTTGTTATCCCAAGAAAAACATGCATCAAGTGTTTTTGCATGAGAAAATATAACCAAGGACAACCATCCCTTTTCAAATTTTAAAATTACGGATGATAAATGACCTCTAATGAATCTCGTGATGCCGCTTCAGTTTCAAAAGTGTTTCAGCAAGAGTTGCAGAGCAGATGCATGAATTTGTAGGGCGCTTGCAAAGGTTTCAGGGCGAATACATGGAGTTGCATGTCACATGCAAAGACAATCCTTTATTTTTGAGAGGGAGTGTTGAATATTGCAACAAGAAAAAGTGAGGGAGGCATCCTGAAACATCATCCTTGATCCTAGTTGGAAAATAATCACCTAAACTAGGTGGGGCCCGCACAGGTGATTTTTGGTGCAAAGTCTATTTTTAGACATGTCGATCATATTCTATGAGTTGGAGGATGCTATTCGTGGATGGTTGGTCAAGTTGGAAAAATAGATGGACTTCTATTTTTAGACATATTGGGTGGAATCTATTTTTAGATTGCCAGTCTAAAAATAGATATGTCGAATATTATTAGCTCTTAATACTATTTGGACTCTAAACATTATCTTATTCTCTTGGAGCACTTCAGTTAAGTGCACAGATGTGGCATAGCAGCTGACAGAAGGAATTACGCTATTCCTGAGGGTTTACCGGAGCTAATGCATGGAGGACTTCAGTTAGAACTCATGTGACAGAGTTTGGTGGAGTTGGAGAAGTAGTTGGTGGAGTTGTATTTAGTTTAACTATAACTCATTAGACTTAGTTGAGTTTAGACTTAGTTGAGCTAGTTGTATCTAGTCTAACTGATTGATACACTAGTGAGAGTGGAGTGAATTAATTAGTTAATTAATTCACAAATAATAACTCATTAATCAACCGAAGAATACATCAGTTAACTACAGTGCATGGACAGTTTCAGTGGAGACCAGTGGAGAGATAGGTGAAAGGGAAAGATAGACTATCAGTTGTGACTATAGTGATGCATTGATTGCATCCAACACTCAGTGGAGATGCCAATGAGGATTGCGTAGTGCAAGCTTGGTGAATTCGAGTTCATTCAGAGCCATTCTTCAGCAGGGATTGAGCAGTAGAGGCAGGCTAGCAGGTGGCAGAGATCGGTGCATGGATTTGCTAGATCGGGCCTGATTAGTGTGTAGTGATTGTATTGTACTGAGAGATTGTGATAAGCTTTGCATGAGGATTGTTAAATGATCTCTATGACATATATTATATACATATATTTGGGGTTTTTAGCTTCAAGCTTTCTCGTTAAATCACTGTCTTAATGTGTATGAATTTTTATGGTTTCATGTGTGCATTGCAATTGATTTAATTTCCGCATGTGATGATCAATGGTGGAATAGATTCTGTATTTTCCATGAAGTTAAAATAGTGTGAGATCAGGAGAATCTTAGATATATAACACATAAGTTATATAATTTCTACAGGTTGTGGCATGTGGGAGAAAGGATTCGTGGACTGACACCTACTCATGAAAATTTAATGGATTTGACAGTTGGACAGGATTGGTTATGAATCCCTGATTTCGTAACGCATGCAATGTATTTTTAGGGTTTGCGCTATGAAAAGACCAGCGTTTTCATAGTGCAAAATTAGTTTTTAACACTGTCTGTGCTACGAAAACATGGTTTCGTGGCTTGTTGAAAAAAAAATTCAAAGTGACTAGAGAGATGATTTCCAAAACATGACATGAGACCTTTAAAGTGTGAAACGAAATTGTTTGACCTTATTTCATGATGGAGATGAGACTCTAACCTTATGATTTAGATTCTAAAAACATAAAAATGACTTAACCCCTATTCTAAGACCATGACTTAGGAACAAACATAAACTGTCCAAGTTTATAGTGATAACAGGATCATAGAAATCTAGATGGATTTCCATTATTGAACGGGAGAGGTTTAAAAGAGAAGATGACAAGCTAGGTTGTAGAAATGATCTTTCAGAAAAAATGGTCTGTGTGATTTTGTTAGTGTTATGTTTAAGTGCTAAATTATTAACAATATTCTGTGAGGGAAAATTTTCCAAATGTTTTTCAAATAAGTAAATGAAAAATAGATGGAAGTGTTCCAGATCCAATGGAAGATTATTAATTAAATTATATTGTTGGTCATATTGTGAAAATTCACTCTCTTTTTGGTACTGCTCTTGAAAAGTAAGAAGTAATTGATAAGGAATGAACATCCATTGAAATTGGAAGTTTAATAACTTTCGATGTTCACATTTATAATTTGAATCTTCATTTTTCCCTTGAGGTAATGCATCAATTGAGTGTTTAATATTGAGCTGCTCAATATGCTAGCACAAAGTATCTAAAAATCTAAGACTAAAAACAGAAAATAAATCTAAAGTTAAAAATAAATGTTGAAATAATAACAAAATTGAATCATAGTTTACACTAGTGTTGAAATTATTATTACAACACGATTTGGTGTGACTTAAAGTAATTTCCTCTTCACAAAAATTGGGCAGAATAATGCAATTAGAATGATTGTTGATACCCACTTGTGAATTAGAGAGAAGGATACGACTCTAAATAGGAATGTGAGCTTGATCATCATATAAATCATAGATTGGAATGGTTTCTTGAATGCTGAAATCATAAGTATGATTATTTGTTTGAAAATGAGAACTATTTCGAACAATTTCTGAATTAGATCATTCTTCCTTTTCACATGTGATTAGAATTTGATCATGAAGATTCAATTGTAAAGAAGACAGATCAATATCCTCAATGTCAAAGTAGTTATCATAAATGACCTCAAGACATTCATTAGAATTCCCTTCGATTTTATTCAATGGATCAAAACAAGAATGAATATTAAGTTCATGTTCATTAATGCCAGAAGAATGATCATTAATTAATTCTCTATCATGATAAAAAATAATTGGAAATTCATTTATATCAAACTCTCTGTTTTTTGAAATATCTTTAATGTGAAGAGAGATTAAATTGCTATTACAAAAATTATCAAGATAAAGAGAAAAATATGAATCCGAAACAATGCATTTGAAAATGTCTCTATTTGAAAATTCTTGTGCATTTTCTTCATTGCACTTTTTAGATTTAAGATCATTTACTTGGTTGCTTACACTTTCTTGAAGAATGTTGCTTTGTTGATATGAATTTGGAATCTGTTCATCATAAGAGAATTCAGAAATTTTTACAGTAGATTGCGTATCATTGGAAACTTTAATTGCAGTTGTTACTTGCCAGATTATGATTTGATTTTCTGATTCTAATGCATGGTGATTTTTAGATTTCAAAGCGGTTTCTTCTTCAATACTGTTGCTAATATTTTCTTGCAATTTATCAGTGAAATTTTCCAAACTTCGTGATTGAGTTTTGTGGACATGTGAAGGTGCACCTTTATCTTTCTCAATACTATAAGAAATGTGCATAAATTGAAGGAATTGATTATACAAAATAGAGGTTGTTTCATCATCATTTGTTTGTACCTCCATTTTGGAATTCTTACTTATTTCAATGAAGTTAGAAGGAGATTGATCAAAGTTTGAAATAATTTCACATGGATTATGAAGGGAAGGAAGAGAGAAAATATGTTCAAACCAATCTAATAATTATTGTTTCGAAGGTTTATCTTCAATTTTAAATTTTAAACAATTTAAACGAAACCTGATGGTAAAATCAATTAAAGACTCACCTTCAAACCTTCATAGATCTTCGCTCAAAATCGCCACATACTCGTTCATAGATATATCCATCAAATTTACAAAGGAAGATTGTAATAACTTGTTCCCAAGTGGATTGAGGCAATTGGAAGTGATTGACACCAACTTCATGCTTTACAAGAATGTAAGAGTAAAAATCCCGCATAAAATATCTTCATCAAATATCATGAAAAGTAGAATTTGAAAATTTTAAATGAATTGTAAAGTATGATCAAATGCAGAGCATTCCTCTTACCATTAAAATTTACCTGAGACAAGTGTCTTACTATATCTAGTGGAGTATTGGAAGATTCTCGTCTAGAAATTTACAACTCCAAATTGGAAGTTTTAAAGGAGACATTGTAATAAAAATAAAATATTAGAATATAAAGACTCCAAAGGAAAACAAGTCTCAGACCCTCTTTCTAGTGCCAAAAATGTTGAGGCCTTGAAATTCGCTGCAACAACATGGAGGATGACCACCTCGTCTGGACCTTAAAGCTTTTCCTTTTCCGTTTGGGATGGTGGCTTTGGCTGGCTTAACTAGGTGAAATTACCTTCTCTCAATATCCATTGGCTTCAAATATGACTTTTGTCTACCAATGGCAAAGAGACATCAGATCATTTCTC
Source organism: Pinus albicaulis (assembly GCA_034641835.2). NCBI lineage: Eukaryota > Viridiplantae > Streptophyta > Pinopsida > Pinales > Pinaceae > Pinus > Pinus albicaulis. The sequence goes on from CM076576.1 coordinate 232,639,580, forward strand.
TTGCTGATCGGGAAAGAAAGTAATCCTTAAGCTAATTTGTGCTTAGCCAGGCCACAACTAAATTTTTGCCTCTTTGGGAAGAGGAGTTTTTAAGGATGTAGAATTTAATCTAAATGCAATATTATTCTAAGATGCAAGCAAAAGAAACTATTTTAATTCTATCTCAATTAGGCAGATATAGATCTATCCTAACTAAGACCAAGATCATTTTAAATTATTGAGATTTAAATATGTTTGTTTTAAATGAATATCAAGCTAACAAAATAGTTCAATTAACTGACATTGTGAATACCAAACACATCCTACCAAGAGACCTCTTAACTGAAATAATCAATCAACAACACTCAGGAAGTAGTTCTCAAAATGATATTGATCATTTAATCAGTAACTTGAATAATTAAACAATAACATGCAGAAATAGTTCACAACATATCACTATTCAATAAATCAGTTTTATAAGACAGATTTCTGAGTAAATAGTTACTCAGAAATCATAATTCAATCCATAGGAGTAGAGACAAATAATAACATAAATTGAAACAAATTATTGATACCGACAGAAGTGCACAAGTATGAGAGTAAATTGGCACATTCCTATTATAAAATGAAACTAGCATTTAAAATAATAGTATTATAAACACCAATTTATTAAGTCCATTTCTCCAACTCTGGTCTCTAACATTATTTTACAATGCCTGGACTTTTTCTTTCAAAATTAGAGCTACAGTAGTGCAAGACTCCGTTCATTATACATAACTCAGAATGTAAAAGAAAAACCTCAATAATCTCCAGATCTGAGATTCCTCTCCTCCCACCCTACAATTCTAAATTCCTATTATAGAAGTGCTTTTAGAATTCCATAATTGCAGAGGAGAGAAGCCATTATTACATTTGGAAATCTGCTATTTATAATATTTACAAAAGAATTCTTCATAGGAGAGTTTGATGAAGAGTGGTTTTGCTCCATCAATTTTCATTGGTTTAAAAATCATATTCTTCAATTGTTGGAGCCTTCTCATTGATTGAGAGCTTCTTATTCTCATATCTTCAACTGTTTTCTTGCAAAAACAAATCAAAACAAAATTAAAATGTAAAAAATAAAATCAAAATGCAAAAAGAAATTAAATAAATATAATCAAAACTTAATTAAATAAATAAGTGAAAAAGGAAGTATAAGCTTTCTTTTGATTTTTGTGCTAATATAATTGGCCAAGTATATCATTGACAAATGGATCTTCATTTAGAAGAAGTTGCGGGCAAATTAAAATGCAGAAAATAAAACTCAGAAAATTAATTTTGTTAAAAATTCAGAACATGATTTTCTGCTGAATTTTAGACCCAATAAATGATCAAATCTAGAAATGAAACAACTTCAAAAATGTTCTCAATCATTTTATCTATCTAATGAGCCATCCTGGGCCTCATTTGGCCAAGTAAAACTCCACTGAGGAGCTTCCAAAGTTGGTATATTAAAATTTCCAAAAATCTGGAATTTTCTGTTGCTTGAGCTAAAAATCAGAAATTTTAAATTAAATTCTAATCCTAAATTAAAGTATAATATTTAATTAATTAATGCTAATTAATTAAAATTATGTTATTAATCTCAATTTAGTATAAACAGAAATTAATTAATAAAAATAAACAATTTAAAATTTATTTGAAATATAAATATATTATATTAATATTATAATTTATTTATATTAAAATTATAATAAAATATAAAAAATTATAATAAAAATATAATATTTATATATTAAATAATTAAAAACTAAACATCCACGCGAGAGGGAGAGAGGAGGGAGGAGGAGAGGTGAGGAGTACTAATAAGGGAGAAGGATAATGAGTGGGAGTTATAAGGTGGAGAGAAGAGTTAGGTGAGGGAGAGTGAGGTGGAGGGTGAGATGACGAGAGTCATAAGGTGAAACGAAACTTTATGTTAAAACAAATAACCCCTCACATGTTTTCCAAATCACATTGGAGTTTCGGAGTTTTTGAAATATATGCAAAAAATATTTGTTATTTGCGATATGTGATTTGCGATGTATCACAATTTCAATATCGCATTGCATATTTTATTTTGGTTTTTTTGTAAATCGGGACTTTTTAGAAGAGTGAGTGTGGTGAGAAGTGGGACCTACGTGGGATTAACCATCCTACATTTTGGAATCCTTTTTTTTGCAATTTTGGGATTTTGGATTTGGCAATTTGTTTTAAAATAATGAGTTGGAGTAAATTACCAAGATCCTAAAATGTGTTTTAGTTCATTATGTAAATTAGTTGGGTCATTTTGTAGGACCGTTAGTGAAAAATGAAAGGAATAATAAAAAAGAACTAAAAGTTAATATTTACAATGAATGACTATATTAACTACGAGAATTAAAATATTGGTATACTTTATACATTTTTTAGCCCAAACGAGAAAATGATCAAACTTCAAAAGAGCATCATTTACAAACCGGTTGACCAAATGGAGTGAAACAAGTATCGTTGGAAAGCTTGTAAAAAAACGGATTCAATAAAGCAATCAAAACAAAATTTTGAGGAAGATGAAAAAATGGCAAAAATGTAGGATAATTAACTTAATGAAAATCCTAAAAGGTGTTTAGCAAAAAAATTTGTAGAAAGGGTCCCCATTATTTGAAGTGTATAAGTCAAAAATGGGGGGGTTGTGTTTTACTACAATAGGTTGATGAGGCATGTCCCGTCCGGTTCCGTCAAGAGGCAATGTTTGATAATGTAGGGTCCTTTCCACTAGGCTTCGAACTTTCCTGGCCCTAGGGCTTCTTTTGCAACAACATAGTGGAGGACTAGTTCTCCCTCAATGAATGAGTGAGGGTTGATGTGGCAATCGAATGACGTTTTTAACCTTTTCTTATGGGCCTCATTGTGTTGTAGCGACTGTTGTCGGATTTCATCAATGAGCTCTAGTTGTACTAGGTGTTTTTCTAGAGGCTGGGTATTTTTAAGGAGTTCGATAACGGCATGAAAATTTGGGATCTTGCAGAAATCAATGAAAAAGTGCAAGGTACCTTGATCTTTTGTGATAGGAATAAGGTAGAAATCCTGAGACATGGGGGCGGTTACAATCCTATTTCCGATATGCAATGATACGAATCATATATGGTGAATCGTGTGGTCGGCGTTTGGTGGGGGGAGAATCTCTGTGATGGGATTTTGCGTAAGTGCAAGGTTGGGTTCCCCGCGAGGATGGTCTATTTCCTATGGGTGGAAATTGTGCCTGCTGCAGAGGTGCTTGAATGTTTCCATTAGCGGGCATACCTCTAGTGCATGATTTTGGCTAGTACAGATAGTGCATGGTATCACTATGCCAACGGAGTAGATTGTAAGGTGTAGGTTTTAACCCTGAACATAAATTATCTACACACGAATCTTATAACAGAAAATAAATAATAGCGAGAGAATAAAACATAAAACAGATAAACACAGAGATTTTCCCCTGGATCCCAAAACGGGACGACCAACTTGATTTTTCATTATGTTCCTTTTAGTGTTACAACACATATATATACATGCCGAAGCATACATAAACCCCAATCCATTAACTCTGGATCAGAACATAACCGTAGTTCCCTTGACCGGATCTACAAAATACTAGGGGTCGAAAACCATCGTGCCCCAAAACCATGTGCAAACTCATTCACAAAACATGGGTGGGTCCGCCTATGAGTGGGTCCGCACACCAAAATTTTTTTTGCTAGGGCGCTGCCGCCCCACCTGTGACCCCCCTGTTGCACCCGGTGCAACGTACATCGCATGAGGCTAGTCGTGAAAGAATATAACACATACCCAACATTCTCCCACTTGTTGTTTTCTTTCCACAGGGGGCCACAAGAGAGCTTAGTCATTGGGCCAATTCTTCAACACCCATTGTTTCTCTACACCAAGATAACTTTTGATTGCTCACAGACTTTGTCAATGCATCTGAAACATTCTTCAAAGTGTCCACCTTTACTAGCAACACCCTTTTAGCCTCAACCATATCTCTAACAAAGTGATATTGAACATCAATGTGCTTTGTCTTTGAATGATAAGCAGGGTTCTTAGCCAAGAAAATTGCACTTTGGCTATCACAGTCTATCCTTATAGCTTGTTGTACCAACACCATACTTGAACACAATCTCTGCAACCAAACTGCTTCCTTGCTTGCATGAGTGGCTGCTATGTATTCTGCCTCTATAGTTGAAAGTGCCACTACAGACTGTCTTTTACTCATCCAACTGACTACACCTCCAAATAGGCTAAACACATACCCACTTGTAGATCTTCTTTGGTCCAGATCTCCAGCCCAGTTTGCATCAACAAAACCACGAATGTCCAACATTCTTTCCAATCCTGGTCTTCCCTGGTAGCACAAGCCATAATCACTAGTGCCACGTAAATATCTGAAAACCCGCTTCACTGCTGTCCAATGCTCCTTCCCCGGGTTTGAAATAAACTTGCTCAATACTCCCACTGCATGTGCAATGTATGGTCTAGTACAGACCATTGCATACATCAGACTACCCACTGCACTTGCATATGGAACACGAGACATATCCTCCTCTTCTTCTTGTGTCTTGGGACACTGTTCAGTAGACAGCTTTAAAACTACAGGAATAGAAACATTCACTAGTTTGCTATCCTGCATATTGAACCTCTACAATATAGTCTCAACATACTTCCTCTGGTTTAGCCAGAGCTTCCGCTTTGCCTGATCTCTCTTAATTTCCATGCCCAAAATATAGTTTGCTGCACCAAGATCCTTCATGTCGAATTTGGAGAACAGTTGGGTCTTCAAATCTTGGATAATTTCTTTGTCATTTCCAATCAACAACATATCATCTACATATAAGACCAAATAAATAACATGGTCACCAATTAATTTAAAATAAACACAATGATCCTCCTTGCTTCTGGTGAATCGAAGTCCCCGTATATAGGTATCAAATTTCTGATACCACATCCTTGGTGACTGTTTTAACCCATACAGAGACTTCTTCAACCTATATACCATTTCTTTCTTACCATTTGCCATAAAGCCTTCAGGTTGCTTCATGTAGATCTCCTCTTCTAGATCCCTGTGAAGAAATGTTGTCTTCATATCCATCTGTTCTATCTCAAAATCAAATGCAGCAGCAACAGATAAAAGTAATCTAATAGAAGAAACTTTGGCAACAGGAGAAAAAATATCACCAAAATCAATTCCCGGCACCTGGGAATAACCTTTCGCTACCAATCGAGCTTTGTATTTCTCCACCTTGCCTTCTACATTCATCTTCTTCTTAAACACCCATTTGCTCCCAATGGGCTTCCTTCCAGCCGGCAACTCCACCAGATCCCATGCATCATTTTTGTGTAAGGATGCCATTTCATCAACCATGGCCTCCTTCCAGAGTTTTCCATCCTCTGAATCTACTGCCTCCCTGACAGTTCTGGGTTCATCATCAGTTATAGTTAAGGCAAAACCTGAACAGAAAGCAGATGGACTATACCTTTCTGGTTGCCTTGTTTCCCGAACTGATCTTCTCAAAGCTGGAGTTTGTGGCTCTTCATCTTCTGAGTCTTCTTCCGTTGTAGAGTCTGATTCATCCTCCTTTAGCTCAAACTCTATCTTCTCAGGTTCCTTTGGTAGGACTTCATGTTTAACAACATCTTTCACTTCTCTAAACATCACATCTCGGCTGTACACAACCTTCCTTGTTTCTGGATTCCAAAGCTTGTAACCCTTTAAACCATCCTTATACCCAATAAAGATGCACTTTTCAGATTTATTATCCAACTTGGTCCTTTTCTCCTTTGGAACATGTACATATGCATCACATCCAAATACCCTTAGATGTGAAAGAGAGGGTTTCTTACCAGTCCATACCTCATGTGGAGTCTTATCCTCCAACGCCGATGAAGGTGATCTATTAACTAAGTAACATGCAGTCTCCACTGCCTCTGCCCAGAATTCTTGTCCTAACCCGGTACCACTGAGCATGCTTCTTGCCTTTTCCATCAGTGTTCTGTTCATTCTTTCTGCAACTCCATTTTGCTGCGGTGTGTATGGAGTAGTCTTCTATCGTGCTATACCACACTTCTTACAGAAATCTTCAAATTCCTTCTTGCAGAACTCCCCACCATTATCTGTCCTCAGCGCCTTTATCTTCTTCTCTGTCTGGTTTTCCACCAGAGCCTTAAATTCTTTAAATTTGTCAAAGACTTCAGATTTCTTCCTCAATAAATATATCCATGTATTCCTTGAGAAGTCATCTATGAATGAAACATAGTACACAGACTTTCCCAGTGATGGAACTGACACAGGTCCAAACACATCACTGTGCACAAGTTCTAATATCTTGTTCGCTCTCTTAGCACCAGAAGGAAAACTCACCCGATTCTCCTTCCCATATACACAATGCTCACAGAAATCAAAATCCAGAGAGCAATTAGACATACCTTCTACCATACCATTTCTATGCAGTATCCGAAGGCCCTTCTCTCCAATATGTACAAGGCTTTGATGCCATAGCATGGTCTTTTCTCCAGAGACAACTAGGCTTTCCGCTCTACTTTCAGGGACCACAGAACTATTACACCCATAAATAACAGTGCTACCTTGTAGCTTGTATAGAGTTCCAGTCCGAACTCCCTTCATTAATACCAGTGCTCCCCGAACCATCTTGTAGGCATCTTTCTCGAACATTGTTTTTACACCTGCATCATCCATCTTGCTTACAGAAATCAGATTTCTGGCCAATGCAGGAATATGCAGAACACCAGGAAGTGTTCTAATCCTTCCACCTTGCAGGTTCAACTTGACTTTTCCACGTCCGATGATTCTAGCCTTCCTATCATCCCCTAGAAATACATCGTCGCCATCATATTTATCATACTCGCAGAACCACTCCCTATGGGGAGTGAAGTGAAAGGATGCACCCGAGTCGATCAACCATGACTCATGATCTACATGTGTATTTGAAGAAGAAGCCAAATACACATGCCCACCTTCATCCGAGGTGGTTTTTGCCTCTGTAGAAGGAGAATCATCAAATCCCTTTCCTTTCTTAGGAGCTTTAGATCTGCATTCCTTTTTGTAGTGTCCTTCCTTTCCGCATTTCTAGCACACCTTTACAAACTTTCCAGGAGATTTAGATCTCCCTCTAGATTTTGATCTCCCACTCGAAACCTTATTCTTGTTTCTGTTTTGGGACCTTCCTCATACAGATAAGGCATCTCCATTTTGACCCTCCATATTTCTCCGTCTCATTTCCTTCGACAGCAAGGCTGAGACAATGTCATCAAAATTCAAGGTAGTTGTATTGCTACCTATTGTAATAACCATATTGTCCCACAAGTCTGGTAGAGAACACAACAAACTGATGAACTTATCTTCATCTGAGATTTTAATATCAACAGATGACAGCTGACTTACCATATTATTGAAGGCATTCAGATGCTTTGTCACTGAGTCTCCATCCTTCATCCTCAGGTTATACAGCTTTTTCCACAAGAAAAAATTATTCACCAGAGACTTAGATTGGTACAAAGTCCCAAGTTTTTCCCACAAATTCTTCGTCGTAGCTTCCCCAGATACATTCAACAATACTGAATCTGAGACACACAACCGTATTGTGCTCGTATTTCCGTTGGTTTAGTACCTGGATCTACCGCGATCCACTGATCTTTATCCACCAGCAGATCCTCCATTCTTAGCTTCCACAACTCAAAACTCTGACCATTAAATTTCTTGATCTCTATCTTTCCGCCACTCGCCATCTTCTTTCACAACAAAAATCGATCCCGCAGATCTCCCACTGAACAGGGTCTACCTCAGGCCCGAGCAAAAAACCCTCAACAGCAAAAGCGTCCCCTTGAAGCCGAAACATCTCTGATACCAAATGTAGGTTTTAAAACTGAACATAAATTATCTACACACGAATCTTATAACATAAAATAAATAATAGCGAGAGCATAAAACATAAAAAAGATGAACACAGAGATTTTCCCTTGGATTCCAAATTAGGACGACCAACTTGATTTTTTAGTTTGTTCCTTTTAGTGTTACAACACATATATATACATGCCAAAGCATACATAAACCCCAATCCATTAACCCTGGATTAGAACATAACCGTAGTTCCCTTGACCGGATCTACAAACTACTAGGGGCCGAAAACCATCGTGCCCCAAAACCATGTGCAAACTCATGCACAAAACATGGGTGGGTCCGCACACCAAATTTTTTTTTTCTGGGGAGCTGCCGCCCCCCCTGTGACCCCCCTGCTGTGCTCAGCGCAACGTACAACGCGTGAGGCTAGTCGTGAAAGAATATAACACATACCCAACATTCTCCCACTTGTTGTTTTCTTTCCACAAGGGGCCACATGAGAGCTTAGTCATTGGGCCAATTATTTAACACCCATTGTTTCTCTACACCAAGAGAACTTCTGAGTGCTCACAGACTTCTTCAATGCATCTGCAACATTCTTCAAAGTGTCCACCTTTACTAGCAACACCCTTTTAGCCTCAACCATATCTCTAACAAAGTGATATTGAACATCAATGTGCTTTGTCTTTGAATGATAAGCATGGTTCTTAGCCAAGAAAATTGCACTTTGGCTATCACAGTCTATCCTTATAGCTTGTTGTACCAACCCCATGCTTGAACACAATCTCTGCAACCAAACTGCTTCCTTGCTTGCATGAGTGGCTGCTATGTATTCTGCCTCTGTAGTTGAAAGCGCCACTACAGACTGTCTTTTACTCATCCAACTGATTGCACCTCCAAATAGGCTAAACACATACCCACTTGTAGATATTCTTTGGTCCAGATCTCCAGCCCAGTCTGCATCAACAAAACCACGAATGTCCAACATTCTTTCCAATCCTGGTCTTCCCTGGTAGCACAAGCCATAATCACTAGTGCCACGTAAATATCTGAAAACCCGCTTCACTGCCGTCCAATGCTCCTTCCCTGGGTTTGACATAAACCTGCTCAATACTCCCACTGCATGTGCAATGTCTGGTCTAGTACAGACCATTGCATACATCAGGCTACCCACTGCACTTGCATATGGAACATGAGACATATCCTCCTCTTCTTCTTGTGTCTTGGGACACTGTTCAGCAGACAGCTTTGCACCTACAGGAATAGGAACACTCACCGGTTTACTATCCTTCATATTGAACCTCTGCAATATAGTCTCGACATACTTCCTCTGGTTTAACCAGAGCTTCCTCTTTGCCCGATCTCTCTTAATTTCCATGCCCAAAATATAGTTTGCAGCACCCAGATCCTTCATGTCGAATTTGGAGAACAGTTGGGTCTTCAAATCTTGGATAATTTCTTTGTCATTTCCAATCAACAACATATCATTCACATACAAGACCAAATAAATAACACGGTCACCAACTAATTTGAAATAAACACAGTGATCCTCCTTGCTTCTGGTGAAGCCAAGTCCCCGTATATAGGTATCAAATTTCTGATACCACATCCTTGGTGATTGTTTTAACCCATACAGAGACTTCTTCAACCTGCACACCATTTCTTTCTTACCCTTCACCATAAAGCATTCAGGTTGCTTCATGTAGATCTCCTCTTCTAGATCCCCGTGAAGAAATGTTGTCTTCACATCCATCCGTTCTATCTCAAAATCAAATGCAGCAGCAACAGATAAAAGTAATCTAATAGAAGTAACTTTGGCAACAGGAGAAAAAATATCACCAAAATCAATTCCCGGCACTTGGGAATAACCTTTCGCTACCAACCGAGCTTTTTATTTCTCCACCTTGCCTTCTACATTCATCTTCTTCTTAAACACCCATTTGCTCCCAATGGGCTTCCTTCCAGCCGGCAACTCCACCAGATCCCATGCATCTTTTTTGTGCAAGGATGCCATTTCATCAACCATGGCCTCCTTCCAGAGTTTTCCATCCTCTGAATCTACTGCCTCCCTGACAGTTCTGGGTTCATCATCAGTTATAGTTAAGGCAAAACCTGAACAGAAAGCAGATAGACTATACCTTTCTGGTTGCCTTCTTTCCCGAACTGATCTTCTCAAAGCTGGAGTTTGTGGCTCTTCATCTTCTGAGTCTTCTTCTGTTGTAGAGTCCGATTCATCCTCCTTTAGCTCAAACTCTATCTTCTCAGGTTCCTTTGGTAGGACTTCATGTTTAACAACATCTTTCACTTCTCTAAACACCACATCTCGGCTGTACACAACCTTCCTTGTTTCTGGGTTCCAAAGCTTGTAACCCTGTAAACCATCCTTATACCCAATAAAGATGCACCTTTCAGATTTATTATCCAACTTGGTCCTTTTCTCCTTTGGAACATGTACATATGCATCACATCCAAATACCCTTAGATGTGAAAGAGAGAGTTTCTTACCAGTCCATACCTCATGTGGAGTCTTATCCTCCAACGCTGATGAAGGTGATTTGTTAACTAAGTAACATGCAGTCTCCACTGCCTCTACCTAGAATTCTTGTCCTAACCCGGTACCATTGAGCATGCTTCTTGCCTTTTCCATCAACATTCTGTTCATTCTTTCTGCAACTCCGTTTTGTTGAGGTGTGTATGGAGTAGTCTTCTGCCGTGCTATACCACACTTCTTACATAACTCTTCAAATTCCTTCTTGCAGAACTCCCCACCATTATTTGTCCTCAGTGCCTTTATATTCTTCTCTGTCTAGTTTTCCACCAGAGCCTTAAATTCTTTAGATTTGTCAAAGACTTCAAATTTATTCCTCAAGAAATATATCCATGTATTCCTTGAGAAGTCATCTATGAATGAAACATAGTACACAGAATTTCCCAGTGATGGAACTAACACAGGTCCAAACACATCACTGTGCACAATTTCTAATATCTTGTTCGCCCTCTTAGCACCAGAAGGAAAACTCACCTGATTCTGCTTCCCATATACACAATGCTTACAGAAATCAAAATCCAGAGAGAAATTAGACATACCTTCTACCATACCATTTCTATGCAGTATCCGAAGGCCCTTCTCTCCAATATGTCCAAGCCTTTGATGCCATAGCATGGTCTTTTCTCCAGAGACAGCTAGGCTTTCCGCTCCACTTTCAGGAACCATAGAACTATTACACCCATCAATAACAGTGCTACCTTGTATCTTGTACAGAGTTCCAGTCCAAACTCTTCGCATTAATACCAGTGCTCCCTAAACCATCTTGCAACCATCTTTCTCGAACACTGTTTTTACACCTGCATCATCCATCTTGCTTACAGAAATCAGATTTTTGGCCAATGTAGGAATATGAAGAACACCAGGAAGTGTTCTAATCCTTCCACCTTGCAGGTTCAGCTTGACTTTTCCACATCCGATGATTCTGGCCTTCCTATCATACCCTAGGAATACATCACCGCCATCATATTTCTCATACTCGCAGAACCACTCCCTATGGGGAGTGAAGTGAAAGGATGCACCCAAGTCAATCAACCATGACTCATGATCTACATGTGTATTGGAAGAAGAAGCCAAATACACATCCCCACCTTCATCCAAGGTGGTTTTTGCCTTTGCAGAAGGAGCATCATCAGATCCCTTTCCTTTCTCAGGAGCTTTAGATCTGCATTCCTTTTTGTAGTGTCCTTCCTTTTTGCATTTGCAGCATACCTTTACAAATTTTCTAGGAGATTTAGATCTCCCTCTAGATTTGGATCTCCCACTCGAAACCTTATTCTTTTTTCTGTTGTGGGACCTTCTTCGTACAGATAAGGCATCTCCATTTTGACCCTCCATATTTCTCCGTCTCATTTCCTCCGACAAAGAGGTGCCCAGACACACACAAGAAAATCACAGTAGTTGTATTTCTACTCTATTGCAATAACCAGACTGTCCCACGAGTCTGGTAGAGAACACAACAAACTTATGCACTTATCTTCATCTGAGATTTTAATATCAACAGATGACATCTGACTTACCACAGTATTGAAGGCATTCAAATGCTCTGTCACTGAGTCTCCATCCTTCATCCTCAGGTTATACAGCTTTTTCCACAAGAACAACTTATTCACCAGAGACTTAGATTGGTACAAAGTCCTAAGATTTTCCCACAAATTATTCACCATAGCTTCCCCAGATACATTCAACAATACTGAATCTGAGACACACAACCGTATTGTTCTCTTAGCCTTCCAATCCAGTTTCTTCCAGTCTTCATTTGACATTACCGTTGGTTTAGTACCTGGATCTACCATGATCCACTGATCTTTATCCACCAACAGATCCTCCATCTTGAGCTTCCACAACTCAAAACTCTGACCATTAAATTTCGATCTCATCTTTCACCATCACTCTCTTTTCACCACAAGAATCGATCCCGCAGATCTCCTCACCCATTAGCCCACCAGCTCCAAAACCTCAAACATATGGCGTCCCCTTGAAGCTGAAACAACTCTGATACCAAATGTAGGTTTTAACCCTGAACAGAAATTATCTACACACGAATCTTATAACAGAAAATAAATGATAGTGAGAGCATAAAACATAAAATAGATAAACACAGATATTTTCCCCTGGATCCCAAATCGGGATGACAAGCTTGATTTTTCATTATGTTCCTTTTAGTGTTACAAAACATATATATACATGTCGAAGCATACATAAACCCAAATCCATTAACCCTGGATTAGAAAATAATCGTAGTTCCCTTGACCGGATCTACAAAATACCAGGGGCCGAAATCCATCGTGCCGCAAAACCATGTGCAAACGCATACACAAAACATGGGTGGGTCCGCACACTAAATTTTTTTTTTTCCGAGGTGCTGCCGCCCCCATGTGACCCCCTGCTGCGCCCGGCGCAACGTACAGCACGTGAGGCTAGTCGTGAAAGAATATAACACATACCCAACATAAGGGAATCAACACTACTCGATGTCCCTTATGTGGATGCTTGGAAAGGTTCTGTTGTAGAAGAGGTTTTCTTCTGCTTCCAATTCCATATTGTTGGCTTAGTTGTGTCTAACTCTTTGGGGGAGTGTAGACTTAATGGTGTTCTTTCCTCTCTTAGCTTGGGGAGGTTCACACATTTAATCATATGATGAAAGTGTGAAAAAATCCGGCAGTAGGTACGCATGATCTTATCTTGGTTAGAGAGCAGTTTCTGAGGGAGAGAAGGGACTATGCAGAAACTATTTGCAAGGGGCTTCAGTTCTCTGCACTGATTAACCCAGTGGTCATTCAGGTCACATAGTCTCCACGTTATTCTAGGCTTGGCCTGGGTCATGCTTGGTTGGTGTGTTGTCCTAGCTTGCCCATCATGCTCGTGTGGGTGTGGGGTTGCTGACACGGAGGTGGTGTATCTTTTATACCACTCACGAAGGTTGTTCTCTTTCTTCTCTATGGCATGAATCATATCGATGGTAGGGCGAACTCGAGGGATATAGGTACAGTGTTGTTCATAGTGATTGCCTTGAAATATTAGGTAAAATAGTCCCATCATGCTCAGTTTATGGTCTGGCAGGGAACCAACGTCAAAACGCTACTAAATCAGAGGAAGTGGCGACCACATGATTAGGTGTTTTGCATAACGCGCATGTTGGTCTTCTCTATAGAGAGTGGTTTGGGATGACTGGGTGTCTTCGGATTGGTCGCTTTTCAGCTGACAAGAACATGATGGATGTGCTTGTCACATCCTCTTAGTTTATGGAGCTATACATGGATTTCGCGGCCATGTCATCTTCTTGGGAGAGGAAGACTATGGCTAAGAACAAACTAGCAAGGGCTAGCTAGAATCAAGGGATATAGTGAAAATTCTCCAAAAGGCGATTGTCGGCGCACAAAGGACATGTGAATTGAATTGCCCACAATCCAACGTAGTAAACCCTCTATAGGATACCATTCATGGATGAGTTCTAGGGCACAATGTGCAACATATAAAATGAGGGTGTATGACTAAGGGTATTTCTGGTGCCCTTCATTCTTCCTATAGGTATAGGATGGTACGAGGTTAATTTCCAGATGCCTGGGTGGAGGGATCCTCTTGATAGGATCGCTCGATGCTGTGTAAGGTGTCCCTATATCGTAGGATATTTTGGCAATGATGGGTATAGTGCCCATAGTTGCTGCAGATAGCGCATGCGTGATTGGTACGCAATGATTTTCCTTTACCTTTGGTGGTAGGTTCCTTTTTACGAGAATGTGGAATCGTGATGTTTGTCGCAGAGCTAAGGAGTGGTCTTAATTCATCCAGCTCTAGGCAGATATGGGTAGGGTGACCAATTACGTCGTATATGGCGCAAACTAGTGATTCCCATTGTATGGTGGGAGTCTCCATCTTCTTTCCTCTTCTCTCGGTTTTCTTAGTCGTAATTATCGGTTTTGTAATGGAAATTTCCTTTACAAGGGTCGTTTCGACTGTTTCTTGGATGGGTGGAGCCTCCTTGGGATTGAGGGTCTTCAACCCTGTGGCATTGATGTGAGTGGCTCTTGTTCCTGTAGGGGGAATGAGGTACCAAATTGGTATTTCGAATGATATGTTTGGTAACATCTGTGTTGCTAAAACCTGCTGGGAGACGAAACCAACTAAGGGGTAGAGGAAAGGGGTTTGGGAAGCGGCGTAGGCTAGAGAGCTGCCATGGATGATGACTTGGTGCCATTACTGCTCGTGTCCATGTCCTGAATCTTACAGAGAAATTTGTCACCATCCCTGTACTCCCTGTTCCTTGATCCCAAAGGACCCATACAGTGATTCTTGTGTACTTTCCAAGCATGGAATACATACCCTTGAACCACACTTTGTCTGTCAATTCATATCCCTTTACAAATTTTCTAGAGTATCCCTATAAAAACCCAATTTTCAAGGTCGACGCCTTATATTAGTGTTTGACCCGCACCAATAGCAGAGGTGTGCACTGAGACCCACGCCGATCAGCACTCTGTCTTAATGTCGAACCCACGCTAATCCTCTTTTGGAAATTTTTTTAAATAGAAAGGAAGCTTCTGTTACTAGAAGCTTCGCGAGGCGGCGAGCTGGAAGTTTATTTTGAGGATATGGCCAAGTAATTCCCCTTTGGTCATCATGTTCCAAATAAATAGGAACTACTCCAAAGGATAAGCTCTTTTCCCATTATTTGAGGGCCCATAACATCCTCCTCCATTGTTATATAAGGAGACCTCTTTCATCTTTGCTGCCTTAGTCAAAGTCTGAGTTAGGAAGTTGAAGTTAACATAGAGAGAAGAAGAAATTATAGCTTCGAGAGAATAGTGCAGAGTGTGATTTTTTTGTGTGTTAAGAAAATAATGAGATCTTAGACCTTTGCGTATGAGGGTGTTGCAAACGTGCTTGGATACAGACCTGCCGAAGGAGAGCCTCAACATCAAGGCTTGGTTTTAAGCTCCCTTTGTATTTATCATAATAAAATGCAACTGATGTTTATCTTCCACTCTTATTTACATTTATAATGACATTTCTAGCATTCCTTGATCAGTTAGATAGGTTGTAATTTTTTTTTTAATGTTTTTCACGATTTTATGCTTGCCGTGGTGTCTTGACTGTCTGTACAGGTAATCAAACGTTGGTAGCAGTGTGTATCGAGCTTGAGGAAGAATGACAGATCAAGAAGCTTCAACGAGAAATGAAAACATAACATCAAAACAAGGTAGGTCATCTCCCTTACTCTAAATTTCATTTACAATCTAGGAATGTCGATGTTAGTTTGTTCTTGTAGTTTCTAGACCCACCCTAGGGCTAGAGGGCTCACCTCTGTCTGTAGAGGGGATTTAACTGGACAAAAAATTGGTGACTCCACTAGGGATTTTCCTTCGAGTTTGTCACTCTTCAGGTCTTCGTCATTCAACGAGTTTAGTCGAATGACCATTTCCCTGTTTGATCCTATAATTTTCGTCAATTACAATCTTTTAGTTTTTTCTTGAAGTGGTGAGTCTAGTCTTGGTTAGGAGAAATTCTTTGTTTTTTCTTTTTCAGGAATTGGCGGTTTTATTTGTCTGACAGCCAAACTGATTGGTGCTAGTTTTCAGTTAGCAAGCAGTGCCAATGGGTCGTTGGCACTAGTTTCAGCCCCTAAATTTGCACCAGTTGGCACTAGTTTCAGCCACAAAGTCGTGCCAATTCGAGGGTGTGTGAAAAATTCATGTTTTTTCCCTAAGTCCTTCACTAGTGTGTCTTGCCCTTCTGGTCCTTTTCTCTGTATGATTTACATGTTCTCCCCTTCACTCAAGTTGGTTTTATTGGCTAATTGGCTTGGTTTTTGGATGATTTTTGTGTCCTTTCTGTTGGGACATGCATTCTACATCCTAGGTTCTTCTAGGACTGTACATCAATTTCCTAGTTGCATGCTTTGCGGGACATCACCCTTGTGATTGAGTTGGTCTCCTTGCCTGGCGAGCCATCTCTAGTTTATTTCCTTTTGCTTTTTGGTTGATTGAGTGTTCAAGTCTCAAGTATCTCTCGATTTCATTTCGTTCGCTTGTTCGCTTGTGAGCATAGATTACATTTCTCATTGTTCAACTAAAAAGTCTTCTTTCTCTGATTTCTTGATGTAAAAGGGAATGAATGCCTTTTTTTGATCCCATTCTTTGGAAGTATTCTTTGTCCTTGAACTCATATGTCTCGTAGCCTTTCAAGGAATTTTATTACAAAGTGGTCAAAACAGGATTGTATTCTTAATGTTAGTTTCATCCTTTTTTCATTAATAAAATTCGCGTTCATTTAGTTTTCATCTCAAAGTTTTCTTTTCATAAAATGAATTAGATCAAGTTGCATTGAAAAGTCATGTTTGAAATCTATAATTGAACTTAGATTACGTTGTTTCATGGTTGGAAAATAAAGGTCACATTGAGTGCATTCTCTTTCATTAAAATCATGCATTAAGTGGATCCCCATTTCATCAAAAAATGCATTGCATGCATTCTTATTCATTCAAAAGAAAAGGAAATTGTGCATAGATTACAATTGCATAGTTTTCAAAAAAGAGGATTTTGCATAGATTACATTGCATAATTTGCATCGTTGAATGTTTTAGATTAATTTTGGATAGTGAAATTAATCTAGTTAGGAAAATTTTTGTTTGCAGTATTGTTGTTTGTTGCATCATTTTTTTTAGACTCTTCCATTAACTAGATAGAATTCATCAAATTGAAAGGTTTATTTTCTCATATAGCTGAATATAGAAGTTCTCTGATGACAGTGGTAGGGCCTTGAAATTGAAACCTAATTCAATATCAACCATCAAATTTATTCAATTAACCTAAGGAAGCATTGAAACTTAACACACATATTTAGAGGTCTAGGCTAGTGAAGTGTTCCAGTGTCATTAAACCTAGTAGCTGTTGTTTGCCATATGGCATTAGACTACGCTAGCACAGACTTATGCTCCCTGTACCATCACGTATATAAAGGGAGACCCTCATAGGTTACAATATTTTATCCATAGGAAGCCGAGTCTGCTGCCCTGTAACCGTGATACACCGAACACAACATTTGGGGAGACTACCTAGACATACGTCAAGTCCTTGGTCATTTCTCTTTCATTTGATCACGAAGGTGTATATGGCAGTTCACGGAAACTTGGTACACCATATTGCTTAGATTACCTGAGTACTCATTTTGGTATTTTCGTGACTCTCTAAAAGTGAAAACATCATCGAGCACTTGTCATTTCAAGTTCGTTCAAAATGAAAGTGACTAGAGTCATCTTTTGTCCTTTTCTCGACTCATAAAGCATGAAAAGACAAAGTTTTGTTTCAGTGTCTTAAAATTGATTGCCCACGAAGTATTCCTGGTTAAAGTTACATTCCTTAGTGATTCAATAGGATTGAGGCCAATGGAGACGTTTCTAGGGTTCGCCAACCAAGGAATCCCCTCAGATGGGAATCCCAGTCCTTTTCCTTCGTTCAGGAACATTGGTGCCCCGTATATGGCAACGTTGTCCCTTCTTGGGTTAACTATTGGTCTACCCGTTTGGTTATTTTCGACCTCAGTGGTTTCGAACATCCAAACAACTTCTCAACCAAGTTATCCTCCACCTGAACCATGTCAACCTCATGTTGATCCTAAGGTTGACCCCTCACCTTCTTCGCCCATTTCTTCACCTCGTTCTTCCTCTTTGCCTGGTGAAAGTTTGGATTATAGTACCTAGGTGGCTAAGAAGAAGAAGAAGAAGTTGAATAAGAAGAAGGAAAATAAGCTAGGGAAAAATCAGCAACTATTGCTACCCATGCAGCTAATATCGAGAAACCTCCCACTCCGTCTCGCAGAGTCAAATTCCCTTGCAAGCTATGTGAGGGTGACCACCTTCTTCGTGATTTCCCTGGTATTCCCAAGGTGTTAGAAGTGTGGTTTGTTGGTTTGATTCATCCTTCATCATCAACCTCTAGGCATCATGCTGATGATGAGCCTGTAGCTAGAGATAATGAGACTCGTAAGAAACAAGGTAAGATCAAATTTCCCTGTAGATTGTGTGAAGGAAACCATCCCATTCACCTCTGTCCTTATATGGATGAAGCCTATAAATTATTAGATACCCTTTTGTCTTATGAATCCCATATTCCTGTTGGTTACCAGAGGATTTCTTTGATTCCTCAGCTAGATGATAAATTTATTGATCGAGATTCATCTCCGGTCAATTCCCCTCTCCCTGAAAATCAATCTCCCAAGTCTGTTCCTGACCAATCATTGGTTGAGAAGAAGGATGACTCGGTTCCACCTATGATCCATCAGGTATTTTCCATTGAGAGTGGGTCTCATCCCAGTCAGGTTCTTTTTGTTTCCTCTGATTTCTCGGGATCAGAGGGCGATCATCCCATTTCCATGATTCAAGAGGATGATCCTCTGACTCCCGTCACCACAATTCCACAAAGTGATCTTCCTTCTGTCATTACAGGAGTTTATGAGGATGGTCTTTCCACTCCCATAACACGAGGGGATAATCCTATGATTCCTTTGACACCCCCTCCATGTATTTTGGTTGCTTCGTTTGATTGGAGTCGATTTACGGGATACCGTCTTCCTTCTTACGTGCCCTTTGAGATCACTATATAGGCATTCAATATGGTCGTATTGGGCACAATTGTAGATTAAGGTGCCTCTATTAGTATTCTATCCTCAAGTAAATGGAAATATTTGGGTTCTCCACTGCTTGTGCCTGTTACTCAGAATTTGCTAGCTTTTAATAGAGGAAAAAGTCAACCATTAGGGATCCTTCCAAAGTTGCCTATTACTTTGGGAGGAAAGATTATCTGTATAAACATGATGGTCATCCAAGGCCCTTTAGATTTTAATCTACTCCTGGGATGTGACTATGCTTATGCCATGGGCACGCTTGTCTCTTCCCTCTTTCGTGTGATCTGTTTTCCACATGAAGGTCAGATTGTGACCATTTATCAGCTTTCATTATTTGGTCCTGATGTGACATCTAGTCTACCATCATCCTTTCCTAGTCCTTACCTAACGGTGGTGTCCTCCCCACCACATTTCAATTATGTGGCTACCTATCCCATGCCCACATTCAGTGATAGTAATGTTGTGCATCATGTGTTGGGGGCATTGAGTCCTAACTTCCAAGATGTTTTGCTCCCATCGGATGCAACCTTTTTGGAATCCATGACTTTTTATTCATCGTGATCAAGCTCATTAGAGCAAAATTTGTTTTCTTGTGTCAAGCTCCTTAAAAAATGAAACAAGCTCAGTTGGAGAAGAGTTCATTTTCTTGTGTCAAGCTCCTTAAAAAATGAAACAATCTCATTGGAGCAGAGTTTGTTTTCTTGTGTCAAGATCCTTAAAAAATGAAAGATAATCGGAGCATGGTTTGTTTTCTTATGTCAAGCTCCTTAAAAAATGAACCAAGGTCTCTAGAGCACAGTTCGTTTCCTTGTGTCAAGCTCCTTAAAAAATGAAACAAGTTCTCATGAGGATAGTTCTTTTACTGTGTCAACCTCGTTAAAAAATGAAACGGCTTCCATTTTCAATTCCAGTCTTTGATTAGGTCTCATGAAATCTAAGTCGAGTCTTTTGTCTGATCTCGTAATTGCACCTTCATTCCATTCACCTGTTAGTAACCTGTAGTCTACTCAAGTGAATGGACTGAAGCTTGGGGGGTATGTACCTCGAATTGAGTCACCATGTTGGGGGCATGCAAACTTATTTCAAGCTTATTTTCCCATGTTTTCAAGCTTGTGTAAAAGTGAAACCAATCTCAAGCATAGTTTGTTTCCATTTCAAGCATAGTTTGTTTCAGTTTCAAGCTTGTGTAAAAATGAAATGAACTTCAAGTAGAGTTTCCTGATTTCAAGCTTCTGTAACAATGAAACCATTCTTATTTTACTTGTCGTGATTGCCATTTTATTAGCCTATTTTTCCAGATGAGCCTTGGTTTTCTCATTCCATCGTTACCATCTGCTTGGCCGATCATATGCCCTCACTTGATTGTTTTACCCATTCATGGGGATTCATTAGCCAGCCTCTTGAATTTTATCATGTTTTGAGTAGTTCCACCATCACCAGAACCAATTGCTACCCTTAATGCCAATCGTTCCTCTAGGAGGAGTCAACTTTCAGCTCTTTTCTGACTCTAAAAAATTGAAAAGATTGTCGAGACTCTTGTCATTTTGAACTCGTTAAAGAATGCGAATCATCATCTTCCCAGTATACATTTACCCCTTTTTTGGGCTGGGAAATATTATCTATGAAAAAGGAATACCTTAGCCAATCACAACTATGAGGTTCTCTCAGACATAGTTTTCTACCTTTTCGGATCTGTGAGATTACCTACGAAAAGGGACCTGCTGGAGTTTTCTTTTCTGCTTCTTTTAAAATTCTCTAAACATGAAAATATGTCGAGTTATTCCTTTGTCATACTCGTTAAAATTTAAATGACATTGAAAACCGTCGCCATGACATCGCCGAGTTCCTCCTTCTAGGGCTCGTAAAATGTGCTTGGATGGATTTGTCCGAAGGACAGACTTATATGACAAGCATATGCTATCCTCTTTAAGATTGTGTAAAAATAAAGAGGTACTCGCCAAAAATGGTCAGGGAAAATAGAGGTTATGTGTCAATTGTGTTGGCAGTATGTCACTCTTGAACATGACACTTGTGTGCAGTTTGTGTCGGGTTGGGATATCTTCACTCCCTCACTTTTCCTCCATGGGTTTGGAAAATTTGTTTGCCTCTCATTCAATTACTAATATTGTCAACATGACCTTTGATCCTATTTGAGTCAAATTCTTCCAAATTCCAGAATCGTGTCGCCGATATGTTCAAGAGAAAATCCTTCTGCAGTTTGTACATTCCTTGATCCTATGTTTCAGTCTTGATTAACACTCATATCAGATTCTCTATTTCATGTCGATGATGTGGGATTCATTATGACCCTCTTTCGACGGATCACTTCCTGTCAACTTCAACTCATTATCCAGGAAGTTGATCTAGAGACTCCCTTTCAGTACCTTAGAGCTTGCATGCCTCAATGGCAATTTCTTCACATTCGATGACAGGTCCTCATCATTGGCTTTCGATCGAGTGACTCTATGGATGTTCGATGCCAAATCATTGTTCACATTTCGTGGATTGTACTTGTTGTACCTTGAGAGCCATTTTCATTACTGTGGTTTCTCTCACCCTATTAATAGCTTTCATCATTGGCTGGTAATCAGGTGACTATCTTGCATGTTCGACTTCAACTCATTTATTCACATGCTTGAAATTGTACTTGATCAGGTTGTAACGGAGTGCAAGACCCTGGATTTTATTCTATAGAGTCTGGGTTACGATGCGATATGATTTGTCCATGATACATGTTTCTTTCAGATGGATGGCTGCGACCATACCATGAGTCTATATGAGATCCTTCTCAGATGGATAACTGCGACCATACCATGGTCTATTTTATAGATGGTTGCGTCCATACCTTGATTCATGTATTTTCATCGGAGATTCTAGTTATGTATATGTATCTATGCTTGATTTGCAGGTCTCCCGATGACAGTGTCTGGTTCCTCTCACGTACTTGTAAATCATTTCACCCCTCACTCGTGTTCAAACTTCATACTTTAGGGGGCGTCTATTATAGAGAAATTTGTCACTGTCCCTGTACTCCCCGTTCCTTGATCCTAGACGACCCATACAGTGACCCTTGTGTACTTTCCAAGTATGGAATACATACCCCTGAACCACACTTTGTCTGCCAATTCATCTCCCTTTACAACTTTTCTAGAAAGATCCCTATAAAGACCTAGTTTTCAAGGTCAGTGCCTTGTCTCATTGTTTGACTCGGGTCGATAGCAGAGATTTTCACTGATACCTGTGCCGATTGGCACTCTGTCTTAATGTTGGACCAGTGCCAATCCTCTTTTGAAAAAAAAATTAAATAGAAAGGAAGCTTTTGTGACTAGAAGCTTTGCGAGGTAGCGAGTTGGAATTTGTTTTGAGGATATGGCTGAGGAATTCCCCTTTGGGCTTCTTGTTCCCAAGAAATAGGAACTACTCCAAAGGATAAGATCTTTCCCCATTATTTGAGGGCCCATAACCTCCTCCTCCATTGTTATATAAGGAGACCTATTTCATCTTTGCTACCTTAGTCAGAGTCCCAGTTAGAAAGTTGGAGTTAGCATAGAGAGAAGAAGAAATTATAGATTCGGGAGAATAGTGCAGAGTGTGATTTTTTGTGTGTGTTAAGAACATAGTGATATCTGAGACCTTTTCATATGAGGATGTTGCAAACTTTATTGGATATGGACCTGCGAAAGGAGAGCCTAAAAATCAAGGCTTGGTTGTAAAATCCCCTTGTCTTTATCATAATAAAATGAAACTGATGTTTATCTTCCACTCTTTTTACATGTACAATGAGATTTCTAGCATTCCTTGATCAGTTAGATAGGTTGTAATTGTTTTATGTTTGTCACAATTTTACGCTTGTCCTAGTGTCTTGAATTTATATGCAAGTAATCAAATGTTGGTAGCAGAATGTATCGAGCTTGAGGAAGAATGATTGATTAAGAAGCTTCAAAAGAAAATGACAACATAGCATCAGAACAAGGTAGGTCATCTCCCTTGCTTTGAATTTCATTTACAATCTAGGAGGGTCGATGTTAGTTTGTTCTTGTAGTTGCTAGAACCACCCTATGGCTAAAGGGATCCCCTCTGTCTGTAGAGGGGATTTACGTGGACAACACTGACTAGCTTCGGCGCTTGATGTGGACATCATGCACACCAGAGCCCCTATGGCATCAGGTGATGACTCAAGGATGATGGGAGGATCTCCTATGAATGATCCTAGAACAGATGACTATTTGAACTAGCCAGGGCCATATTCTTGGTATTGTGAAAGTGCATCTGAGGATGTATCTACATAGGGTAGGATTACATCAGTGCTTTTTAGGGGTCACTTCTCGCTATGCGTCAATTGGTCTATAGTAATGATGCGGTCCTCATGGGGGAACATCATAATGCGGAAGACGGAGGAGGCTATGGCTAACACGGCATACATATAACTCCACCCAAGGAGTATATTATAATCCAAGTGAGCATCCAAGAATTCAATGTCTATGTGTACTGTCTTTCCGGCTAAGCAGACTGGGAAATTTTGGTAGAGGTTGACGAGGGTCGAAGGATGACCGTCGTATGCTCTAAGCATGATGACTGAGGGTTTTATTTCGGGAGACCCTAACTTCTGCCAAATTTTTTTTGACATGATGCATGTGGATGCACCCTTGTCAATGACACATCGGTGAATTGTGATATTCTGGACCGACACTAGTATCTGGAACACGACCATGGAAGGAAGCATAGGGGTGGATTTGTCTAAGTCAAAAGCCATTAGGCGCGTATCG
This sequence comes from Pinus albicaulis, assembly GCA_034641835.2. Classification (NCBI taxonomy): domain Eukaryota; kingdom Viridiplantae; phylum Streptophyta; class Pinopsida; order Pinales; family Pinaceae; genus Pinus; species Pinus albicaulis. The sequence continues at coordinate 232,663,386 of CM076576.1, forward strand.
ATAGGGTCAATAGCGCCTAACACGGAAAGTAAGGGTTTCTATTGATTTGGGCATGACTGCAATACTTCCAAAGCTGACATAACAACGGGAGATTGTGCTAAATCATCCACGATACTATAATTATGGGCCACTTTGGAGTAGTTTCCTGCTCGCCTATTGGGTCCCTTCGCCATTTTTGGCAATGGTTCGATAGGCATCTTTGAAATGGTCGAAGGTGTAGTCGGTGCACTATTACTTGCCCCTGACGTATTGGTGTCTGGTGGGGTGTCGTAATTACGATTCTATGTTTGGAAAAACATCTCTTCACCAATCATGTAGATTTTGTGGCTACTTTTCTCGGAGTCATCTAGATTTTGTTGCTAAGTGCTTACCGTCCCTTGATGAGGGAAAGGTTCCTGCATCACAACTAGTTGCTGGGAAGATCCTCCTTGTCCTCGGTTACTCTGTAGCTTCTTCAGCTCAGGGAGATCAGGACAGTGGTGAGTATAATGGCCGTACTCACCACATATCGAACAAGAATGGTTTGTTTGGAGAGGTGGCCTTTTGCTCTACCATTGGGCATTGCTTGGCTCCTAGCTCTGATTTTGGTTGGAGTTGCCTCCAACCCGGGATTGCAACAGGAATTGTTGGTTGTTGCCCCCATGTCCAAGATTCCCTTTTGGATTTTTTCTTTATTTTTTCTTCACCACGTTAGGAGGGCATTTATCCTAGTTAAATTGGTGAGGTTGGTTTTTGGAAGGTTGCACAAAGTTCAGCTATGCATTAGTCTACATAGGCGGGTCTTATGCTGGGGAATGAGCATAACACGGTCCCTGGTTTGTACCTGGCTGTTGGAGGGGAGATCTTCCATCAATTTTTCTCTTTGCGTACTGGGTCCCCTGAGCCAGAGGATAGGTTCCTCCCTGGTGATACACTAGCACCCTATTCGTAAAATTTTGTTGAGGCATATGATGACTTTGAAAACTGGGTTGAGGTACGTTCTCGGTAGAGCTGTACATGTAACCATGGTTTTGACTTCTACTGCCTTAGGTACTTAGGTCAATGACCCAATTAGTCTGTCTGCAGAGTTCGACGCACCTGGAAATACTTGATAAGTGTGTAGGCACTGGTCATTCAGTAACATATTGTAAATGTATCCTGACTATGTATAAATAAGCTCAAGCTATTGGGCTTTGGTGATGGCATCCTCTTCGGATGTGGGCCTTTGTTGCGCCACATCCTTCAAAATCTATACCATGAGAGTTTTCAGGAACAAATATAAAAGAACCTATTCATTGAGTTTTGCTTTAGATAAACTACAACACCGCCTCCATTTGTGGAGATGGTTCGAGATATGGACAGCGGGGGTTTGTCTAAAATGTGTCAGTAATTCCATTCCAGAATCATGATGAATGGGTAACTAAAAATATATTAGGAACACAGTGGCAAGGAAGCTAAAGGTTATGTGAAGCAGAGGGTTTCTCCATGTACCATTTCGCAGCTACTCCTGTCAGAGTTTGTTGAAATAGTCTTAATCGAATAGAGTCATCAATGATATTTTTGGATGAGCACCACAGGTGGAAGGTCATGAAATGATTACTTGGGTCTTCTACTTGCTTTCCTTTGAACTTTGGAATATCTGAAGGGAGCTTCATGGTTATGAGAGGTCATGTAGGCTTGTGTGCGATGGGGTCATTCATCAGATTTGTTAAATCGGGTAGATTCAACGAAGCTAAGAAAGGTGACTGGGAGGTTGACGCCATTGCAACTTGTGAAAACACAAAGTTCTGGTTAGGAAGAGGGTTGGTCTGTGACGTACCCTGATGTGTATTCGACTGACTTCCCGAATGGGTCGCACTCCTTTTCCCCTTAGGGGTCGTGGGAGGAGTGTTGTATGGTGTGGTGTTGGGAGACAGACTAGGGTTCCCAACTAAGGATGCCCCAGTAAAGGACGAACCAATAATGGTGGCAAAATTATGTCTTTCATGCCTAAACAGCGAGACCTGAAACCCCTCCCGGTAATGGGGGGGAGGACCAAAGATGCCTAGATCGACGAGGTCCCGTTGGGTCCATTTTGGTGTCAACTAGGTTTGGTTTTGGAAAATATTGAGAGGATATTTTCTACGATCAAAGAAAAATTCTGGTCACATACATAAAACAAAGCAAAAATAAAATAAAATTTCCCTTTAAATTAATTCTATGTGATCAAGAAATCAAAAAAGTGGTTTTTGTTTTTTTGTGTATGATACTCAAAATATTAGAATACCTATACGTCCTCACACTCTAAAATGTAACTGGGCCTTGAGAAGATATCTTGCGAGTGCTGGCACAACGTCCCATAAGATCTGGCGACGCCCCCAGTCAATCGAAGAAAATCCACCAAGGTAAGGGTAGAGGGTCTGGCACTTTCCTGCACCGTCACCTATAGGGAAAGGATGCCCTATATTTGGCCACTAAGTACCACCATCCAACGAGAGTGTTTGAGTCTTGGGCTTCTTGGTAAGTCAGCTAATAGTACTGAGTATTAGCCAAGTCAGGTATCGCGCACTGCACCTAAGCCTAACCCTTTTTGAAATGGGTCTCTACCACGCTCAGGTTTTCTTTTTCGTGGACTAATAGGTGGATTTAAATCTCCCTAAACAACCAACTTCTATGTTTCAAGATGAAGAATGATCAAGGCGGCTTATTGGATGCCTACCCCCTTGATCCTAACTTCAACTATAAATTCTTTGTAGCCCCTGTGGGGAGAATTTCGTGAGTTTGGTTAAGCTAGTTTTAGGTGTCTTTTCCTTGCTTAGTGGGTGGATGTGTGTGAGAAAAAAGTTCACAAACACATAGTTTGAACGTGTGGATATGTGATGATCCTTTTCAAAATCCCCTATTAAACTATGTTATATTATTCCTTGCTCAAAAGAAAAACATGTGTGGATATGGTTTGCTTTCTATTTTTCCTAGTTAATATATGTGATAAACTAAAGGGAGATGGTGAGTTGTGAATAGAGAGTGTTCATATGCTTGCCTAGGATCACCGGAGGTTGCAAAGGCAACAGATATTACTTGCTCTTCTATCAACAATTCAATCCTAGTCCCGAAATCCTAGTGCAAAAATTGAACTAAAGTAATAACTTTTACACTAGAAAAAGAAACTAAATAAGCATGCATGGACTTGGGACACTTACTTTGGCTAGTTATCTAGGTTTTTTGGTACTTAAATTTGCAAAACATAAAATTATTTCAAAATGCAAGTTATTTCCCCCCCCCCTATTTAAACTATGTGTGAACTTTGCAAAAATCAACTTCAAATAAAAATGACATTAAACCTACAAAAAGCAGCTAAGAGTGAGCTTTAGCAAGCTACGGGGTACCTCAACCAGTTTTGGCAGATGTATTATGGGCTGCCAAGCACTTTACAAGCAGGAAAAGATAGAAATGTGGGAGAAATTTCTCTTTCTGTCTTTTGCGAAAGGCTAAAACAAGTGCGATGTCTGCGTGCAGGTCAACTCTGAACGCGCATCCTAGGCACGCCCGTGGGAGGGAAAAGTGTGCAAATTCCTACAGAAGTAATTTTTGGAGTTGTTCTGCTTTATTCTATCACTTGGGATGAACTAGGGACTGCAAGAGAAAAAGGGGGAAATTCAGCTCCACTCCACAGCACAGATAGGGGTCTCTGCAAAAAAGAGGCACAACCACATAAACTTGGTAATAAAAATTAGTGGAGTTTCCAATCCTGTGTTAGTGTGTTTGGTGCACACATGCACGAAATCACACCAACTTAAGGGGTGTGGTTTACCCACATAAGTTATTAGTCACAGGCAGAAAAATAAGTGGAGTCAAGCAAGTTAGTGGAACAAGCTAGAGTCATAAACATACTAGATAAAGAAATAGCATGCATATATAAACTAAAACTAAAACAAATAAACAAAAGCTCTGAATAGATTCAAACAATTGCAATAATTTGAATGGTGGCTCTTCAACCCCTCTTATTGAGTGCTAGTAGGAAATGAGAATGAAACTTTAACCCTCTTGCCAAGGGGCCCCTAGAACATGGGTTCTAAGTCTGGATGCAAGGATGTTTTTACTTCCAAGCTTTCCTTGGTTCAAAGTCTCCCTCTCTCTACTATGGTGGACTAAACTTGTTGGATGGCCAACAATTGAGTCCCCTCTATCTTCAGCTCCGGATCACACAACGTTGGTATTGCTTGGGAAATTTTAGCCAGCATAACAACGTGTTCTCAAATTTCTTCATCTCATGGTGGCCTTATATAGAAGATCTCAAATCCTCCTTCCCTCTCTTGGTACATTGTGGATGGTGACCCAAGAGAGGGGGATGACTCCTTTCTATGCCACAAATATTCCATTGTGTGCTCCCTTGATGTCTAAGAAGGATTTCGTGGTTTTCCTTAGGCAGCTTCAGGTGAGGAATCACTGTCTTGGAGTGTGCTTTTTGTGGTCCCAGAAAGTCACTTTCACCACTCCCAGGATTGTGTGCATTTCGGGTCATAAGGCACGCAAAGGCGCTCTTCACGAAGGATTATGTGCGCAAAAGAATTTATGACTTGCTCAAATTTGATTTTTCGTGAGACCTTAGAGATTTTTAAATACTTTCCATATTCTCTAATGTCTTTTAGCCTTGTAAATCCTTTTGTCTGACATTAATTAATGTCGTCTTCTGCTTGTACGATTTTCCATTACTAACAGTGGCCAAGGGACAACTCAGCCATTGGAGGTTGTGCAGAGACCTCACTACACAAGTTTGGGATACACTGAAGGAAGATGTTTGAAGGACATCAAAGGAAAATAGACATTGTTGAACTCACGAGGGAAGAGGATTGATGGGAACACTTCACCATCATCCCATGGAAGTGCATGTTGTAGTGAAAGAGTTGATGCAAGCTCTCATCACCATGATCACACTAGAGACCACTAGAGAAGCTATAATAAGTCTCATCATTCCAGAGTTAATTTTCATTATAAAATTATTTCTAATCATGGTCATAAATCATGGCATCGAAGAACTTGTCATTTTTGTGGTTTACATAACCATGCCATTTCTAAGTGTTGGAAAATAATGGCAACATAAAAGAGGATGAGGCATAAGAAGCCTTCTCCACAACAAGAAAAGAAACTGGTTAAGCAAGTATGGAGGAAGAAGACATTTTGTAGCCATATCAACCAAGGTGGCCATCAAAGAGCCACGTGTTCAAGACTCCATCTAGAGCAACACCTTAAGGACGAAGCGTCGGTGCATGAACCGGTTGGAACGATTGTTTGACAAGTAAACGTGCCACAGGGAGATGATCCATTCACTTTGATAAGTGAGAAATGGTTTTTCTAGTTTTTTTCTAGATATGTTAGCTTGTCATGGTTGTGTTTATAAATCATATGTTTCTTTTTTAACTGTAAAAGTGATGATGTGTTTTTCCATCACTTGTTAAGAAATAATGATATTTTGGCCTTGTTTTATAAATCGTGTGATGCATTTATTTCATGTAAAAGTGATGAGGTGTTTGTCATCACTTCGAAATGCGGCGATGATGTTTTGCCCTTGTAATGATAGTTGGGGTGTGATTTCCATTTGATGTAAACTTGACCACCGAGTACGTGTTATAAACTCGTGGCAAGTATGGAAATTTTAGGGTCATATTTGGTCAATTTGAGCATATAATTTGCAGGAGATTGTACTACTGTTGCAGAAAATGCAGGTGTTGGTTTATCGCTTAAGGCTTTGAAGAACAAACGTGAAGGTGTTGGAAGGGTGAACTTTTTCAGGACACTGTGGTGCAGACATAGTACACAAAAGTTGCAGATTATTGTTGATTTTTTTGGAGGACCAAAAGCTCCTCAGTGGGGAGGATTGATCCAAGTGGATGTAGAGACACATGCAAGACAAAGAGGGGTTATGAAAGCTCGAAATTCAAAGTGACAAGAATATGACAAACTCAGCTTCAGATTGAAGAGATCATCACCCTGATCGCAACGGTGCGAACGACGCGTCAATTCGAGCTTGTATGAGGGAGTTAGAGTAGTTTGAATTTTAGTTATGGATAGGAAAGTGGGGCCCATGGTGTGCCACATGGCGCTTCTCCATTGGTCCTCAACCTACACAAAAAGACAAAACAAAATGATATTTAATTTCCCACGTAAAATAAAAAAAATCACTAAAAAAAATAACTATATATTAAATATAGTTATTAAACAATCAAAATCAATTTAAATATGGTAAATTTTTATGTAACAAAAATCATATTAAATATGGTTAAATTCCATATTAAACAAAACCTCCACTTTTGTTTTTGGGAGTCATTACAATATGGAGATAGGAACTCCATATATTATATAGTTTGAAAAAACTATATTAAAACTAAAATTGGGCTTTAAAACAATATTTGGACTCAATAGGATTTGAACTAAAAACCTCCCAACAACAACTATATTAATATGATTATGCCAACTAGTGTGCCAACCTCACACTTTGTCTTATTCATCCTCACACTTTGTTACAAAATTCCATTCAAATGGTTCAAGGAAACCATGTAGAATTATGGAGAATACACGAGAGATGTAGAGGGAGGCCAATGGAGCTGTGAGAAAAGAAAGAGCAGACCCAAGCACGTAGTTCGAGGCAGAGGAGTTCTAGACTAGAGGAATTTTGCACGCAGTTCGAGACAGATTCATGTTTGATGCCAAGGGAATATTTTGATCCCAAGGAGGTAAAATTTTCAGAATGTATCAAACTTTATATACATTTCAACTAGAATTTTGCTGGGAGTGCAATGGTGCACCCATATTTTCATTCTGAGAAGTGGTTTTTCAGATTACCTATGGAGGAGAATCTTTAGGAATCTTGAGGGAATCTTTTAGATTCCTTAGAGGCCGAAATTCGTTGTGTCAGAATGAGGTCAACCTTATACTCATTCTTCTCGAAATTTCACAAGGATCTCAATAGTGAGACCAGATTCATGTTTTGAGTTACATATTTCTAGATTCCTTGTGGAGCATCATCTTTGAGGAATCTATGGGGAATCTAAAAGATTCCCTAAGGCCCAGATTTTCACTTTTTAGAATTCAACAAATTGACAGTCGATCCTACACCTCTCAGCGACATGAGTTTAGTGGTGTAGTTGGATTTTCCATCCGAGCCTTATGTTTTTCGGCCACTTTTCAAAGTGGAGTTGCAGGTGTCAGCATTCAATGTATGAGCAATTGTTTTTTAGGATATTCGACACCATGACATTGATGGTACGGCCAGATCCAACAGTTTATCATCATTTTCTTCAGATAGCTCTAGGATGTGAGGTATATGCAGTTTGATCATGTTATTATTTATCTCTTTGCTATGAGATGCATTGTGCTGTATAGATCCCTGTTGATGTTTGATGAGGGATCTGGTTTTGTTCTTGATGTGAGATGTATTCTCTATCATGGATTGTTTTACATTGTTTGAGATCCCTTTGTCGCCATTTTGGTGGGATACTCATTGTCACATGTATGTTTGATTGAGATCCCTTTGGTGCCATGTTGGCAGGATACTCATAGTAATTATGTGTGAGTTATTGTCATACTAATAGGAGTCCTTTTTGTGAATGAGAGTTCATGTAGAGAAAAATCTCGTGGAGAGGTCCAACCAGTCCTAAATGAGGGCATTTTCCTTGTATGACAGAGAAATACCATCCATGTACATCATCACTCTTCCCAACACTTAATGCAGTGGCCTACACCATCTTGACACCGAGGCCCAGAGACGTAGTCCCTCCTGGATGAACTCTGTTAACAATCTATTATGTTGCTAATGATTTTTATGTCCCTCTTCTTTACAACATGAAGATGTTGATTTATGTTCATTAACACTTTGATTTGATGCAGTTCTAACCCATCAGCTGAAGTAAAATGTATTGGTTTAAAGGGTATCAAGAATTTACCTGGATCACTGGGGAAAGCTTGCTGCTCAAAACCCCTCTATCTATATTGTATAATTAACCAAGGAATCATGAAAAAATTGCAATGCACTCTTCTCACAGGAGTCTGTTGCACTCTACTAACTGTCTCACGCTGATACAGACAAAATCGGCCAATTTCATGCCTTTGCTCAGCCTGCCTTGCTTGTGCAATTCTAAGAGAATTAAATCCATATTATTTATGAATTTCATCCTTCCAAAACTGTGCAATACATCATGGGCACCCAAATGGTTGTTTTTATTGCACTCCGCAATCCGTTAGTAATAAAAATGATAGTTAACATCATTTTAACCTATGCCTCAACTGGGTCTTCATCAGAACGGACATGCATGCATCTGTTAATAGTAAATCATCAGCCACTTGACAGATCACTACATGTGAATTAAATCTGATTTAATTCACTTGACCTCTCACTAGTGCAACAATCAGTTACAACTAGTTAGATTGACTTTAAATCACTTAATTGACTTAACTGATTCACATGCATTAAACTAATACACTAACTGCAAATTGGACTCTAAAACAAATAGAATCACTCTACATTCCTCACCAACCACCCTCAACTCAAATTTCATGAGCTACCTGAGTTTATCACACTCAGTTAACTATTACAAGTGATTCTGAGATAATATTACAATATATTGTCCAATTTAATTAAGGGAAAATTAAATTAGACACACATTTCTTGTTGACTTTTCAACAAAAAATCCAAGCTTGGGTTTCAATCCCATAGGTCACTTGTGAAGATCCTTCCTCCAAACCATCGACACTCAAGGATTGGAGTACTTCTCAAGCTACAAATATCAACACTCCCTCACAATGAGGGAGGTGCTTCCAACACTAGGAATTCTCCATCAATACCGATGACACTAGCCCATTTGCAATTCATCACTGTAGCATACTATGTAGAATGAACCCTGTAATCTCGGTAGTGCCTCTGCCTTCATCACATTTGAACCTAAAGATAGCAAAACTCCATAGGGTTTCTCCCTCTAAGGCTAGAATCCCTCTAAGCCTAAACAATCTCCACTGGCTCGGTCCTTCAAGCACTCATCCTCTTGGATCAAATACAACTCTTGCAAATATGTCTAATCTCAGATATGCAACCTCATGAACTGATGAAAAATATATCCTGCCAATATTTAGTCCATCACATGAAGCCATCTCAATCAACCTGATATCATCCAAGCCAAATTAATACTTGAGTTGTCCTAAACATCCATGACAAGTCAACATAAGTCCATGATCAATGATCTACCCTACAAAAAACTATTGTTCACCAGGCTCACCACCAATCCACTAAAACTACTATCCAATCTCCTTTGCAATAAGGTCAAGACCACATCCCCATTTATTCATTCTAACCCTCTGCACCATGATCTAGACACCCACAAATCCCTCTGAGTTGATTCTATGTGCACGCTTTGATTCACTATCCCTCAAATTTTCTCAGATACGCTCTAATACCATGTTGTTTTTCCACGATCTTGGTGTCTGGGATGGAATCTTGAATCTAGGATGCTACCAAACCAAGAATTACAACGATACTACTTTGTAGAGTGGAATATAAAAAAAATTAAATCTATTAGTGCACAAAATATGGAATTTTTCTTACAATATCCAACCCAAATTCATTATCTTAATCAACATATAATATAATAGACTAGGGCTCCCTTACTAGGGATAATGGTTCTCAAATATCCACTAGTACAAGAATAAAAAATTGGGGCTTAGTGTTAGTCCATCGACAACCAATCTTCCCTCAACAAGATACTCTAACTGTCTAGCTAATATGGAGCTCCTCACAACTGCCTTGGTCATACCCTGTACCTGCCTAGTCCTTCGGATCTCGATATGCAGCTCTTGCCTCTATTAATGTTCCAAGTCCATCTAGCCAATGAACCTCGACTATTAATATGCTCTCTAGTTGTGCCTTATTCCATCAAGGGAAAAACACCTCGAGACTCCTGTCAAGTTGTGAAAAACTCTCAATCTACCCACTTCTGCTCCTCAACTACTTAGGGACTTTAGCCCACTATGGTCTTCTTGTGTTGCATTGATGAAGACCAACATAGGGCATGAAGGACCACCACCTATCACTACAATATGTCCATTTCTCACAATGAACATGAGATTGGAGAATTTCTCATCATCTATTGTAGAGTTTATTCTCGACACACAAGTCTAGCGTTGAAAAAACTTCTCTTGGTTGATCATAGCCTTGAGCTCAACAACTTCCTCTCTAGAAACCACTTTTTTCCATCAATGTGTTGCAAACTGGGCTTCAACATGGGAACTATCACGCTGTCCTCCAACATACCATAAATTCCGAATCCACTATCCACACTTGGACACTATCATGCTTCCCTACAATAGACCACGAGTGACCAATCATTGATGTAACATCTACTCCTTGTTAGCGAATCCAACCACCTAAGAAATCCTTCCTCTTGGCTACTAATATACTTCCAATATATCCTCTCCTAGGACACAGTCCACTATCTTCAATTCAACCTTAACACATCAATACAATACATACCTAGCCCTATGAAAATTCTGTGTCACCCTGGTGTAGTCTCCTACACACTCAACCCTCACTCGCATTGCATGCACTTTCACATTTCTACACTCACACGTTCCTGGACTTACGTTCCTACACTCATGCATTCCTACACTCACACGTTCCTGCACTCATGCTTTCTTGCACTCAACTTCCCAAACTTGTGTTCCTGCACTACCACATTCCTGCACGTACATTTCCTGCGCACACACTTCCCTCACTCGGCGTTTCCTAATGTGTAGACTATGAAATACGCTTCTTATATATGTTAAATGGTTCTCCTCCACCTTATATTTATAAAAAATACAATGGCTCCATCAAGTCACATTTGTGGGATTGAGAAATTATCACAAGGTATCTAAATGCCTAGCCGACCTTGATTGAACCCACACATTAACTTCAAAAATCAATATCTATTCAACAACAACTCAGAACGAGGTGATTATCTATGTGTTGGATTTTTCTCATCATCTACTATCATCTTCATCCATAAAATGTCACAATATCATCATGATTTTAGCCCAAACGTCGATGGGTGCAAAACCCTAAGCTTAGGTTTCAACCCCACAAGGTCACTTGTGAAGCTCCTTCCTCCAAACCCTCGATTCTCAAGGCTCGGAGTACCTCACAAGCTACAAATCTCAACATGTAGGTCAATTTTTTTTGATTTGACATTAAATAAATATTCTTGTGTTATTTCATGTTGTTATTTGAGCACATGTTGTTTATATACTTGACCAAGTTCATGCGCTAGATAATGAAATTTTATTACGAATAAAATGAGAAGGATTAGACATCACACCTCTAATTATTTGTTTTAACAAGTTATATACAACTTGAGATTTTTAGCATATAACTTAGTTGGCATGCTTGTGCCTAAGCTTTCCTTTAAGGTTAAATACTAAGTGTAGAAAATCTACCAACGGGATTCAATCTTATCTTATAATGCATTAAAACAAGATATTGAATCCTTTTGCAATTTACGAATCCAAACATGATCGCACAATCACATAATAAGTAAGAGAAAGAGAAAATCAATCACACAACAGAATATCTATCTGGGGAAATAAACTGCTCAAAACCTTGCTATATCTATATTTCATATGGTCAAGATCACGAAACAAAACAATTTTATTCCTCACATTGAGAAACCTCTACAATTTTATTTGAGCCCATCATTATGGGAATTTTGAGGTCTAAAATGGGCCTCCTAAAGAAATTATAAAATAATAGTGGAAATAATAAATAATATTTGATGACATCATCAAATTTTAGAGGGAAAAAACAAAAAACTACTTTTTCAACTCATATTTTCAACTTATCTCCCAAAGTTTTTACTCAAATTTCGAGCGGGAGTACTTGTTGGATGAAAAATTCAATTCCTCATCCAAGGAGTACCCATGTTGCATACTTTCAATGGACCCTTCTACACGAAACATGAGAAATACATTAAAAACGTGATTGCAATCACGTTTTTTCATGTATTTCTCATTTTTCATGTATCAAGGTCCATCAAAAGTATGCAACATGGGTACTCCTTGGATGAGGAATTAAATTTTTCATCCAACGAGTACTCCGGCTCAAAATTTGAGTAAAAACTTTGTTAGATAAGTTGAAAATATGAGGTGAAAAATTAGTTTTATTATTTTATTATTTTTTAATCTTTTTACCCTTTTACTTAAAAAATGGTGAATGATCCCCCATGGTTGACATCATCATCTTGAATCCTATTGGTTCTTATAAAGTTTATTTTGGTTGTACATTTTTCTTAGGAGGCCCGTTTTAGACCTCAAAATTCCCCTAATGGTTGTTTATATACTTGACCAAGTTCATGCACTAGATAATGAAATGTTATTGTGAATAAAATGACAAGAATTAGACATCACACCTCTGATTATTTGTTTTAACGAGTTATCTAGAGCTTGAAATTTTTTTCATGTAACTTAGTTGGCATGATTATGCCTAAGCTTTCCTTTAAGGTTGAATACTAAGTGTAGAAAATCTACCAATAGTATTCAATTTGATCTTATAATGCACTAAAACAAGATACTAAATCCTTTTGCAATTTATGAAAACAAAACACGATCGCAAAATCACATAAGTAAGAGAAAGAGACAATCAATTACACAACACAAGATCTTTATGGGGAAAGAAACTACTCAAAACCCCGCTATATCTATATTTCATATGGTCAAGATCACAAAACAATACAATTTTATTCCTCACACTGAGAAACCTCTACAATTTTATTTGAGCACATGTTGTTTATATACTTGACCATGTTCATGCGCTAGATAATGAAATGTTATTGCAAATAAAATGACAAGGATTAGACATCACACCTTTGTTTATTTTTTTTAACAAGCTATCTATAGCTTAAGATTTTTAGCATGTAACTTAGTTGGCATGATTGTGCCTAAGATTTCCTTTAAGGTTGAATACTAAGTGTAGAAAATCTACCAACGAGTTTCAATTTGATCTTATAATGCACTAAAACAAGATACTGAATCCTTCTGCAATTTATGGAAACAAAACACGATCAAACAATCACATAACAAGTAAGAGAAAGAGACAACCAATCACACAACATAAGATCTATTTGGGGAAAGAAACTGCTCAAAACCCCACTATATTTATATTTCATATGGTCAAGATCACGAAACAATACAATTTTATTCCTCACACTGAGAAACCGCTACACTCTATTGACTGTCTCACTCTGATCTTGCTTGAAACTCGCTTGCAATCTAAGAAAAATTGGTCAAGTATTTAACCTTTTGCTTGCCTTTTCCTAGCCTACCTTTCTTACGCATTCTTTGGCTAATTGAGCCCCTCTTAATTAGGAAAATTACAATTAATGATTGTGAAATCCTTTAGGGCCTTCCTGATGAACTAATGCATGACCTGTACAATTTTATAATAGTAAAAATGATAGATCTCTTCCATTTAACGTCAGTGTCAACTGGGCTTTCCTTAGAGCTGACATGCAACAACTATTTATATCGAATTATCATTTAGATGATTTATCACAACTTGTGAATTAAATCAAATTTAATTCACTAAACCTATCACTAGCTCATCATCGAGTTAGAACTAGTTAAACTGATTTTAACTCAATTAATTGAGTTAACTAATTACAACTCATGACTAACTATATTTGGACCCCCTAAAAATAGAAAATATCTTTGCATGCATCCTATTAGACCTATAACTCGGATTTCCTAAGCTAAATAAGTCTTCCTGACTTAGTTCACTAATATAAGTTGTCATGAGATGAAATTACAATTTTTCTTTCAATTTAATTAAGGGAAAATTAAATCAAAAGCCTCATATGGTAGCCATTTCTGGGTGCCATTTTTTGGATTTCATTTTTGGATGCCAATTTCACTATTTCTTGTTTCAAATTTTCTATGATTATGTTTTATTTTATTTGTTTATATAGGTCATCCGGAAACATAGTGGCTGCTATCGCCCAACTGAATAAAAGTTGTTCGAGTTTCTTTCTTTTATGGGGATAAATGGCTTTGGAATTGGTGATGTTGAGGTATATGTCATATAAATCTATTATAGTCTACTTTAGTTTATATTCTAGTATTCATCATCTTAATGTCTCACACTCTACATTGTATCTTCTTTTGTTTTCAAAAAAGGAACTCAATATCGATGGTAAGAGACAAGAATTGAAGAAACAGGAGAACAATAACATTGGAGCGGCAAATGAAAAGGGAGAGAGAGAAGAGAATTGGTTTTGTGATACCCTTAGAGACAATATCCCACATAAGACACACATATAGAGACTGGTGGTCAAGTCTTTAAAGTTGGTGAATTCACATGCAATGCCTTGGAAACACAATGATAATGTTTTGAAGTGATGAAACGACATTTCATGTGTAAATTATAGTCCAACCAATATTAAGTTGGAAACTCATATTATGACTCATACTTGACATTTCATATAATATAATTTATGTGGTTGAAATTATTGATAGTTGCATTTGATATTGTTTAGTATTGTAATTAACATATGTAACTTTGCATTTTCATATTAGCATAAGTTGCTCGATGTATGATTTTTTTTTAATTTAGTTGCAAAATCATATTAACTAATTTATGTTTATTAATAATTAACACATAAAATCAATCTAAGACTACTAAATTAGTAGTTTGTATTGATTAATGATGAACATAAATAAAATAAATATATGAATAAATTTGTCATTTGTAATGATTATTAATGAAGGTAAATGAAATGAATACAAAATACTAAATTAGTAGTTTATATGATGAATATGAAATTGCCAAAAAAAGATAGATGACTACTGGAAATGATAATTTTTTTATTACAAATGAAGACTAAATTTTGCATATATACGACTATTTGTAGCTAATTTACAGTATCTTACAACATGACCAAAATTTAGTCATATTTTTTTGTCATTAATTGGCTTCAAACGATGACTAAAAATTGCATATATATGACTATTATTAGCTAATTTACAGTATACTATAACACAAACAACATTTTTTCATATTTCTTTGATCATTAATTGGTTTTCTCAGGTGATCATATAGTAATATATTTTGTTGTATATTTTGTCATTAATTGTGGAAATGAATGAATAAATCAATGACTAAATTAATGACAAAAATGATGACTAAATATACTGCTAGACAATAAAATTGAGACAACCAATAGATGACTAAGATTATAAAAAAAAAAAAAACTAAAATTTGATCGTGTTATAAGATACTGTAAATTAGCTACTACTGGTCACCGACTGAAAAATGGTTGTTTATATGCAAATTTTAGTCATTTTTTTAGTAACTGATTACCCATTTTGTATGAGTGTTGTTATATTAGAATAGAAAAGATACATCTTTTAGATAGTTAGAATTCACTAACCAACTATTTTTTTGTTATATCATTTCATTTATATAATATTTATAAGTATTGCTTTCGATGAAGTTTCCATGGTTCAATTTGTTTGCCATCCAAACATTAATTATTTTGCACATATTCTCTTAAAGCTTGGTTGCAATTTCTCCTGTCCTTGTATCCTGTTTTATTTGGTAGTTCTTACTTTCCTTTGATTTTCCTCTATAATGAGGACCATTCTATTAATTCTATTACTCTCTTCCCATTATTATTTTGCAAGGTTTCAATGGTGAGTTCCCAAGTGTTATAAAACATGACATGAAGAAAAAATTAACGGGGCCAAAGAATAAGAGTTTGACCCAGACTTGGTAAAATTCAGATAACACAAAATAAAAATATTATAACTTCATTTAGGAAAACTCCTAAAAAACTTAGCTGATGCACAAATACTCATGTGATAAATCTCATTGTTGTCTTAACATGGCATGTTTTATGTGCCAAACATGATTTTGGTCAAACCCAATGAATTTTCAACACTCTATTTTCCCTCTCCCCGCTCAATCCCTTTTCTAATTTTTAAATCCAAATTTATCACTCCTTACTACCTTTAGCTTCAACTATATTCTAATCTAGTTGGCTAGCATTGGCCCTTTGTGTTTAAATTTTTGGGAATTTCCTTGTCAAGTTCCCATGTGGAAACAATGTCGACATTAAATATATTATTTTCATAATTGACTGCCCACTTCCATATATAGAAGTTTAGATAAAGAGAAGATGGTAATCATTGTTCCAATTTTAGGTTTCCACTGACCCAAAAATGAACTATATTTTCATTTTTTGTGGCTTATAAAATATTGTGCATATTTCCTAAGGTTTTTCCGATGGTATCAATGACTGAGTAAATTTAGAGTTATAAGGGTAAGGTCATGAATAGTCTAGTGAATCACTAGAAATCCTGGCCATATACTCGGACATGCCCCTCTTGGGCATCATCTTACCCCACATGTGCATCCGTACCTGTATCATTGAGCTATGAGGTTGACTGATGGCAGGTCACCCTACCAAAACCCACTCTCAGTTTGCCAAAATTCGTTCACCTTATACCTCCACAGCTCTACGCATCTAACGAGCTATCGCTATCATCATTTAAATATACAGGCAGGATTTCAAAATAAACCCCTCACTCATTTTCTCATGAATCAAACCCTTTTAGTTCAATGAGACTTATTTCACAATCTTTCAATTTCAATTTCAGATATTTAAACTACTGAGATTGTTATAGGACAGATTTTTTGTGCTACCGATATTCACAATAGGATTCGGTGAATCCTCAACCAATTTCAACGTCGACTCTTTAATGTTATGTGGAAGCATCATATAAAATCATACTACAGAATTATTTCATGTGCACGATAGATCTCATCTGCCTATCACTGATTTAGACACACAGGGCTCAAATCCATAAATTTATACACATTCAATACAACATCAACATGAATGTCGATTTTTTCAATGACACATAGAACCCATTTAAAAACCCTCAATTACAGAGTCTCATCAAACAACATTTAAAATAAACAATACTCATATAATTCTGAAGAAAATTCTTCCATATACAAAATGAAATCACTTACAAAATTCTTCTCGTCTTGACCAGATTTTTAAAATCGATTGGCCCTGTTTAGCTGCTCGTAGGCTTATAGAAACTTTGTTTCCTAAAACCTACTCTAACTCTGTCTCTCCAACTCTATTTTCTTAATGCCCCTGAGGCTTATTTATACAAATTAATAATAAATCGATTTAGCTCCCTTAACGCTCAATCAAAACTCTTGAAATTCTAGACTTCCTAAATGTAGACTAAATCGCTAAATTTGAGAGTGCAAGCTTCTGTGATCCATAACATATTATATATAAATCTTCCAGGAAAATCACATGAGAATTTTAAGAATGACGCGTTTCGAACTACCAACTGTAGTTCATCATCCAAATCCCTAAATTTTCTAAAACTGATTATCTCTTCACATTCCCTGCTAATTAAATTCTCTCATGTTCTCCAATGATTCAAGAACATTTACAATTCCTCACTATATTTATTCAAAATACTAATAATTGCCTAAGAAATTAAAAACATAAGACCCCCTTATGTCTACAAAATACAAAGTATTTTTCGGAACCTAATGCCCCTGCATCAGAATCCCAAGGTTAAAATTAATCATGATCTCCTGATCATGTGCTTTTAGTCCTTGCCTTCCTGGATCCCACACTTTGTTCTGCAACTGATCATCCACTGCAATATTCTTCTTCTGCACTTCTCCAAGCTTCCATATCTTATTCTGTCTTGCTCCACTAGCTGCACTTTTACATTCTCTTTCTGTCTTTCTTTTGCTGCTACTTCTGCTTCTTTGTTTTCTTACTGCTGTCTTCCTCTGAGACACTTTCGCCATCAGCCTTCTTATCTATTCAATTTCACTATCTAATATGTCTTCGAACTACTGGATACTATTTCCTCTTGATTGCTAAAATTCTACTTCTGCTTCTACTTGCTGAGTTCTTATTTGGTGAACTCTTACTACTGCTTTTACTCCATCTCTTGCTCCTAATTACTGAGCCCTTATGCTAGCTTGCTGAAATCTTGCGGCCACCCTATCATCCATACCCTCTTGTTTTCTGCTATAGAAAAACTCTTCCTGATTGTCAATTGTGACAATTTCTTCGTTCTCTACCTTCAGCAATTATTTGGACTGGAATTTAAATTTCTAGTCACTGTCATCATCTATTTTCCTCTCCTCAGTACTTGCAATCATAAAACAACCACCAAAATTATAATATCTTTGTGTCTCTTCTTCCTCTCTCGGCAACACTTCAAATTGTTGCTCTGACCTTTCCTCCGGCAACACTTCAATTTGCTGCTTTGTCATTTCTTCCAGCAACACTTCAATCTGCTGCTCTATCATCAGCACATCAATATGTTGAATCCAATCCTTCAAATAATTCTCGATACTTTCAGCTAGCCTCTCTTCTGCATCATCCTTCTCAAGGATGTTTCTCTGCTCTAGTTCATAAAAATGAACCTTCTCATTCTCATTCAACTGCCTTTACAATCTAAACACTTATTCTCTGTGTTTCTATCCTCTGCTTCAAAACACTTAACTCATGCCACAAATCTGTCATCTCATCTGAGAAACTTTTTGTGCAATCTCCACTACCTTCACAAGTCAAGTTTCCTGCTGTCACTACTTCTTCATCTTTCATCATAATAGAATTCTGATCTTCTATCTCTGCAATAATTTCAGTTATCTGTCCATCACTTTTCACTTCACCATTTAATAAAGTAAATTTGTCATTCTCATCATTAACAACAAATTTATCATCATTAACCACAACTTCATTGAAACAATTTATTTCATAAAACAAGGAATTTATGAATTCCTTTTGTTGCAGTAATTTAGTTTGATCTTCCTCTAAAAGATAATCATCATATTTTGCTTGGAAACTTTTAGCTTCACTGAATACAGTTTCATCATATGAACTGTTTTCTTCAATACTTGCATTCACACAAATATTGTCAGTTTTAAAACCATAAGACCCCATGGTCTCATTTGATGATTTGATCATCAAATCCTCCTGCTATTCCAAGTCTTCTATACATTTCAGAAATTCTTCAATGGTCCTCTCTTCAGTCTCTTCGAGCTGTCCAATTGAGTGCTCAATTTACAGCTTCTGGCCATCATCAAAATTTAGACTTCCTCTGCTTCCAATATGTTGAAAAGTAAAACTTTTCCCCCACTGTGTATGGACATTTTCAAAATATCTAGCTGTCCCATTTTCCTCCTCAGGGACAATATCAACAGTTTTCTCTCCTCCACATTTTCTTCCTACAAACATACAAAATTTTTCAGATGTAAAGTCATTCGACCTCTTGGCCTCACTTGAATTTTCAGTCTTCAAGTCTTTCTCCAAATACTCAATCATTCTGAGTATTTTCTCTTTTTGCTAAGCATGTATCATTTGCTCTCTCTTCATCTGTAGCCTGTGCCACTTTACCTTATTCTTCATGAGCCAACCAACTCTCTGGCTTTCTTCTATCATCAGCTTCAATTTGTTGAACTGCTCCCTGATCTTAGCTACCTCTTTCTCATACTCTTCTTTCTTTAACTATCTCTGCATGCCATCTATCTTGGCATATTCTTTCTTCACTTTCATTCTGTTGTGGCCTCTCTCAGAACCTCTAAAATATCTGCTATGACTATCAGTAGCCATCTTCTCCCTCATGAGTTCTCACTCATTCATTATGGGCTACACTGAAAACTCTGCAATAACAAGTCTTCCTTGTTACAACTTACCTCACCAATCCTCTCTCTGGATCTGGCCTTTTGGCAAGTATAGGTCCTCTATCTTCAAGAACCTTCTAAGAATTCTCTCTGCTCCTTCAGGCTTCACTCCTCTGCACCCTCTCAGAACACATCTGTTCTCTTTTCATCCAACCTCTGTTGGGAATTCTCAAGGTTCTGCCACACTTTCTTTCCTCCTCAGAAACCTTCATTGGATTCTTTCATCATTGATTTTCAAAGTTGTGATCTTCTTGCTGAGATGCTACTCAATTGTCTGCAATTTGCATTCTGCAAACAAAATTCTTCAAACAGAACAAAAAATACCTCATCTTCAGAGTTTGTTCAACATTCATTGCAATTGTTTCTGCAATTTCTCCCAATGATCTCCTGCACTGCACGCTGTCTTGTTAGATTTAGATCTGATCACCTTGTCATCACCTTTATACCTGTACGCACATCACCTTGAAAATATTCAAAGCTCATTGCCTTCAACTTCAGATTCTGCAAATCTAAATACCTTCACTGCACACCTCTTCAAATCTATAATCACTATTAAACAGATTCAAAACTTCAAACTTTCCTCATGGCTCTTATCAAGCATGCATTCCAAAATTAAATTTCAAAAAATATATTCCAGCTCCGATACCACTTGATGGCAGGTCGCCCTGCCAAAACGCATTCTCAGTTTGCCAAAATTCGTTCACCTTATACCTCCACATCTCTACGCATCTAATGAGCCGTCACTATCATCGTTTAAATATACGGGCAGGCTTTTAAAATAAAACCCTCACTCATTTTCTCATGAATCGAACCCTTTCAGTTCGATGAGACTTATTTCACAATCTTTCAATTTCGATTTCAGATATTTAAACTACTGAGATGGTTATAGGATGAATTTTTTGTGCTACCGATATTCACAATAGGATTCGGTGAATCCTCAACCAATTTCAACGTTGACTCTTCAACGTTATGTGGAACCATCATATAAACTCATACTACAGAATTCTTTCATGTGCATGATAGATCTCATCTTTCTATCGCTGATTTAGACACACAGGGCTCAAATCCATAAATTTATACACATTCAATACAACATCGACATGAATGTCGATTTCTTCAATGAGACACAAAACCCATTTAAAAACCCCCAATTACAGAGTCTCATCACACAACATTTAAACTAAACAATACTCATATAATTCTGAAGCAAATTCCTCCATATAAAAAATGAAATCACTTACAAAATTATTCTCATCTTGACCAGATCTTCAAAATCAATTGGCCCTATTCAGTTGCCCGTAGGCTTATAGAAAATTTGTTTCCTAAAACCTACTCTAACTCTGTCTCTCCAGCTCTATTTTCTTAATGCCTCTAAGGCTTATTTATACAAATTAATAATAAATCGATTCAGCTCCCTTAACGCTCAATCAAAACTCTTGAAATTCTAGACTTTCTAAATGTAGACTAAATCCCTAAATTTGTTGAAGCTGATTATCTCTTCACATTCCCAGCTAATTAAATTCTCTCATGTTCTCCAATGATTCGAGAACATTTACAATTCCTCACTATATTTATTCAAAATACTAATAATTGCCTAGGAAATTAAAAACATAAGACCCCCTTATGTCTACAAAAATACAAAGTATTTTTCGAAACCTAAAGCCCCTGCATCATTGATGCACAAAATTAAGCCTTGTCTCCCGAAACCTCTCAAAAAATAAACAAAACAACTCTGAAGCAAAATGGAAGGTCAACCTCCCATGTGCCTGAGAACAACATCTATCTAAGGCTATACAAAACTGTCGCAAAAAAATGGAAGACCATATAACAAGTCATGGCCTCTAGAATAAATAATAAACATAAAATAAAGGAGGGAAACTAATGCACTTCCCGTCACTGGTATAATGTGCAATGGTGGTCAGTAATAGCGAGAGTAACCTAACCTCCTCTAGAACAAAAGAAGAAATCCGTAGTTGTCCACCAGAAACCTGAAAATATATAGGAGAAAGTATATTGTGCATAATATATCTCTAGGAGTACACCAACTGAATCCCTGCTACATAAACTACGGGAACATCCGAGAACTGGGGCAAATCCTCCCCTCTCCTAGATAGGCTAGTAATAAAATAAATTTCCTCCTCAGTGGGTTGGTACCATTAGTTAGGAACGATACGAAATGCCTTTCAGTGGGCATCCAACTTGTAGATCGACTGTCACAATAACCCATTGTGCCCCTTCAGTGATGTAGCCTCCTTGTAGAACTTAAGGAAGCCTACCTCCCTTAAGAGAAACTGGGTGGGTGGCATAATAGGGAAAGCGTACAAAATTCCCTCCCTCTCCCTTGCCTCCCACTGTTGTATCATGTTATAATTGTCATCCCTCTACTCTTGTTTTTGTCTTTCATCTCTCCATTGACGTCGTTGAATGATTCACATATTAAATACACCGGCCTCCCTCGTACATAAAACCTATTTTTTTTTATTAAATGAAAAATGTATTTACAAGTATATAAATATAAATTTTATCGAAAAAACAAAAAAAACAATCGGTACAACACAAAAAATAGTCACACACCGCAAATGGTGCGTAAATGTATATCACACACTGTCCATGGTGCGCATTAAAAAATATCAAGCACCGCGACAACCAAAAACTATTACTTAAATAAATATTATAGGCAGTGCATTGAGAAAACATATCTGCCCCGGGCCGTTTGTTATAATGCAACGCACCACCAATTTGCAATATTTTACCACTCGAGGTGCGGTACCAAACACACACTGCCCCAGTGTGGTATTTTTGACCGACACACTACCATTAATAAAATACTGTGGTGCATCCCAACAAACTAAAACACTACAATTAATAAATTTTTAATTAAAAAAAAAAAATTCTGTGCAGCGAAAAATAGACAGGCACCACAATATTTTATTGTTATGTGGTGCAATTTTTCTCGGTACTGCACTATGCTATCACATTAACTGCCACGTGCGGTTTCCATTACCACCGTTTGTGACGCGACCTATAAATTTACAGGGAGCACCAAGAACAGTGTGAGTCAAATGAATTGAATGCACCGCGTAGGAAATTTTGTTTAAAAAAAAAAAAAACAGTGAATTTTAGCTCAATTTTAAAATTTGATCCGCTAAAAGCTTAAGTTGGTGAGAAACAAATATTTTACTTGCACATTTGCGCGTCAAGGAGGCATCTTTGCAATGAATTCCTAAAAACCAAATTTGGCCACCGTTTCGCAAAATTAGAAGTTCAAACACTGAGCCATGGATAGAAGTAATGCGAGCAATGGGTGCACTAAATTCTGATGGCAAGGCACCTCGGAGAAGGAAAATTCACACCAGTGCTTGAGAGCTCTACAACACTGTAACAAGTAAAAATGAAATTTTTATGGCTGGTAATTTTTTTTAATTAACCATTTTTCTGTGTGCTCGATTATGATATGCACCAAACAGTTGTATCCATGGCACACCGCACTTCCTTATGGTGTGCTGGATTAATGAGATGCACCAGGTTGGTTTGCACAGAGTGCACAATGCTTCCTTCAAATAAAAACCCTATGTCGGTGCGTCATTGTACATAAACAACATCTGGCCATCGTCGTTAGTAAATAGCACCGAAATTCTGAGTGTCTTGGTGTTCCATTTGATAGTATGCATCGTTGTGTTGTATGTATGAACTACACCGGTGTTTTCATAGTACTTAAAAATAACTCTGCAACACTTCTTTAGCCTCTACTATGCACCGGTGCGTCATATATAAATGAAGCGCACCAGTGCATGTTAGGATTATAAACGCACAACAAAAACATCCACCCAACAACCTCCTCTAGTGACCTCCGCTACAAATGGATATCTGAGCTATTTTTATAAGGGTTTCCTCAAAAACATATGTTATATGGTATTTTCCTAGTAGTGAAGCAAGGAAAGGTAGGATCAAACAACTACAAAATGATTCTTTGTATTGCTTTGCATGTTTGATTTCATTACTAGATCTAGCATGAATGGTATTTCATGTGGTTATTTTATGTCTTCTCATGGGTTTTTGCTAGGTGTGGCAGTGTTTTCAGCCTAGCCTGTCTATTTCTGGATAGCCTTGATGAGATAGGTTCTCATATTTTGGTTGAGCTAGATTGTCGGATTGATCCGAAGCTAAGTGAGATGAATCTTTGAATTGATATACCACATGGCCTAGTAACCCTGAACCGAACTGTGGGTTACGGTGAAGTTGGATATTATGTTGCCTCGATGGGCCTAGGAATCCTCTACTTGTGAATGGTGAAATATATAGTAAATCCTAGAGTTGGTTTTCCTTGGTTTAGGGCCTAGTGATCCGGGATGGATTGTGGTAAAGCCTAAGAGGTGGGTTCTCTCTATTTTGGCCTAATAGTCCTGGGATGGGATGTACGGTTAATAATGGATAGTATGTATCAGTTTATGTACTAGTGATCCCTAATTCAAATAGTGGATTATAGTAAATTTAAGAGACTAGGAGATACGAAAATCCCCCATGGTGTAGGCAGAGAACTCTAATAACATTCATGCTTGTTTGGTTCTTTTTGGTTGGATATGAGTCCCACATTCATGCTTGGAATATGGCACGGGGGTGATTGGATGAAGTGAGACTTGGCTCAACTAATATATGGTCGGGTGGAACATAGAAGTCCCATCTCTGGTTGGTTTTTATATTCATTAATGAGAATCTCATTCCCATGGTATTTGGTATGAAAATGTACTGGTTATTATGTGTATTATATTGTTATTGTAACCAATTTATTTCTATTGTTATTATTCTAGTTCTAAACATGTATGTTGGCAACGATGATATATGGCTCTCTCCATGTTTTTAATTGTAAATGAATGCACAATGTGTCTATGGTCAAATATATTATATGCTAACTAATGATGTATGAGAGCGATGATTCCTAGGGATTCTCAGATAAGTATGAGACCCCTTTTCTATTTTCTATTTTTTATACCTGTAGGTTTCATGTTTGTGACCTGTTTACATGTTCGTTAGTATGCTAGTTATACATGTATGTTGACAATGATGATATATGAATCTCTCCATAATTTTACTTGTAAATGAATGCACAATGTATATATGGTCAAATAGATTGTATTTCAACTAATGATGTAGGGGAGCAATGATTCTTAGAGATTCTTAGATAAGTATGTGACCCCTTTGCTATTTTTTGTTGATTATACCTATAGGTTTCATGTTTGTGACATGTTTGAAAAAATTCCTATCATCGATAAGAGTGGTCCAGATGAGTTATTAATGATGTGATTGCTTTCGTGTCATTTTCTTGTTGTCATTTATCATCTATGAAATTTTCATGAAGTTTATGGAAAGAGAAATGGGCTCTAGGCCTGAAAATGCGGCTCAAATCCTGGGGATGATTGCACAAAATTGAGTATTTGGGGCCCTAGCCACTAGCATGTAGTGTTATTCCTATGGCTATAGCCTCTTGGACATTGGCATGCTAGCCTTTGCTCATGGCTTTGGTTCGAAGAGGTCAAATTGTCAATGTGACCCAAGGGGTAAGAGTCTTGAATGGTTGGGATACCTCCTGAGGGTGTTGTTGTTACTTTAGAAGGTTTGTATGTTTTTTTTCCATCAGTTCCACTTCCTTAAGCTCACCTAGGAGGTTGAATCTCATTATAATAGGCTCTCGTCACATGTTTACCTTGTTTTCTGGTTACTTGGTTAGATGTGGAAATAAGGTGTTATAGCATAAGAATACATTCTACATGTCTTTCGGAAATGTCCTTTCACTATGGAGGTCTAGAAAATAGCCTTGGAAAAGGCCTGAGAAATATCAAACATCCCTTGGAACTGGAAACAAAATTTTTGAGCAATGGAAACAAACATGAATGAAATCAAACTCAGTCATAATGATAAGTTGGATGCCTCTCCCAAATTATCTATGCTGGGTGAGTTGGATTTCTTGTAATCAAGCAATATTCAATGAAATTTGACCCAATCCATTTATCTCGTACTCCAAAGCATCACAATTTCTTTTTGAGGAAATATCTCCTCGAGGTTACAATATGAAGGAACTTAATGATTTGTCATCGAGTGAAAGGTACTTGCTCAATCTTGGTCAAATATTAAATTAGACTGGTGGCTTCAATTACAAGACTCTTGTTATCAAATCACACATAATAAGAATGGAATATGATGAATTTCAAAACTAGAGGAGAAACAAGGAACAATATTCGGTCTTTTTTAATGGATCTTCGAAAGGTAACCATGGGGAGGCAGAAGTGGGAGGGGTTATTTTCTACCCCGATGAAGAAAAAGAGATACAATACGCCTAGGGCTTGGGGATATCATCTAACAAACAGGTTGAATTCTTAGCCTTATGGTAGGGACTAGACTTGGTAATGTCATCTAACATTTGTCAATTAATCATGTTTGAATATTCTATAGCTGTATGTCAATAGGATTGTAAGATAAAACTCTCTAGCAAACTAAGGTGTCTCCCTTGAACAAGGAGTGATGGTTCAAAATTATAGAGACATATTTATTAAACCTATTCCATGATATTCCAAATTTGAATATATATCTTAAAAGTATTAAATAGTATTAATGGTGCATTGGAAAGGTGGGTTTTCTGACATCCACACGTCAAATTCCACTAAGGAATGTCAAACATGCTTATTGTTTGTTACATTATTTGGTGGCTCCTCCATTTAATCAAAGTTTTTATTCATGCATCCACTTGGTCTCTCCTTGCTATAGGTGTCATGAAAAAACATAGTTGTATTTTGGCTCAACCTGTTATTAATTCTAAATGGACATAGAGTGATATCCCTCTCATTATTATAATGCAACATACACTCTTGTGTTGCTTGACCTTAACGGAATTGATTATAAGATAAAAAAAATTACCTCTGTGATGGAACACCTTGTATGGTGGTTGTAGGGGAATGATTATCATATGGGAAACACTATGGAAAAAAATGGGATCGAGTAGTTTGTCTTACATGTTTATAATAAGATGTTGTGCAAAACTATTTCTCTTGGAATATTGGTTTAGTTTACTATATATTCTAAAGCAAGGAAGGTTAGGGGCGTTGACATTCTCATGGAGTGACATTCCACTATTAAGAAAGATGAAGTCATCATTCAATTTGCTCAACTAAAGGCATCTGTGGATTTCATTATGTCTATTATTTTTGAGCAAGGGGACATGGTGTTGGCAGAAGCCCAGGCAAAATTTTTGCTATTGAATCATAGAACCATCCTGATGTAGTTAAAGTTAGACAAATCACAAGTCTCTTTTGAAATATTAAATTTCAAGATAAAAAGGACATATCCCATTTTTGGAATAGTGGAAACTAGAGAAAACATGGAAGTGAGTGAATAATTCAAAGGGTAGTAGGGTGCAACATCAATACAACAAGAGATGGTATTCAAGGAAGTAAATGTGGAATTATATTCTTCCCCTCCATAAATAAGGCCTAAAAATGTTGAGAGCGAAGGCAACCTTGCTCCTAGGTTGAATATTGATGGATAGTTTCTCTTTCAATTTTATCTTATCTTATGCAAATTTATAGTTCTCTTTTCCTTGGAAAAATACTTTTTCTCTTAAGAGTATTTTGGCAGATATATAAGTCAAACCATATAATAATAGTTGTCTGTAGTCAGAAAATAAAAAGCACGAATATTGTTTAGACACTTTTGAACTTAGTACATGACAAACATTTTGTCAGAGACGTAAAAGGTTCCGACCTTCAAACGAGATTGAATCAATATAAAATCCATAATCATTTCTTAAAAAAAAGTTGTTGGAGAAAGGAAATATAAAACCCTAGAATTGTTAAATACATGATAGTTATGGTTCCCTTAAAATAGTTATGTGCATACTAGCTTACTAACTCAACAAAATGATAAACTTGAGGGACACTGCATGGATCCCAATAGGATTCAACCCTAATATGGAATGATTTAACTAGTGACTCTTCATAATATTTCCTCAAAAGCTCAAGCACATTGTATTTTTTTAGTATAGGGTCAAAATGAAAATTTCTTTGTCTATCAGGATAAGCCCTTTTAGGTCGTGAGCTTTGGCTAAAACTTCAAAATTAAATCGACATGTGACCTTGACAGACTCCATTCTTGCTAGATATTTACAATTATGCACCTTTTCAGTAAATTTAATAGGTAGAAGTGCCAGGAATACATGTGATAATGCGCACAACTCCAATGAACCACTTTAAAAAATGTTCTTCAGTTTGAATAGCTTCAAAATTTGCTGATGATTAAAATCTCTCGTTCAAATTATAAGAATGTGTTATTTTAAAATTGACATATATCTGTGTGTGTGTGTGTTTGTGCCATCATAGTCCATGTAAGAACCGATTTTTTCACTCCACGTCATGCTCACATGGTTGATTTTTCTTTTTAACTATACCACTTTCACATGCCTCCGAAGGTGGTTTCAGAAACCATTCAAAAGGGATGTGAAAAGGATTGGATTTGGTCACATGTCCTGGCATTGATTACAAGAAAATTTCCTCGCTTTATCTTTTCACATAGTTCTTATTCCCATGTCATTATTTATTAAAAAGGGATGCGAAAATATCATAGCCATAGAAAAATATTTGATCTAATGGTTTAATGGTTGAGACTGTGACCTATCTCGAGCTTATATTCTTGCCACGTAGCTGCTAATTTTATGTAAATTTTAGCATCTCTTCCACTTTAGAGCTCTATCAAAAAATTTCAAAATAGTGCTAACATGTGCCATTACCACTTGGAACTTCCCACTTAACATGCTCACATGCAAGGTACATTGAAGAAATTATGAAACTATTTAATCATTTTCTCTGGAGACATCATATTAATTGAAGACAAAAAAAAATATGAATACATATACCCAATTATTTTTGAAAGGAATCTAAGATGAAATGATGTTGAACCAAGTTGTAAATTGAAATGTTTCTCAAAATCTTATCCCATGGTGTTGGATTCAGGCTAGAAATAGTTTTGTAATAAGTAAGTTTTTGTATCACACTTTTAGATTCCAAGTTCATGTTTGTTTATTAAGGACATATGCCATTTTTTTTGTAGTAGAGTTAACACATGTTGAAGTTTCATGTTTTCCTTTTCCGAGTTCTAAAATGAAGAAGGAAGATAGATTTATATTCTATATGTATATTATATAACATTTCATTCTCCATACCACAAGATATTTCCTGTACAAAAGAAAACATTTGGGCTCTAGTCCCTGATATATTGAATTTTACTTGAAGCATTCACAAGCAAGCATAAATTTTTGTTGAATAAGATTTGTTATTTTGTGATGTAGCTTGTATAAAAGAGATTTCATTGATTATTATTCAATTATTTCTAAAGAGATTCCAGGTTGGTCCTAAACCTCTACAAGTACAAATTTGAATTAAGCCCCCCATTTAGTTTACAATTTGTGATCTAAATATTGTGATTATTATTAGTTTCCATACCAGCCTCTTTTTTATTAAAAATACTAATGGAATAATTTTGATAATGATAGGCCCATAGTGATTCTTTGAACATTGAGCAATATATTTCAGCTTGTTTACTTTGCATAACACGAACCTCTAACCATGATTTTCTCCAATATTATTTTCACACCTAAAAAAAACTCAATTGATTGCATGATGAGTGATATCATACTTCTTATATTTGTAGCCAATGAAATATGTAAATCTGTGTTTTAAGAAGGGGTGAATTGAAGGGTACTAGATCCCTAATGATCTGAAAATGGAACTATTTGTAATGGTATGCAAAGTATCCATTCTGATATAATTTAGTGTGCAAAGTGTTCTCCATGACATGCAGGTTAAAAAAAGTGGTTTTGGTTTGTTTCTGAGTTTTATGTATGAGGATTTGTTAATTAAATTTATTGTTTAACATATCACAGCAGAAATACATAGCAATTAAAATTCACAATAACATAACACAGCAAATTGTTGAGGCAGTTCACCCCTCCTGGGCTACATCTGTCGGTCCAAGGCTCTCCAATGGCATGTCCTTGCTCTATTAATTTGCTCAAAATGGTTACACAGTGAAAAATATGCCTAAAAAGGAAAAACCAACTGTAAATTCGACTTTAGAAGATAGAAAATAACTATAAATGACTTTTTTTTCACCTTAAACAGTGAAATACAACCCAATACAGTGCCTTCTCCATGATGGCCCTGATGGTTCCTTCATCTTCCCTGAAGCAAAATATATTGTAGATCACCTATGTTCACTCTGCAACCTGTCCCAAACTTCTCAGAATGCTCAAGAAAGCCAAAATTGACTAAAATTTCATCTTCTTTGGTCGAAAATTGAGAGAGTTATGACTTCTGCAACAAAAATGCCCAATGTCCCCCAAAAACCCCACTAAAAGTGGGAGAAATCCAGTTAACTTGACTAAAATGGCAGAATTTCCATAACTGGAAGAACTGCGCACTAAATCAGGGGTAACTGCTGGTTGTTAAATTAAATGTTATAGTGGGCGGGTCACATGGACCTCCACCCAAACTGCGTACGAAACCTCCTGTTCAAACCACCCGCAATAAATGTCATCGTCTTAATGTGACCACCCTTTGAGCCAATGGTTACATTTAATTACTATGTGGTTAGCGTTTCTGTTAGGTTCCAGGTCTTAGTCATATTATGATGGGGTTAGCTCCTGAGGGGGCTGGTCCCTAATGTTCTCTGTCCATTACACACGCTGACCCAAAAACCGTTTAAACTCCACCCGAACATTATACCAACGCCTACAACGCGCTAGTCGGGTCGCCTTACTCAAGTAGTCGGGTCGAGCGTTCAAGACCCTTAACCACCAAAAATTTGTATAAGCCTTTTCAACCAATGGCCTGGGGCCATGTGGCAGCCTCCGGGCAGGCCACATGGGACCCACTGATAGGCCCAAAAATATGAATAAAAATCAACTTTGCCCATATAATTTTTTAAAAATTGGCATAGTCAATTAAGTCAAAAAGTCCTATTTCAGAGTTCATTGGACGATTTCAAACCTCAGTAACTTTCACATACATCCTCGGTTTTGAGAACTGTTCACGGCGCCAAAATCGCAGCAATTAGACCTTTCCAGTCGTTCTGATTGAAACCATTTCTGAGCACTTCCATTTTTTAGCATTTTCTGAACTTGGACATGATCTCCTGATCGCACCTCCCCATTGGGAAGCTTTTGGACCCCAAAAGCCTTCAATTACCTGTTTAGAAGATGAGCGTACATACCCCTCACCTTCTTTTAGTATGAATCTTAATTCTGAGCGTACGATAAAATACCACTTTAGTTGTGCATAAAAAACAACCCTAACTGCAAAGATGACTGCCAATATCCTCAGATTTGTAGTTAGGTGATCGAGATAAATGTTGCAAAAATGTAGATCTATGCATTAGAAGACATTAAGCAGTAGAAAAAACAAGATTTACTCCATGCATCCAATAGACAAGACAAGAATATCTTGAATGAATTTTGTATTAATGGCACCTGGGAGGAAAACACAGAAGGGTGTTACTAGTTCTCCTTAATGGGATGGGTTCTTGTAAGTCCTCAGCACTTCAGATCTAAAATTCCTCTCTCTTTATGGTGTAGAAAACCCAGACAAAAAATGGTAGAAAAATATGACTATGATGGTGGATCAAAGTCAGACCAAAAGTATAGATCCAGAGTGATCTTTAGGCAATCAAAGGTGATGAATGAATGGAAAAACCCTTCTATTTATAACAAAATATTGAGTTATTATAGATATTGGTGCATAATTAAAATATCATTAACCAAATCAAGATATAACTTTTATGGAATATTTTATTATTTTTGTTGGAGGGAAAAGGAATTTGACTTGGGTCAAATCCCTTTATTTGTCAATAATAAATAAATAAATGATTTATTTATCATTTTAAGGATGTGGTTGAGTAATAATCAAATAAATAATGATTTATTTAACTATTTATGAGTGATTTAGTCAAATTTAACAAGGAATATTATTTAAATAAGGTTTAAATAATTATTCCTAGAAAATAATAAGATAAATAATAATTTATCTAATTAATTTTCCTGTTTTGGGTTAAATATGACCATGAATATTAATTAAACTGTTGTTTAATTAATTATTCCTTGAGGAAAATCAAACAAATGTGGATTTATTTAATATTTCCTCATGGGGTTTCCTGTTTAGACCATAAACAACTTAATAAAGGTGTTTTACTAAGTCATTTTTCATAGTGAAAGTAATTTTACTTAGGGTAAAATTGGTCTTACATGGTGTACATAGGTCCATCTAATAGTAACAGGTTAGATGACCAAAAAATGGTGTAACATATTTCCCCCCAGAGTACAAGCGTTAGGAGCTAATCGTATGACCGAAGTACGTTGTAAGAACTCAATCACTAGACACTGAAGGGGAAGTCAAAGAGAGAAAAATGTGAGGTAGACCGAAGTGCTAAAGGACTAGACCCTGAGGAGGCAAGACTTACAGGTTCGACAAGTCTCTTTTATGAGTGAGTACCTATGCTATAGGTGGTGGGGGAGGCATACCTATGACTGCTGAGACAAAGTACAAAGAATAATGTGTCCAGTAAACAAGGGAATGAACAATATAGTACATGCTGGCATATTAAACATGAGCCAGATAAACCACATGATAATGGATCCCACATACACACTGTGCTTGGGATAATAGCCAGGACTTGTAGAATAATATATGAGTACATGAGATACAAATACAACCTAGATGCCCTTGTAAATAAGAAAGGGCTCTGAAAATCTGACTGATACATGCAATCAAAAAAGGCACTGCACGTGACTGATGTCGACATCATCAAATCTATGGAGCTGCATCGAAGGCTAAGATGAAGAGGTCATTCTGGCATGTAGGGGGCTACCTATAGGGCCACCCCCTCATGAGGGCTGAGACATCTCACACACAATCGGGAATCATCGGTCCAATCTGCTGCATCAATGAACCATCGAGTATACAGATCTCGATCATGCTGAAAGGAGCTGGAGCTGAGAAACAATCAAGTCAAAGGGCTATATGGAGTCCCTGTTGGAAATAATGAGAGGGGGGGGGGGGTGAATCAGTATTCCTTTCAATTACAGCATTAGTTAATCTTCAATTATTATCAGTGTTTGTACAATGATAGCAACAAACAAGAGGAACACAAATGCACATAGTTTTTAAGGTGGAAACCCACTCTGGGACAAAAACCACCTAATGCTTTCCTAATAATTCTTTAATATTCAACTCCAATTGAAAATGAAGCTCCAGCTTCCTAGAATCTAGAAAAGCATTCTTCTCCAGCTCCCACTGGATGGACGCTCCAATGCCCGAGATTCTTCAGTATTCAACTAAATGGATGCCCCAACACCCAATGAGCTACAACTCACCCTAGCACCACCCTACCACCCTATAGAAGAATAAAATAAGAATGGACTCCCGTATCAGGGAAAATGGTCCACTTTACAATGATATAGAATGATGTAGAAGAAGAATATATACTAGACAATAACCCCAAATTTGACACAACCACCTAATGATGATCCTAGACCTCCCAACACTGCCTCTTCAACCCTTGGTAGATAGACACTAGTACAATTTTTACAATAATGTATTTACAATGACTTAGTACAATGATACCTTTACAATGATTGTATGTAGTGCTGCCCACTTGAAGACTTCATAGGATGAACTTATTGCTGCTGTTATGCACCTTGGTTGATTCTCTTTTCATGCTACCCTA
The DNA here is from genome assembly GCA_034641835.2 of Pinus albicaulis. Classification (NCBI taxonomy): domain Eukaryota; kingdom Viridiplantae; phylum Streptophyta; class Pinopsida; order Pinales; family Pinaceae; genus Pinus; species Pinus albicaulis. The sequence goes on from CM076576.1 coordinate 232,696,849, forward strand.
TTCTGCACCTTGATTTTCTTTGCTGCCCTAGAAAGTCTGGTCCTTTGCAACCCTTGACAACACATGATCTAGCTTTTTCTTTGCCTTCTAGAAGCTCAATATTGAATCTAGTGTATCTCTATTATTTCAGATCTTCAATATCTACTTTTAGGTCCTGCGGTATTCCTTTGAGCCGTCTTTCTAATACCACAGGTCTGACCCAATTTGGATTCTTCAAGAGAGAGTTATACCCAATCTTTCATAATGCCTTAATTATGGACTGTTTCAGCAGAGCGCACTTGTACGGCATGCCACGTGTCACTATTTCAGCATTTGGCTTTGAAATTTATAGAGAGAAAACTAAATACTGTTCAATAGCTTCCACTTTTTACGGAATTTCAATCCGATACTCAGAGAGAGAGTTATGACGATTTTACCATGATCACTTCTTTGAGATGAATTTCAAGAGCCTGCAAAAACCCTGACTTCCACAGATCATATCTCCAAAACTGTTGTGCACCTTGACCTAAAATGTTTACATAAGCTTCCTTAGGATTTCAGCTTCGCCTCATAAAAATTTCAACTTCTGAACCTTCGTAGAAAAAACGTTAGAGCAAAAATGCCACAATGACCTGTTTCATATGGTGAAAGCCCTTGCATAAGGAGGAAATGAGGATCAAAATTTATATAAATGCTTAGGTTGAGAGGGGCTTCAACAAGTGAACATGGGAGGGATGTTATGAGCTTAAAAAATATTAATTATGAATTTTCAATGACCCATGCCCCAACCCCATGGGGTTTTAGCCCAGTAACTGGGGGTACAAACTTCAAACATGAATATCTCTCAAACCGTGAAGAATTACATGGCGTGCCATATATCAACGGAAACATCTCGACAAGTAGAAACCATAAAAAGCATTATTTACCTAGAGTATATTAATTTGGTAGGTCAAAATTCAAATGCAATATTGGGTTAGCCCCTGGTGCTACTTGGGTTGACATCAATGACAACCGCTGATCAACAATCTCCCCCTTTGGAATTAATGGAAACACAAGTACTCCCCCTGCGATCATGACAACTTTTCCTACAACATTCTCTCCCCCTTTGAAATCAATGGCAAAGGGTAACTCCCCCTGAAAAACAACCATCCTACGGACCTATACACACTTCCACTCCCCCTGACACACAACCATCCTACAGACCTGTAATCTACTTCCACTCCCCCTTTATATTCTGAAAAGGGAAAATCTAATGAGAACTTGGGAGAATCCCAAGCTTCTGGCAAAGATATTCCAATGCTGGTGAATATTTAATATGTGATTCTTTTGGTGCTACTTGGAATCTTGCTACTTGTCCAACTGCTTACATAACATATGGTCGGGAGACTGTTACATATAGAAGACTACTAATCATAGATCTATACAACCTTTGATCCACATCCTTAGATGAGTCGTCTATGCTCAATTTGCAACTTGTTACCATTGGAGTAAGGATGGGTTTGCAATCTTCCATTTTAAATTTCTTGAGAATTTCCTTGATGTACTTGGCTTGATATATAAATATTCCTTTCTCTTGCTGAGATATTTGAAGCCCTAAGAATTATGTCAGCTCACCAAGTAAAGACATCTCGAAATCACTTTGCACCTATGCAGAAAACTTCTTACTTAGTCGATCATCATTGCTACCAATTATTGTATCATACTCTTTAGATATTAGACATGCTTTAGTTGCTTCATCCATAACATATATGTCGTTTGGAGCTCGACTTGCTGTAGCCACAATTTCACCATACGCGCCTTTCCTGATTTCACATTTCGTGGAGTTGAATAGTATTGTGTGTCCTTGATCACACATTTGTCAAACACTGAGAAGATTGTGATTCATGTTTTCAACCAATAGAACATTCTTGGCTAAAGAATCTTTGCTTCCGAGAGTGACAGTACCTGATCCTATAACATTTGAAGATCCATCATTTCCAAAGGACACGGTTCCATCCTTCTTCTCTTTCAGAGATACAAATTTATTTCTATCTCCAGTCATATGCGTTGAGCAACTGCTATCAACATACCACACATCTTTGTTCTTTTGAGTCTTGAAAGCTAGAGAATAATTATCATTCTTCTTCTTCTTCCATGTTTGTTCGTTCTGTGGCTTTGACGATTCTTCTGGAGGATTTTCAAGTCTGCGGTCTTTGGCTATGTGTCCAAAGTTTCGACATTTGTAACATTCAATATTATTTCTTAAATGTTCAAATCTATTGATGTTTCCCTGAGCCCTGGGAGGTTCATATTTGACAAATCTCCTGAAATTGTATTCGTTCCTAGGGTACGTGCGACATTCTACAACTTTATGCCCAAATTTTCCACATGAATAGCAGTAGCCATAAAAAATATGTTGGTACCTGGATGGAAATTTTCGTCGAGGAATTGTCTTCCAAGGCTGTTCTTGCAAATCTTGTCCAATGAAGTCTACATGCATGTTAGATCTCATAGGTTCATTGTATTTGATGTAGAAGGTCATGCTTCTTCTTCTTTTTTAACCTATGCTAGTTTCGTCGTTGTAAGATCGTTGATTGTTGATGAGTTCTTCCAATGCCCTTGAGCTGTTGGCATAGTTTTGGATAGTTTTTCCTTTCTTCACTTCCTCACGCAGCGAGACTACTTCGGATTCTAATTCTTCCCTTTCTTGGTTGCTTTCTTCCAACTTATTTTGAAGTGACTCTTCAATGCATTTGTGTTTTTCAACTTCAATTTTGAGACCTTGAACTTGTTCTTCAAGAGTATTGGAACGGATCTTCTCCACCTTGAGATCTTTTATAAGCTTGATTGCTTCCTCATAAAATTCTTCTATGGTCCATCCTTCTTCTTCATTTTTTGATACCTCTTATTTATTGTGCTTGGGTTTATTGTGCTTGGCCATAAAAAATACTCTCTCATTGGCTTCTTCTTCACTGTCATTGTCTTCATCGGGTGATGAGCTATCTTCTTTAGAGAGAAAGTTCATTTTGGATCCTTGCTTGTTGAATTTCTTAAAGCCTTTCTTTCCTTTTGAGTTGTCATTACTTCTATTTGGAAATTTTGCTGCAAAATGCCCAACCTCATTACAGTTGAAACATATCAATGGAAGTTTACCTTTGAATTTTCCCTTACTAATTTTTAGTTTTCTCATGAAGTAAGAATATTCTTCATCTGAAAGACCTTCTTCATCATCTCCCTTTTATTCACACTTGCAGGTGCATGTATTTTCAATTGAAGGTTGTTTATCCTCATTGGTTTTCTTAGATGCAACGAACGCAGTTTCTAGATGTGAAGTACCCTCTTCTTCATCAAGTCTCATGTCATATGCTATGAGAACTCCATGTAATTCCTATTTTCTGAGTTTGTCCAGATTTGCACTGTACTCTAAGACCAATACCTTTGGGTTGAATCTCCCTGGTAACGTTCTAAGAATATTTCGTATAATAGTCTTCTCGTCAACTGGCTCTCCCAATCCTTCCATAGTATTGGTTATTTCATCAACGTATTGGAATTATGTAGCAATGTTGCAATCTTCTCTCATTCTCAGTTGCTCAAATTTTGCTTTATAGATTTGAAGCTTTGCTTCTTTGACATTTGAGTCACCTGCATATATATTCTCAAGCTTGTCCCATACATTTTTGGTAGTTTTACAGCCCAACACCTTATGATAAGCATATTCAATAAGTCCACTAATAATAATATTCTTTGCTTTTGCATCATTTACCAAATTCTTCTTACCTTGTTCATCTGTAGTTGATGTAAATCCATTTTGAATAGTGTCCCATACTTCGTAACCTTGCGCCAAGAGATAGACCTCCATTCTTCCTTTCCAGAGTGCATAATTATTTTCATTGAATAGAGGTACACCATTCTTGGTATGCTCCATGACCTCCTTCCAGCTGTTAAACTGCTATTGAAGGAACCAAGCTCTGAAACCAATTGTTGGAAATACTGACGGGGGGGGTGGGGGTGAATCATTATTCCTTTCAATTAGAGCATTAGTTAATCTTCAATTATTATTAGTGTTTGTACAATGATAGCAGCAAACAAGAGGAACACAAATGCACACAGTTTTTAAGGTGGAAACCCACTCTGGGACAAAAACCACCTAATGCTTTTCTAATAATTCTTTAATATTCAACTCCAATTGAAAATGAAGCTACAACTTCCTAGAATATAGAAAAGCATTCTTCTCCAGCTCCCACTAGATGGATGCTCCAACACTCAAGATTATTCAGTATTCAACTGAATGGATTCCCCAACACCCAATGAGCTACAACTCACCCTAGCACCACCCTACCACCCTATAGAAGAATAAAATAAGAATGGACTCCCGTACTAGGGAAAATGGTCCACTTTACAATGATATAGAATGATGTAGAAGAAGAATATATACTAGACAATAACCCCAACTTTGACACAACCACCTAATGATGATCCTAGACCTCCCAACACTACCTCTTCAACCCTTGGCAGATAGACACTTGTACAATTTTTACAATAACGTATTTACAATGACTTAGTACAATGATACCTTTGCAATGATTGTATGCAGTCCTGCCCACTTGAAGACTTCATAGGATGAACTTCCTGCTACTGTTATGCACTTTTTTTTATTCTCTTTTCATGCTACCCTTTGCCGCACTTTGCTTTGCTTTTCTGCCCTAGAAATTCTGGTCCTTTGCAACCCTTGACAACACATGATCTAGCTTTTTCTTTGCCTTCTAGGAGCTCGATCATGAATCTGGTGTATCTCTGTTATTTCAAATCCTCAATATCTAATTTTTGGTCCTATAGTAGACCTCTGAGTCATCTTTCCAATGCCATAGGTCTGACCCAATTTGGATTCTTCAAGGGAGATTTATACTCAATCTTTCACAATGCCCTAATTATGGACTATTTCAGAAGAGCGCACTTGTACGGCATGACACATGTCATTTTTTTCTTAATTTAGCTCTAAAATTGATAGAGAGAAAACTAAATACTGTGTAATGTCTGCCATTTTTTACAGAATTTCAATCCGATACTCAGAGAGAGAGTTATGACGATTTTACCAAGGTCACTTCTTTGAGATGAATTTCAGGACCCTGAAAAACCCTGACTTCCATAGATCATATCTCCAAAAATGTTGTGCACCTTGATCTGAAATGTTTACAGCAGATTCCTCAGGATTTCATCTTTTCCTCATAAAAATTTCAGCTTCTGAACCTTCGTAGAAAAAAATTTAGAGTGAAAATTCCACGATGACCTGTTTCAGATGGCGAAATCCCTTGCATAAGGAGGAAATGAGGATCACAATTTATATAAATGCTTAGGTTGAGGGGGGCTTCAACAAGTGAATGTGGGATGGATTTTAGAAGCTTAAAAGATATTAATTATGACTTTTCAATGAACCATGCCCCAACCCCATGGGGTTTTAGCCCAGTAACTGGGGGTACAAACTTCAAACATGAATATCTCTCAAACCGTGAAGAATTACATGGCATGCCATATATCAACGGAAACATCTCGACAAGTAGAAACCATAAAAATAATTATTGACCCGGAGTATATTAATTTGGTAGGTCAAAATTTCCATGCAATATTGGGTTAGCCCCTGGTGCTGCTTGGGTTGACATCAATGACAACCGCTGATCAACAGTCCCTTTGCCTGATCCGAGGCACTGAACAAGAGTGGAAGCTGGAACCAAGGTACACTGCCCTCTAGACCTATCTTCTGGAATAAATGATCTGATGTCGATAGAAGGAGGTCCACCATAGGTGAGGCAATAAGAGGTCCTCAACTAAGGCATGAGAGAAAATAGTAGAGCGACTGAAATATGGGCAGCAGGGGTGATGATGAAATGGGGGGTACTGAGTAGCGGACGAAAAACTTCCCTTGTTAGAGCATAAAGGGCATGGATGACCTGGCAGCGACTGACACAATATCATGAGGGATAGGGGATAGTGGGACTGAAGGCCATAATGTGCGACACGAGAGAGGAACCAAACAATGAAGGATGGAGGACTATAGCGAGATACAAAGGGAATCAGGATAGACTCCATGAATGCAATGTTGACTCAAATCAGATGCTCTAAATAAGGGTGACTCGATGGTGCTGCCACACAGTAAAGGTCCAATGGGGACCTAATAAACATGAGTATAAGATGGTAAATCACGACGAAAATCAACACGAGCATGGGAAAGTATGGAGGCAAAGTGGTTCCCCTAGTACAAGTGTTGCAAGCGAAGAAATTCAATTTTGAGGAGTGGTGAAGTGACGCTCCTTGGACAAAATGTGTCTCGGTGAAGTATCAAATCATGAAGAACTAACATATACCCATTTGAGGGCTCGGTGAGAGCCTTCCAATGATACAGATGGTTTTTCAACTTGAGCTATGGTTTGGCCGTAGCAAGCGAAAGAAAAATCTGGAGTTTCTCTTTTAATAAGGCATTTCCCCTCCAAATTCACTCATTTTCAAGTGTAGTTGTGGTGAATGTAGAGAGGAGAGAAGGCCCTAAATCTTGCGGCGATCATAGTGGACAAAACGACTGTTGGAATTGAGATCTGCCAATTGCAGGTAAGAGGCCTAACCATACTCATTCAATTAAGGGGATAAAAATTTCAGTCTAGGCACCCAGAGCTCATGAATAGGCCAAGTCGCACTTTTTGGGGTCTGTTCTACGACTTGGTTAGCAGGTAATGGGCAGAAAACTGCGACCTGTCCCAGGAAATGACCTGAAAAGTGAGACATGTTCAAAGAAAGGGGGTTTCAGTGCTATTTTTGGCTGAGAACTGGGAATTTTATGGTTGAGGGGCATAGGTTCCCCCAAGCATGCTGTGGTCATGCCAAAATGTATTTAGAAAGGGGGAATATAAACACATATTATGATGTGGTGTGCCATTTTTTTTCATTATGGTTATTCAGTTCGAGAAAGGGAATGGAGGATTACCAATCTCTTTTGGTACTGCATATATGAATCAAATGGACTTTAAGTTTCTGGGTTGGCATACATGGTGTCACTATCCCAAAGAGAGGATTTGGAGATAATGAGCAGGTGCTCTCCTAGAAAACTCACAGGTTGGTCAACAACAATGTCGAAGGGACTAGGTTGTTGATGTAAGATGAAGGAATGATCAGGGGTATCATCCCTAGAGTGCTCTAAAGTGATATGGGACTCTAGAGGTTCTTCTAAATGTGGAAGAATAATGGTACTAGAGTAGACACGACCAGATACACTAGGAGAGTTGTGGAGAATTTCTTCTCCTAGTCTCTCAAATATGGGTGCCCCCTTACCCAAAAATTGGGTGTCAATGTAATGGCCATAAGGTGTATGTGGTTCGAATGCATGTGTTCGATGTAAGGGGAGAAAGATAAAGTCAGGGATGGTAAATACTTCCATAATGTTGTCATCATAATAGAATATGGGGTGACTGGTGGAAGAAAAACCACCTGACGCGGCAAAGCTACCCGAATCATCATCATGAGAAAAGAGGTTCACATGTGCATCATCACAAGGGGTGACATAAGAGTAAACGGATAAAGGATCTACCGATGTTGAGCCCAGGCTGATCGCTAAATGGAGGTCAAGCGAAACATCAAGGGAAGTTTCCAAGGGGACTTCCACTGAGGGTCTCATGGATGATGATAGGTAGAAAATGGTAAAAAAGGGCCCCATCATCTCGACATCAGGAGGGGGAATGTCAATGGGAGCATTCGTGTCTTTTGGTTTTTCTAAAGAAAAACGCACAAATAAGGGAGTGGTGGACTCGTTGCGCTTGGCCTCAAATTGGCGAACTGCCACTAGAGATGTGCGGAAGTCTTCGAGGTGAGGAAAAAGGTGGGTATAATGGCCATGGAGATCACACAAAGCACAGGGGTGGTTGGTGTGAATAGTCTTCGGGTTCATGGTTGTAGTCGAGTAAGGGACAGAGGTTTTTGGGACTATAGACTCAGGGAACGCGACATTAACCATGGGCTTGAGATGAGGCAACTCCAGAAAAGTATGGGTGGCATGACCAATAACATCACACAAAGCACACTGGATGGTAAGCTTTGGAGGCCGAGGAGGGGTAGGGTTTGTCAAGACAGCCTTGTATTTTGATGCCTTATTGTGAGCTTTTCCCTTCTTACCCGAAGCAGTCACAATAGGAGGTGGTTCCTGTTGAGGTGGTTGAGGCACTGTGGCAACGGGAGAATTCATGGGGACCGGTTGAACCAGGGTTAAAACAAGATAAGGTTTAGGTTGACTAGGCGGGGTAGCGGCTGGAGGATCAAGGTACCAAACGGAAATCCCAACGGTCAAGTTAGGAAGAGAGAGGGTGGCCATGACAGGTGCCGTATAGACTCCTGGTGGGGGAGCTAGGAACAGTATCTGTCTGGAGGGGTAATGGCTAGGCAAGACGGCTCCTAAATGGTTAAGGCCTGGAGCAACCATTCCAGGAGGGTAAAGAGGCTCATGAATACCAGCGGAAGGGCCAAGAGGAGGAGGTCCAAAAGGTTGAATCGAAGGGCTAGGAGTAGACTGTGGAGGGCGAGGAGGCTGCTAACTAGCCGAGGCGGGCCGCTTGAGGGCAGTCCGAGACGATTGCATCATGCAAACATTCGATGAGATGGGATCCAAGACAGGAGGAGGGAGACCAGGGAATGCACCAAGTAATGAGGAATCTTTGTATACTCCAGGTGAGACACTGGTCAAAGTATCAACAGTTTTCTTGTTGGCCACCGAAGATATGGTGGACTCAGGGGAGGTCTGAGACTTTGGTTCGTAATATGTCAACTAGTCGATGGTGACTATCTTTCCATTATGAGGGAAGGACATCTTGCAGTGAACCGCGGAAGGGACAATCTAAGGGGGCATCTATGACTTCTACGTCAACGCAAATAGTCTTTCCCACAAGAGTAATAAGACAATTGCAGAATAGGCCAATGGGATGGGAGGCGTGGCCATCCCACACTCGGAGAGTGATTGTGGAAGGATCCAACTTAGGTGATCCAAGTTGCTTCCAAACCGAAGTGGACATCACATAGGTGGATGCCCCCTCATCAATGATGCACCAGGAAATGTTGGAGTTTCAGATCTTGACTAGGATTTGGAAGGTGACGGAAGCAGGTTGAGGAGGATGTTCTGAACAGTCAACATCAAAGACAATCAATCAATTTTCAGAAGGATATAAAACACCCATGGCAGATGGTAGATCTTTTCATTGTGAAGGGCATGACTGGAGGAGTTCCATAGTTGAAATGGCAGCAGGAGATTGTGCCAAATCATCTACTATGCTATACGAATGGGAAGATTTTCCAGAAGCAGCATTTCGGTGTAGTGGTCATTTAGGGATCTTGGTATGAACCTCTATCTTAGGCTGAGGGATCTGCAAGGGACCATTAGGTGTCGAAAGAGGCTCTATAGAGATCGAAGGAGGCCGCTCGAGGACAGACATAGCGAGAGGCTTGTTGTACTCATGGGACCGAGTCTGAAGATTGATTTCTACATTTTGATTAGAGTTCATCATGAGAATCTGGTAATCAGGGGTACCATATGGAAGTGGTTGAGTGGTCGCCTGACCTTCAGGTGGTTGAGTAGCCACAAATCCTTGCTGAGGGAAAGGATTAGTAAGCACAACTGGCTAATTAGGCGTAGCACTGGGAGGGACGGAAGGGGAGGCTTGTTGTCCTCACAATGCTGCTTGAGACTCCCACATCTACTTCATCTGTTGTAAAAGAGGACAATCGTGTGTGTAATGACCATAAACACCATAATGAGAACAAGGCTGGTTCATGGGAATAGGCCTATCCTGATTGGGTTGAGTGCCCTTTTGCTCGTTAGTAGTGTTAGGTGCATTATTTTGAGGATTAGGTCCAAGATTACTGGGAGAAGATTGATTTTGAGTGCCTTTCCTCGTCTCTTTGGAGGGAGGAGGATTAGTCGTGCCCTGCTGTGCATACACCTACTCCTTAGGGGGCAGTGGCTGTTGTTTTGGGGGTTGAGAAGGTAAGGGAGGTGGAGGTGCTAATGCTAGAGGAGCTAGAGCACGAGGCTGTGGATACGAATAATAAGGAGGTTAGGTAACAATGTGGTAAACAGTAGGTTGGGAAAAAAGAGGAGGCATGACATATCCTGGATACGTGCTACCGAGAGGGGGAAAAATGCAAGAGGTGTTGGCCCCTCCCCAAGGAAAACCATAGCCCATGGGAGGTTGAGCATATGGATTAGAGAGAGATCCAATGATACCATCGATGGCATGAGGTGCCCCTGGTGCATTGGCACCACCGGGTCTGAGAATATCAGGTAGAACGGTATAAACATAACCCAACTGAGTGTAGATCAGGTCATATTTTAACGCCATTGAGAGAGCGGCTTCTTCGGTTTGAGGAAAATGTGATGCGAAATCTTTCCCTATAGGAGGCAAGAGAGATCTAAGGAACTAGTCCATGTAGACACAGTCTTCAAAGGTAGGGGCTTGACATAGGCTCTTTCTTCTTTGCCACTCCTGGACATGATCGGCTAGTTGGGTCACAAATGATTGACAAAAAGAAGTCAAAAGTTCGATACCAGTGTCATAACGAAGGGGAAATTGGAAGTAAGATAGAAAAGCCCAGGCAAGATTCGCAAAGGTGGTATGAGAGGAAGGGGCTTGATCAACATACCACTTAGAAGCTTCACCAGTAAGCGTACGTTGGAACAACCAAAGACAGATAGAGTCATCAGTAATAGAGTTAGAAGAAAACCACATGTGGAAAGATAGAACATGATTTGTAGGATCTTCACCAGCAAGACCTTCAAAATTAGGGATGTCGGAAGGGAGCTTGGTTGGCATAGTAGGCCAAGAAACATCATGGTGTATAGGGTCATTTATCAACTGGTCAAAATCAAGAAATATGAGGCCTGCCATGAAGGGGAGCAAGGGCGCAGCTGAGGTAGTGTTTGTTGCGGTCCTACTAGTGGTATTCCCAGCATGAGGTCCGGGGTTACCACCAGCATTAGGTCCTGCACCAGACATGGTGAAGGTGATAGGGGGAGAACCGAAGGTGGAATGAGAAGGAGAATCCAATGCACCAGAAGAAGAGTCAGAGTGCGGACTCGATGAAGGACTAACTCGAATCCTACGCGGAGGAGTAAGTATTCCTACCGGAAACTGAGGAAGAATTCCAAGAAGTCTCTGGGATAAACGCCTTGATGGTGCAATGATGATGACACAAACACGACACAAAGGAAAAAGAGACCAACAAGGGCAGGGAGGTGCAGGATCAACTGATTACAATGTCGAAACAAGGGCGGAGAGGTGCAGGATCAATTAATTTCAATGTTTTTAGAGTCTTTACTTGGGTGATGTTAACCAAGCCGTTTTTTCGCTTAGGGTGTGTGTGTGAAGTGTGTAATTTTTAATTTTTAAACCCAGATGTTTGTAGAGAAAAAGAAAAAGTGTGTTTTATAGCTGTAAATAAACCTGCAAATAACAGTATATAAGCCTGCAAAAACATAAAATAAACAACTAATAATGCAATAATATAAACCCAAGGAAGCATGCCTCTCAACAAATAGTCTGTAGGTGGGTAAAAAATTAATCAAAAAACACTAAAATAGCCAATAGATCTAGGGTCAGGAGGGGCAGGGATCTAAAGGACAAAATCTGCTGGAGAGTGGTGCAGAAAACAACAACAATCCAGAGGAAAATTTGTTGTAAATGAGGTGAAGAAAGGTTATATCCTGGAGGGAAATGAAATGAACCCTAGAGGAAAACCAAAGAAAATCTAAATTAGGTGATTTGGATGGATAACAAGCCGATCTGAAATGGATCTGAAGGTGAGGTATCAGATCTGAAAAACTGGCTGAATGCTCTAAAAATTTCAGACAACCTGTAGCAACTAAAACTCTTCCACAAAGTGTGGAGGGTACTAAAGCCCTAGGGGGCTAGGTTCTCAATTAGTTGAGAAAAACATAACAATTACAGGTCCAAAATTGGCGGAGACAGAGGTCAAACAACCCTGAACGAAGGCTCAAACAAACCCAGAAAACTTCCAGAAAAAATTCCCGCAAAACGTCTAGGTTGCAGTTTTTGACCTGTTTTCAGCAGAGGTCGCAGTTTTTAGGCTAAAAAGTGCATCCTAAGGGTCTAGGTCACATTTTTTGGGCCAAAAAGTGCGACTTGCACAACCGACACTCTCGGCAGTAGATTTCAAAAAAAAAGTGTCATCTCAGCTGCGGTTGATGTCTATCACCTGCGCAATAGGTCTGAAAACACACAGAAGTTATAATTTTTAATGTTTTAGGGTTTTATAGATTAAAAAAAACATCAAGAAAAGAAAAAACAAGAGGCTAAAGAGAAATCCTAGGGTTTGAAGCAGTTGGATATTCAAGGATCAAAAAAACGACAGAGATCGTGATCGTAAACCCGTGTGGAGTTGACAGTTGTTAGTATGAATCTTAATTCCGAGCGTACGAAAAAAGACCACTTTAGCTGTGCATAAAAAACAACCCTAACTGCAAATATGACTACCAATATCCTCAAATATGCAATTATATGATCCAGATAAATGTTGCAAAAATCTAGATCTATACATTAGAAGACATGAAGCAGTAGAAAAAACAAGATTTACTCCATGCATCCAATAGACAATACAAGAAAATGTTGAATGAATTTTGTATTAATGGCACCTGGGAGGAAAACACAAAAGGGTGTTACCAGTTCTCCTCAATGGGATGGGTTCTTGTAAGTCCTCAGCACTTCAGATCTAAAATTCCTCTCTCTTGATGGTGTAGAAAACCGAGACAAAAAATGGTAGCAAAATATGACTATGATGGTGGATCAAAGTCAGACCAAAAGTATAGATCCAGAGTCATCTTTAGGCAATCAAAGGTGATGAATGAATGGAAAAACCCTTCTATTTATAACAAAATATTGAGTTATTCTAGATATTGGTTCATAGTTAAATATTATTAACCAAATCAAGATCCAACTTTTAAGGAATATTTTATTATTTTTGTTGGAGGGAAAAGGAATTTGACTTGGGTCAAATCCCTTTATTTTTAAATAATAAATAAATAAATGATTTATTTATCATTTTAAGGATGTGGTTGAGTAATAATTAAATAAATAATGATTTATTTAACTATTTATGAGTGATTTAGTCAAATTTAACAAGGAATATTATTTAAATAAGGTTTAAATAATTATTCCTAGAAAATAATAAATAAATAATAATTTATCTAATTAATTTTCCTGTTTTGGGTTAAATATGACCAAGAATATTAATTAAACTGTTTTTTAACTAATTATTCCTTGATTCCTTGAGGAAAATCAAACAAATGTGGATTTATTTAATATTCCCTCATGGGGTTCCCTGTTTAGACCATAAACAACTTAATAAAGGTCTTTTGCTAAGTTATTTTTCATAGTGAAAGAAATTTTACTTAGGGTAAAATTGGTCTTACATGGTGTACTTAGGTCCATCTAATAGTAATAGGTTAGATGACCAAAAAATGGTGTAACCCTTTTCCACCTCCATCCATTTTGCCTTACTCAGTTTGCTGCCTTTAAGACCAATCCGAAGATAATCGACACTTCCCCTCTTCGAAGTGCATGTACTCCTGTCAAGGATAGCATCCTCTTTCAGCTCATCCAAATATTCTGGCAAGAAATACTCTATGGATGGCAGCTGAATGTCACTTTCATGATCAACAATTAAAGGAGGTTCATATAAACGTAAATTTTCCACATTCACAACGGAATAAATTTGCATATATGAAGGCAAATCTAGTTGAAAAGCATTATTTCCAACTTGTTTAAGAATCTTGAATGGACCATAATGAATAGGCTTTAGCTTTTTACCTTCTCCTTGCATTCTTTCCTTACTAATATGCAACCATACCTCATCTCCTTCTTGAAACTTATGATCGATTCTGTGTTTGTCATGCCTCTCCTTGTACTTGCCTTGACTTTTTTCAAGTTGTTCTTGAACTTGTTGATGTATTAGCTGAATTTTTTCAATGAACATGTGAGCTTTGTCAATGTCACTATGCCCATTAATGGCAACATCCTTCTCAAGAATGAAATCTAAAGGTGACTTAGGCAAATACCCAAAACAAGCTTCAAAAGGTGAAGTATTTGTAAAAGAGTGTTTGGCTCGATTGTAAGCATGTTGAATGTAATGCAAATGCTCATCCCAAAGCTTGGGATGCTTGCTGCAATAACCTCTCAAAAGATGTACAATGGTTCTATTCACTAGCTCTGTTTGGCCATCTGTTTGCAGATGGAAAGCAATATTCTTCTTCAACTTTGTGTCCATCATCTTCCATAAATTGGACCAAAAATTCCCAACAAATCTGGAATCCCTGTCACTAACAATAGGAGTATGCAAGCCATAATGAACCCATACATGTTGAAAATATAAATTAGCAGTTTGTTCAGTAGTTATAGATTTCTTACATGGCATAAGAATACACATCTTGCTGAATCTATCAACTACTACATAGAGATAATCATGCTGCTTTCTAGACAATGGTATAACTCCAACAAAATCCATAGAAACACTTTCCCGTGGTCTAGAAGGTACTGATAATGGTGTATATAAACCAAGCTTCCTATTGCTAGGCTTGCTTGTAGCACATAATTAACAACCTCTAATGAAACATGAAACACTATCTACCATGCGAGGCCAATAACTATACCTATGTAAATGTCCCACCATTTTTCTTACCCTGAAATGTCTAATAATAAGAGAGGAATGAGCTTCTCTCATGACACTTAGTCTCTCTCCCTGTGATATACATAACTTGCCCATATGAAACAAAAAATTATTATGCAAGTGATAATCATTCTCTTCAACATGATTCCCTTCACTCAAGTTAGCATACACATCCTTAAAATCAACATATGATGCATATTGTTTTACGTAACTCTCATGTACAATAGAATCATTATTAAGTAAAGTAGTAGCACTAATAATAGGCCTTGAAAGCATATCAACAACTTTATTGAAAATACCTTTCTTTTACCTTATTACCAACTAAAATTGTTGTAGGAAACCCATCCATATGAAATGTCTTGACCGCTGTAATTTACTTTGTGACTGCAAGTACGGTAAAGGCTGATGGTCGGTATGAACAAATGTCTCTTTGACCATCAAATAGTGTTTCCACTTTTTGACGCTTTGTACCAACACATACAACTCCTTATCATATGTAGGATAATTCACAACAGCACAATTAAATGTCTCAAAATGAAATGCGATAGGCTTACCATTTTGTAAGAGAACTGCACCCATGGCGTAATCACTAGCATCAGTATGAATCTCGAATGGCTATCTCATGTCCGGTAATTCAAGGACTGGAGCAGAACTTATCTTTTATTTCAAATATTCAAAAGCTTTTTGTTGCTTGCCTCCCAATTGGAAAGCACGCTTCACACTTGTCACTGCATGCATAGGAGCTGCTATGGCAGAGAATTTAGAAATAACTTCCTCCAATACTGAGTTTCATCCAAAAATATTCTTACCTATTTAATGGATTTGGGAGTAGGCCAATTCAAAATTAATTCTACTTTAGAAGGATCAATTCTCAAAGCACCTCCTCCTACTATGTGTCCCAGATAAACTAAAGAAGTCTTTCCAAATTCACACTTTGACATTTTAAGAAATAAATGATTTTTCTTCAAAATATAAAGTACTTTCTTAACATGCATGACATGATCTTCTCTAGTATTGCTCAAAATTAAGATGTCATCCACGTACACAATAAAAAAATCATCAAGAAGAGGATTTAAGACATCATCCATTACTCGCATGAAAGTTGTAGGTGCATTGCTTAAACCAAACGACATAATAAGCCACTCAAAGAGTCCCTGTTTGGTTTTAAATGTAGTCTTCCAAATGTCACTTTCTGCAATTCTAACTTGATGATAACCACTACATAAGTCTAACTTAGTGAAAAATTTAGCATATTTCAGCTGATCTAACAAATCATCCATCCTTGGGAGTGGGTAATGATTCTTTACCGCTATCTTGTTCGATGCCCTGAAGTCCACACACATCTGCCAAGTTCCATCTTTCTTTGGAATCAACACTATCGGTGACCCACATGGCGAAGTGCTTGGTCTTATGAAACCTTTGTCCAACAAGTCCTTAATTTTCCTCTTTATTTCAACATTATCCATGATAGACATGCGGTACATTCCTATGTTAGGAAGAGGACAATCTTGTTGCAATTGTATTTCATGTTGAATCTCTCTCTTAGGAGGCAAACCTGTTGGTTCTTGAAACATCTCATGATGTGCATCAACTACATCATATAAATCTTATTTTAGCTTGGAATCACAATTTTCAAATGACTCATGATTCACATCAACCTTAGGCTTAACCATAAGAAGTACAAAACTCTTACTAGAATTCACTAACCTTTTTACCTATCCCGCATTTACCATCGCTATATTTGTCTTTTTACGATGTGCTCTAACAATAAAATCCTTGCCATATTTGAAAATATGATACTTATTTTCATGGAGATGGAAGATTTATTTCCTATCAAATAAGTAAGGACTTCTCAAAAAAATTCCTGATATATTAAGTGACACTACATCAAATTCAACTGTGTCAAAAAAGTGTGCAGTAATTGCAAAGCGCAATATGCACTTCCTTGAAACTTGTAAGTTTGCATCCTTACATATCCAACCAAGTGGATATGGCTTTGTATGTGGAATGGTCTCAAGTTTTAGCTGTTTGACCAAGTCTTTTGATATGATATTTTCTTGTGACCCACTATCAAACAGTGCGTCAATTTTTGTATGTTTTGAGATTAGCCTCACATGGAACAATTCAATTCTTTCTTCCTCATTTGGAGCTTGTACATGACAGTTTGAAGTACTACTGCTTGGCTTAGTTTTGGTTTCTTTACCCTTCATACTCTTCAAACCCATGGCTGTAATTTTGGTTTCGTCACCTGAATCATCACCTAAGTCTTGTTGTGTAGTTGTAGTATCTGCAGTTTTCTTCTTTCCTTTGTTTTTGTTAAACTGATTTCTTTTTTAATGATGAAGTTTCCAACAATTTTTCTCTTCATGGCCTTTTATTAAATAGTGTTTACATATCACTTTCTCACCCTCTTTTTTAATAGATGCATTCTTTTTTCCTTTTCCCTTAGAGGTTTTATCTTCGTTTTTCCCCTTAAAAGGCTTGTTTCTACCCTCATCAAAATTATGTTTCCCTCTATCTTCTAAATGTGTGGCTTGTACACAAACCTCGTCTAGACTAGTAGGATTCAACATAAGGATAGTATGTATAAGGTAGCTATGCAAACCACTTATATATTTCAGCAAAGTGTCTTGACTTTGTAAGTATACCCCTAATAAGAGTGCTCTTCTCCTAAACTCTTGGGTATATTCTTGTACATTTTGTCGCTTAAGTTGTCTGAAGTTTTTCCAGTTCATGATAGCCTTTTGTAAATGAGCTAATGGATAAAATTGCTTTTTAATTGCAGTAATAAATTCAGCCCATGATAAAGTGATCTTACCATGTTTTTTAATCTCTTCCTTGGTTTTAGCATCCCACCATACCAATGCTGCTCCATCAATTCTCAAAGAGGCTAATTGAATCTTGGTGTCGTCATCATGAAGGTTCTGTATCCTCAAGTAAACCTCTAATTGCCTTATCCAATTGTCAATTTTCTCTGCATTGACTTCACCATTAAACATAGGCAAATCAAACTTAACATCAATATTTAAAAATGAACTCTTACCAGTGGTTTTGGACTTGTGATATTGATTCACCGAAGTAGAGGATGATGATGTAGAGGAAGAGAATGAAGATGGGGATGGTGGATCACCATTTCCTCCATGTCCTTTCTTTGACTTATCATCACTTTTATTTCCTCCTGAAGATCCCTCTCCTTCCTTATGATGTTTAGACCCTTATCCTACAAGCCTTTCATTTCTTTCTTGGTAGAGTATCCTCACCATCTCAGTCATGTCTAGGAAAGCCTTTCGAAACACCCGTTCTTCTTCTTTGGGATCAATGTCTTCAGGAACTTCTCCTTCTCTTGAAGACATGCTTAAGACTTATTATATGGATCTTGGAAGTGAATTATAAGGTGGAGTTAATGGCACTCTAGCCCTCCTTGGTTGAGGATTACTTTGAGCTCTAACCAATTGTCCTCCCCCTCTCTTGAGCTTAAGCCTAGTAATCATCAAAACTTGCAAACAATCAACTATATCTTTGCACAAGAAAAAATGCAGAGTAAAACTCTAGCTCTGATACCAAGTGATCTGAAAATGGAACTATTTGTAATTCTATGCAAAGTATCCATTCTGATATAATTTAGTGTGCAAGGTGTTCTCCATGACTTGCAGGTTAAACAAAGTAGTTTTGGTTTGTTTCTGAGTTTTATGTGTGAGGATTTGTTAATTAAATTTATTTTTTAACATATCATAGTAGAAATACACAGCAAGTAAAATTCACCATAACATAACACATCAAATTTTTGAGGCAGTTCACCCCTCTTGGGCTACATCTGCTAGTCCAAGGCTCCCCAATGGCGTGTCCTTACTCTATTAATTTTCTCAAAATGGTTACACTGTGAGAAATATGCCTAAACAAGCAAAACCAATAGTAAATTTGACTTCATAAGATAGAAAATAGCTATAAATGGCTTTTGTTTCACCTTAAATAGTGAAATACAACTCAATACAGTGCCTTCTCCATGATGGACCTGATGGATCCTTTATCTTCCCTAAAGAAAAAGCTATTTTAGATCACCTCTATTCGCTCTAAAACCTGTCCCAAACTTCTCATAATGATTAAGAAATCAAAAATTGACTAAAATTTCATCTTCTTTGGTCGAAAATTGAGAGAGTTATGACTTCTGCAACAAAAATGCCCAATGTCCCCCAAAAACCCCACTAAAAGTGGGATAACTCCAGTTAACTTGACTAAAATGGCGGAATTTCCATAACTGGTGGAACCGCACGCTAAATCAAGGGTAATTGTTGGTGGTTAAATTAAATGCTATAGTGGGTGGATCACATGTACCTCCACCCAAACTGCCTACGAAATCGCAGGTTCAAACCACTCACAATAAATGTCATCGTCTTCATGTGACTGCCCTTTGAGTTGACGGTTACATTTAATTACTGCACAGTTAGAGTTTTTGCTAGGTTCCAGGTCTTGGTCATATTATGATAGGGCTAGCTCTTGAGGGGGCTGGTTCGCAATGTTCTTCGCCCGTTACACACGCTGACCTGAAAACTGTTTAAACTCTGCCCAAACATTCAACCAATGCCTACAGCATGTCGATCGGGTTTCCCTGCCTGAGTAGTCGGGTCAAGGGTTCAATACCCTTAACCACCAAAAATCTGTATAAGTCTTTTCAACCAATGGCCTAGGGCCACATGGTAGCCTACGGGAAGGCCACGTGGCACCCACTTATAGGCCCAAAAATATGAATAAAAATCAACTTTGCCCATATAATGTTTTAAAAATGGGCATAGTCAATTAAGTGAAAAAGTCTTGTTTTGGAGTTCACTGGATGATTTCAAACCTTAGTAACTTTCACATACGGCCTCGGTTTTGATAACAGTTCATTGCGTTAGAATCGCAACGACAAGACCTTTCTAGTCATTCAGATTGCAACCATTTCTGAGCACTTACATTTTTGATCATTTTCTTAACTTGGACATGATCTCCTGATCACTTACCAAGGAGATCAACTTCTATAATCTAGTGTCCTTCCTTCAAACCTTTTATTCTTCAACTCAACCAATGTGACTAGTTTTTTGACTCGTTTTTTCTTCTTAAAAAAGTTGTAGATAGTCTTGTGAATTCCCTTCTTTGTATAAGTGAATCCTGAATCCTCATAGTTTTCCCACCATTTTGGCAGTGATATGTCATTTTCATATTTTCCTTCACCTAGGATGACTTGGTCATACTAGGTTTAACTATGTGTTCTTGGTATATGTTACTTATGGGTTATTGCATATACCTAGGACGATTGCATAGTTCCCTATGTAAAAAAAGGAGATATGATCGATATTTGTCATTATTCATTTTTTTCAATGGCCCTTAATTATGGGTTTGAATAATGTAGAAGCTATTGAATGTGTGAACCTATTCTCATGAATAGAGTTGCTAGTTGATTTTATTTCACTGCTAGTTAACTTTATTTCACTATATTTGATAAGACATTCTTGTAGTTAGATAGTAAAACTAATGATATTAGAGCTAGTAATGAATTGTTTCTCCTTTTTCATATATGTTTAGATGGATAATATAGAAATCCAATATTCTATGTTTTTTAAATTCTTAAAAATTAATTAGATGCATAAATTTCCTTTATTCAAAGTTCTTTTGGCCTGTAATAGGGACTCCTTGAATTGAAATTTGAAACTACTCTTCTATATTTCTACCTTTTCCTAAAAAAAAATTGTCTTTATTTCGTCTTTGGCTATTTGTGCGTAGTTAACTCATGCCTATTTATTTAAAGTTTATTTCTGCTAAAATCTACCTTAATTACTACATTTAAATGTGGACATACATGGTTTAAAATGGATGATGACCTAAATAATTCTTATATACTTGAGAATATGTACAAGATATTATCAACACGAGTCTCAAAATCCTATGGAAAACATATTGAAGTAGGTGGATTGACGATATCATTATCAGCCGCCATATTAGCAATATAAACAACAACCATATCATCATCAAATGCAGTAACAAATATCTAAACTCCAACCACTATATCATGTTGGTAAAGAAACTCATTTATATATTGTTGGCTTGTGCAACAGGTTTACTTGTATTTCAAATTTCACTTTCCATTTTTTGTAGCCAATGTTTTATATATATTATACCAAATATGGAAAATTTTCTTCTTCTATAGTTAATGTCATTGAAATGTTCACATATTTTTTTTGTTTTGTTTTATGGAATAATGTCTGATTCTTTTAATCAAATATGTGTTTGTACCACATTCTTAGTAGCCATATGGACAATATTATGCATAACCAACACAAAATTATGTACAATCTCAACACCAACCACAACAAGGCCAAGTTAATCCCCTTTTTATTATTATAGAAGTTATTTGTTTAAATAAAAGATTATGTGGTATATGAGCTTTAAAATACTGACAATGGTCATGATTATACTTTTGAATTTCTACAATGTCCTCATAATACTTCATAATATCAACAACAACCCACCCAATAGGAGCATGTATTGGGAAAGATTTTAGCCATTGTGACTAATGTTATTGCTATCTATTTGATTGATTATATTTTAGTAAATTAATGTGTTTGTTTATGGTAACATTCCTCGAAGATATTGATTTTTTTTCTTTGTCTTTTTGTTTCCAAGTCTCAAAGATGAAGATACTCACTACTAGGTTATGTTATGGCCCTAAATATGGCTTGAAATTCTTCTATATTTGTGTAGACTAGCTAGCCTTTCTATTTTATGATTTGTATAATATATGGTACTTGCCTCATGGATATTTTTTTTTCACATCACGTGACCTTATGGCACACTTTGTTTTTTCAAAATTTAGTGCCTTAGCTGATAGGAATGTTTTACTCATGGAAATTGCCTTAAGAAAACCCTTTTTTTAATGGCTTGTATATGTTTCATCGTATTAATTGTTAAAGGAGGAATTTTCTTCTGAAATGGTTATTGTTATCTTCTTGATTCTGTTTGTGTAGAGATATTTGTCCCAAAAGGTTTTGTATAACATGACATACCTGGGTATGTGTGTTTTCTTTGTATTCATTTTTCTTGTGAAATTTTACATGTGTTGTAAAGGAAGCTCTATAGTCTCATTATATTGCAAATAGTGATCAAAGTTTTAGTAGATATTTTAATTAAAAAAGAAGATGCATTAGAGGAAATTTCAGCCTAAAAGTGTCCATGAAATTTTCTCGTAAGATCCATGTCATAATATGTAAACCAATCAAAATCCTTTAAATTTAAAAAGAGGTACATGTAAATATTTTGAAGGGAAAATAAGAAAAACTATTTTTTTTTAATTGTATTTTTGGCTTATCTCCTTATAGGTATACTCAAATTTCAAGCATATACACTCATTGGATGCAATATTAAATTCCACATCCAACGAGTACCCATTATGCATATTTTTTTAGAAGACTCACATTGATGAAAATTGAAGGTACATTAAAAAGCATGTTCAACACGTTTTTTTAATGTATCTTCAATTTTTATCAATGTGGGTATTATTAAAAGTATACGTAATGGGTACTCGTTCGATGTGGAATTTAAATTTGCATCCAATGAGTGCCTAGACATGAAATTAAGTAAACATATAAGGATATATGCCAAAAACACAATTAGAAAAAGTAGTTTTTTTTCTTTTCCCTCCAAAATTCATAACCCTTATTTTATTATTTTTCCTTAAGAGGCCACTTTTAGGCGGAAATTTCCTCTAATGAGATCACATTATTAATAGTTAAATGAATATTTATTTGGTAATATATCAAAAGGCTCAGATTCATCTTCCATTCCTAGACTATCCAGAGAATGGATCTTCTAGTCCTCAACACTCTTTAATGGTGGATGTTATCAGTTTCACAATTTTTAGAGGTAAAACACTGAATGATTTGAAAGGCGGAGAGACATATATGCAATGCAATGGAAACATAGTGGGAATGTTTTGAAGTGATTAAATAATATTTCATGTACAAATTGTAGCCTAGTTAATATTAAGTTAGAAATTTGTGTTTGAAATTATTTATGATTTGTTGGCTCGAGAGGTCTTGACCCAGGTTCGGAGTTTAAGGTTTTCCAACAAACCCCTATACTACTGGCCCTTTTGGCAATGACCTGCTTGCGCAGGTGAAAGTCTCACCCGAAGCAGTATGGGTGGGTGCTGGAACCAGGTTTCCGCACCCTGAGAGAGGATATGTAAGCCAAGCAGAGCTGCGTCCATCTTGATAATGACCAGATCACCTATCTCATAACCGGATTTATAGATCTACTTCGCATCCACGTGCGCAAGGTCAAATATACTTACTGTACTCAAAAAATCATATATGTCTAAAACAATAGTGTAGCATTACAGTTATTCTCATAAAACATAACAGAACAGACCCAGATGCATAAGAAACACTTAACACAGTACTTTCGCAGCTTAACACAGAATATGCATAACACAACAGCTACCAAAGATTCGTGTCAATAGTACAAATACATTCAGCTACACAACAACCTTTCTCATTCATTAATCCTTAAATTCCTTCTTACAATACCCAAACCCAACCTGCGCACACAGCAATAGGGTCCGCACACAGTTGGACTTGGGATCTCAGCACACATAGCCAGCAAGAGTCCTTTCCCCCAAAACCCAAAGAGATATACTAAGCCACAATTTGCATCAATATCTCATCATCTTTGTTACCTATAATTCAAAATGTCCCTCTTTTCGAGCTTTGACCCCAAAAGAACTGCGTTAGACTAAATATAATAAAAAATATACAAAATCGGACCAGTTTCACAGCTTGTAGGAGACCCTGTTCCAATAGTCCCCCAACACAATCTTGTGACTCATCCCGAGTCACTGTGGTGGTGCGTTCTCTACCTGCGCATAGAGGGCATTGATGGCTACGATCACTGGAGGTAACACTTATTGACTCTAAGCAACAACACTCTGTGCAATGTCTACAAGCTTCTGGGAGGTCGGTCCTTCAGTTGCCATGGTGACACTCTCTAGTGTCTGAGTTAGTCGCTTGATTGCACCATCTACATTCTACGAAATTCGGAGGGCTACGGTAGCTCGAGGCTTCAAGCATTCCGCAATGACATGTTGTTTGTGCCGGAGTTCCTCAATCTTGTCCTGGAGATCATTACTAGTCTTCAAACGTGCCAAGCATTGTGCAGGCACTGAGGTTGGAAGCGTAGCTTTGACCTACTCGAAAGCTTCTTCCTTCTGCTGTAAGTCCTGATTGATTTTACAGAGGACCAGATTGCATTGGACCTTAGTCCAGAGTTGCATGGCTGACTCTAGCAACTGGGCACCTTGAGCAATCTGCCCTGAAATAATGTTCGTCGCTTCGGTTACTAGTGCAGCGTGTTGGGCACATACTTCCGGAGGCGTTTTGGGCTGCAATTTGTCCTGTAAGCTGGTGATTTTCTGCTCCAGCCGTCTCTTGACGATGTGCATTTCCATCCTAGATTCTTTTAGTGCTGTAACCAATTTTTCCACTTTAGCTCGAGGTGTAGCTGTGGCCAGGATCTCATTTGTGACCTCTGCACAGATCTGGTGGATCACTGTTTCGAGCTCCCCCTGCTGTGAAACAGTGAGGAGAAAATCTGCGGCCTGCTGCGTGATGGTCTGCTCGGCCGTACCAAGCTGTTGGTGTATTTTCTGGTCACGATGGTTAATATCCTGGAACACAACATTGTGGAGGCCTTGTAAGGCTTCGTGGGGCAGCTTAGCCAAGTCAAGCTGGATCCCTATTCCTGCTTGGATCTGAGTTCCTACCAGGGCAGTGCTAGGTACAGAACAGAGATGAATTTCTTTCGTAGGTAGCGTTGTACTGCTAGTTACCAAAGGAGTCCATGCCTGGCCGACACCGGTCTGCAACGTATCCGTTTTTAACTGAAGGGCGTGGAGCTCAGCCTGGATGGTGTTGAGCGCAACTTCTGATGTGTCTCTATGGCTGCCCACTTATCTTATATAGCCATCATGACTACATCCGCAATTTGCTCGAGGTCACCGTCAGTTAGTGTGACCATTGCATCATATTGCGTGTGGAAGGCCCGTTGTTTCTTTCGGGATCCTGGTGCCGGTTCACTTGACTGCTTCGTATCGTGGGGGGGGGGGGGGGGTGGTATCTATATCATACCCTACCTGAGCCTTGGCCACAGTGATCTGTGGCGGCTGTGTATCCTTTTTCATGGCGATGTCTGAGCCCATCTAGCTGGGCTCCATTGTCTCCCTACGAGTGGCTGTGATGCCCTTTTTCCAGGCAGGGGGCCATAGCAAGATCATCAAGTCAATTTCTTCATCTGCTACCATATACAGAAGTGTTGTCCATGTCTTATTGTTGAGGATGCGGATCTGAATATGGTGCATGGTAACTTGGAATGCGGCAACACTTTTTTATTTGTCATATACCGTTGGGGACAGCCGGGGTCGAGAATTTATGGCTACTGCCATGCTGCTCTGGAAGAGGACCTAGAAAAATTTGTTATCCTCAATGCACTGCACATCCTTAGAGTCCCATAAATGATCATACCGAGCTCCTTCACACATCCCTAGGGGGAGATCAGGGAGGACCGACTCCTCAGGGGTGTCCCAGGTGACCAACGCTATAAGGAATAATAACCATGAATAGTAGAAGGACATCCCCTACTCCTGGGATTCACGGACATTAGCTAGAAATTCATCGCATAAATATTGAGCCCAATTGAAGGAGACTCCCTTCACACACCAACCGACTAACCGAATGACATAGGCGGGGATAGTCACAACCTAGCACTTCCTCATTAGCTTGTAGGCTAAGAGCCTAGTACCCATCTGTGTAGTAGGATCATTGATAGTCTGGATCACAAAGCCTCGCTGATTTCAACTCACCTTGTAGGTATTCCACACAAATGTAGCGGTAGCTGTGTCGTACTTCTTGCCTACCTTCTCTAGAGGGTGCGGCCCTTGTATAGGAAGGCCTGTAATCTTGTGGATCAACGCAGCATCAATAAGGACTCTATCCTGAATCCATAGGCAGCCATCGTGAATTATTCGAGCAATTGGCGAGCCAAATGATCTGTGACATTGTAGTGGCCAAAATGGGGCATTCAGAGCAGATTCAAGAGTCTAGACCCAACCAAGCCACATACCCAGCGTTGAGGAACCACCGTGACTCCATCATTTGCATGGATCGTATCGAAGTACAATGTGAGGGCCAACTCAGGGAGGGTTTCAGAGTCCACCAAGTCGTGATCATCAAACTTGACCTCATGGAGTCTTCCACAAGGATCATTGAGGACAAGGACTGCTCCCGAGGTTAGGGGGGTTTCCAGATAGGTGACCAAGCCATCTGAGTTTTTTGGTGTTTGCGTGGATGGTCTATGTGGGTGAACAAAAGGAGGTAACCAATTGATCATATTGGCAGGCAGAGCACCTTCCTGCGCATCTTGATTCAGAGGTAATGTCGGTGGGGACCTAGCGTGCCTCGGAGAAGTTCGAGACTTCCCGGTAGCCCATCTCGCAGCTTTTTAGGCTTTTCCTGAGCCTTTTATTTCTCTTTTCCTTTCCTTGTGACTGGCATAGAGGGAACTTCTTCCAGTTTAGGCTCAACTTCCATTATCTCTGCAACGTCAGGTCCCGTCGAGGCCAAAGGTTTGGCAGGGTTAGTGGTTTTCATCCTTGCACAAAAAATGAATCCCAGCCCTGGGTGACTACTATCAGACGGAGCAGGCTGACCAGACATGAGAGGGATAGTGAAAATACGGGAAATATGATGGCTCAAGTTCTTTCGAGCGAAAACTGATGAGTGCAAGCTATGAAAGTGAGATGGAACCTTTGGCTGAACTATCCTGCTCCTTCTAGAATACCCACAATCATGCAACGGTAAGATAAGCTTTATCTAAGATGTATCCCCCAAAAAAATGGTAAAAAATCCCCAAAATTGCTTCATTAAATGCCTGGAGGCCGCTCCTTTTAACAGTAACTTTTTCTTTTTACCAATTGCCACCGTTCCAACGATTAGTTTTCACATCCCCTGTGTGCTTGGCCTATATTCCACACTAGGGTCAATCATATGCATCTTCTGTGCGTCCTCCCCCAACACAGGCTTGCTTCCTAGGTAAATTATGACCGATGAAAAAGTTTCCTGACATTCGTTATCCCCAGAGAAACTTTCCATCCATGTAATTGAGGTTGTAAGAGGGGCTATAGTCAGATCATATTTCCGAACGAACCTCCTGTAATAACTTGCATGGCCAAGGATTAAACAAAGCTGTTTTTCTATACCTATAGCTAGTGTAGAGTGCATTTTAGTGCTACTTGCTCGAGGCCGAATCAATTTGGTGCCCGTGCACAGCCCTGAGTTGGAAATAGCTCGTGGATCGGCCTAACCTTCTTCTGGGGTTAGGCCATAGTATTTGATTATTCCTGGGTCTTTTAGGTCCCACGTGGGTAGTTCAAGTGCCGTATACAGGTGCGATTTACTCCACGCCATCCTGTCAATATCCTGCAGAGCTGCTTGTCCTTTGAATTGTAGGATCAACATAGCGCGACACTACGCCCAATCCTAGAATGCTTCCTTCTCGGTGTCCCACCACCGTGTAGGTTTCTTACATAGGGCTAGTTGAACGGCCCATAGCCTTTGTTCCCTTAGGACCGTAGCTTCGAATACTCATAAGAATTACTTAACATTACCTGAGCAGTCAAAGTGAGGTAGGTTTCCGACCTCTGAGGAAATGCAACGGAAGTCTTTTGTGACCCGAAGACAATGCAACACAGAGACATCATGTAACCATTCTGTAAATTCTCTATCTCCTCATCGGGATCAGATAAGCATTCATTATCCTCATCCCAACCAAGTATTTCATCCATTATTGGGTTGACCATGTTCCACGTAGTTAAATTATAGATATAGTCCACATCTTCCTCCTTGGGTACTGGATCAGTGTAGCGTCTACCCTTCGCGAGGTCTAATGGTACTATCACCCCATGTGGCGTTATTTTCGAACACCATGCTTCTTTTTTTTAAGTTAATGTTACCGCCCATATCGATGGCCCAATCCAATCCTAGTAGCGCAGGGTAGGGGATTGCATCTTCTACAATTTGAATGACTTCAAAGTCAGCCTAGACCTTAACCCCTGTGATATCTACCATAATCCCTGATAGCCTCCCTAAAGGTATGATTTTCTGTTGATTAGCCATGCATAGATTGATAGTGGACCATTCCAAATTTGGTTCACCCATTCATTGCCAAGTTTTCTTAGGTAATACACTGGCATCTGATCCGAGGTCCAAAATAACCCAGTCCATCTCGTAATCGCCGATCTGTGCCATTAGCCGCATCTCCCTCCCTGTGAATTTCTTATATCTGTATAGTTTGTGCACATCCTTAATATTGGGGGACACAATAGGGCGCGTTGAACAACTATCTATAAATGCTTGAAGATTTTGCACAGCTTTTGGGTTGCGCAGCAACTTCATAAATGTCTGCAACAAAGGTTTGACCTCCTCATCTGCCTTAAGGTGCGCAGGGAGTAGGGACGTAGATGCCTCTATCTCGATAAAGTCACTATGAGCTACTATAAACATTTCTCATTCTGTGTCTAGGTATAGCTCTTCTTGTTTGCTAACTACCTTGCGGATCAGATGTTTAGTTTCAACCTTCTCTTCAGTCCCTCTAGTAGCCAATCCACTGTGCGTAACAACATTGATGCTTGGATCCTTATCCCGCAGCTCAATCTTAACCCTTTGCACATTCTGTGTAGGTGGTAGCTGCTTCTCCCATATTTTTGCTATCAAGTCTGGACAGTCTTCAAGTGTATGGTCCAGCTGTCTACAGTACCTATAGGACTGTCTTGTAGGGTTTGGACAATCCCTCACAAAGTGCCCCGTGTCTCCACAGTTATAGCAGATCAATTTCCCTCGGCCCCGACCTGCACTTCCACTTCAGCCTCCTCCCCTGCTTCTAGAGGGGAAGACGCCCATGCCTACTGGGGTCTTTGGTGACGTGGGGTCTAACTGTACCCTATACCAGTTCCCTCGATCTACCATTAGATCATAAGTTCAACATTTTTACTCATCATGCCCTACTGACCGACAGAACCGACACAATGCACCCAGACAGGGGTAGTGGTTTGTATCATGCAGCCCTGCTATGTGGAAATCTTCGCACCATAACGCAGGTCCGCCTGGGCCTATTCGTACTGGTCTGGGTCCTATGCTTGATCGAGGGCACATCAGACTAGGTCCTCCTGTTTGCAGGTAGTTTGTCGGCGGCAGGCACATATCCTTCGTATGTCCTGATACTCGACATCGAATGCACCATAGCTCTATGCTAGCTTTCCTCCCTCGTTCCTTTCGTAGGTCCCAAATCTCCATGTGAATTTCCCGGATCTGCTCTTGAATTTGCTGTACTCCTAACGAAGTATCTTCCCTGGGCGTAGCTTCTAGTTTCATAGCAGCTTCCAAGGCTTTGTCCTATGATTCGAAATTTTGGTGACCCATAGGTACGCAAAGGTGAGGTAGCAACATAGCGATGAACCACTCCATATGTTTTCTGTCGTCATAATTAAATTCTCCTTCTCTGATAGCTTTCTTTAGGCACTGATCAGCTTCCCATATAGACTCAGTCGTTCCTTACTTGAAATATTTTATGTCTGCTACGATCCGCGAATAGAACTTAGGCTTTCAGAATTGTTGTTTTAGAGCATCCCTAATATATTGAATAGATGCGATTCTTTTTTGAGATATGTATCACATATACCAATCCAAAGCTATTTATTTGAATGCCAGGGACAGCTGCGCCCTCTTCACCATATCGCTTGCCACATTTTGCGCAGTCCATATGGAATCTGCAACAAACCAAAATCAGTCCATATCCTCATTTCCTACCCCCTTGAAGGTAGGTAGTTTCAGGTGCGCAGCCATACCACTGTCCAGCAGAGGTGGTGGTATGGGCGAATTCTTACCTTTGTGTGGCCTGGACGGCGGTGTAGCTGTAATATCCCAAAATGGGATTTGCTAGCAAGCCATGACTGGAAAACACATTTTTCAGGAATGGCTGCTACAAGATTTGAAGCCAGGACCTGGATCCCTTAGATCAATGTATCTAAGACTAAAATCCAAGAGGTGGCTCAAAAGAAATCCCTCTAGGTAGGTTAAACAGGTCTCCCACACCTAGTTGTCTTAGAAAAATGCCTGGTGAGGGGACTGCAGGAATACATGAACATATAATGGAGCAACGACACTATTTTTATGAGCCTGAAGACATGAAGATGTATAAAGCCAACAAAAAATGTTATAGCAGTAAGAGAGTACAAATCCTTGAGGAAACAAACACTCAAGCTAGGTAATGCAAGCCTCAATAGAACATGTACAAGAAAATTAAGAACACTGCTACATATGGAAATCCCAAGGCTATGACTGCGCAATTTATAGAAGGCACCGTTATAGAAATAATTTCAATACATAGATATGGAAATGTATGGCTCAAATAATGTAGGGAGCAAAGCTCTAACCCTGGAAACAATAATACATCAATCCTTAGAAGGATTGGCTGAAATATAATAAATGGAAAAAATGTCGGAGTAGCAGGGCTGAGTAGCAGCTGCAAATAAAGAAATAGATGGAGATGGTTATAGATGATTCCAAAGCTGAATAGAACTCCTCTAATGGATCTTCCAAGTGAAAGGATGATCCTAACACTGAAGTTTTGACCCTCCAAACAAATACTGCAACCCTCACTGCAGATGCTCAATGACAATAACGCAGTCAATGAGAGGGACTGCGCTGTTGGTGATGAAGAATGGTTGGCCTGATGCCAAAGATGATGGAAATCAGCTGAAATTCTCCCTCACTGATCCTCCAAAGGAAAGGAGACTCCCTCCTCTGAGAAATAGCTGATGGAGTGGTGTTGTAGAACCTCCATTGCAACACCCTACAACACAGAATTATCCTGCTTCAGGAATAACGCTGTAGCTGAAGGAGGACGCTTGGCCTCAATCCTGAATGTGGAGAAAATTAAGAGAACTCCCTCAAGAGGCCTCTCTTGAAAGGGAAGGAACTCCTAAATAGGAATGCCTTGTGCTAAGCAGCACTATAACTCTCCTGAACAGCAAGATAATGCACAAAGTCTAAACAGAAAAAGAAATCAATAATCTTCAACATGAGTCACAATGGCTGCCTTTCCCTCCTTTTAAAAAAATGAGAGCTCCCTCTCCATGGGTCCCACTATTTAGGGTTTCCTCCAACAAGGTGTAAGCACCTAATTTGAACCTTAGGCTGAAAGAAGGCAAATCAGGGTAACCTCAAACCACGCTCAGCCTTGTAGCTAGCCCTAAAAGGTCAGGAGAGGGCTCTCTCCAGGAAGAATATTCAATGAAATATAAGAGTAAACTGATTTTAGGCTAGGTATAATAATTGGAATTTTTTTTATAAATTCTAGGGTTGTATGGAGCAGATGGGGTAGTTTGAATATGGGGAATTAAATCAGAGATATAGGGTATTTTATGGGGCAAGGTAGGTAGGGATTTTAACAACTCATTTTAGATAATGATGAGATGATTTAAGACTGGTGAGGAGATGAAAAGGGCATAGGAAATGGATCCTTTTCAACCATAAGAAAACATTGAGTATTGAATGATTTACCAAGGTAGAGCATTAGACAATGGATTCTACCTATCTATATTAAAAACATTCAACCAGAGATATAAATAAAATGAATGGAAAACATAAGTTACAATTAACCAATGAACACAAAAGAAAGAACAATGCTAAAATCCATACCACAGGGATCCCACAAATCTGAGTTGCATATCTTTATTAATTCCCTGCCAAACTGTTACAAAATGGAGCGCAGAGCATCCTCAGTGATTTCCAACTTATTCCACACTTTATTCCCCCTTTACAATGATGAATAATTACATTAAATATACATAAATTGAGGGGATTAGATCCACAGAAAAAGGAGCTGTTTCACCAGCCCATAAACTGAAATCTGAACATAGGAAGAAAACCAACAATCTGCCCCTGAAAAGAAGGAGAAACAATACATTTGATCTTTTGGAGGATTTACAGTTGCTTGAATAGAGGAGAAGAAAGACAAATTTAGAACCATTTCTCCTTTTTATCATTGATGTCATTTTTGTGATTGTATTTAGCTCTCGGCCTTGAATATTTCTTTTCTTTTGTTGAAAATTCCTTTTATGCTGAGAAATGCCTTCTGGAACCAATAAAAATGAAATTTTCCATTTAGTGAAGAAAAGTCCCTTTTTTAGTGAAAAAGAGCAAAGGATGGCGGGCCCATGATGCGATCACAAATCGCAATCGGAAGAGGGGAGGGGGAGTATCACATAACAGACGAAATGTGATTGCGAATTTTGCGATGCGATGGGTTCTATAAGGAAATCGCAATCAAAAGTTGGAAGGGAAGGGGTGTGACATATAGCAGGGAAAACACACGATGTGATGAGCAACATGTGATTC
The DNA here is from genome assembly GCA_034641835.2 of Pinus albicaulis. Taxonomy (NCBI): domain Eukaryota; kingdom Viridiplantae; phylum Streptophyta; class Pinopsida; order Pinales; family Pinaceae; genus Pinus; species Pinus albicaulis. Next base: position 232,728,990 of record CM076576.1, read on the forward strand.
ATCGCATCGGCAGGTCAAGAAAGAACATTGCGATGAAAACTATGTGATGGAAGGAAATGCCTTATAAAATAAATAAAATTGAGTTTAGCGCTTTACAAAGGAAAAAACCCTTTTTTCATTGAAAAGGCGAAAGGGTTTTGTTGGGACCGGGGGAGGGATCAGAATCGAAATCGGGAAGGGGAGCAAACAACTTATAATGGAGCGATGCGATTTCAGGCTTGCGATGCGATGGGAGAAAACTTTAGTGGGGCCGGGGACAATCAGAATCGCAATCGGGAAAGGGAGTGGAGGAAAAGTACTTATGGGAACTGCCGATTGCGATGTGCGATTCATCACATCGGCGGGGAAAGAGCGCGGAGTTTTAAAACATGCGAAAAGGCTTAAGAAATCTTTTAAATCAATCTATCGCACTTTACAAAGGAAAAAACCACTTTGTTTGGGAAAAGGCGGAAATGTTTATGGTGGGACCCAGGCCAATCACAATCGCAATCGGGAAGGGGAGAAGGTTTAAGTGTTTGGAAATGAAATATGCGATTAGGAATATGCGATTCATCGCATCGGGGCAATCGGAAGAGCGGGGAAAATTTTTGTGCAAAATGAAATATTTGCGATGTGATCGGGCTTGCGATGTTTTTGATCCAATTAGAGGAGACTCAATCGCATTGGAGTTTTGTAATCGGAGGTGGGTTAATCAGAGGTGGGTCAATCGGGAACCCATGAACTGTGATGCGATGTGATCACATCGAAGTTTGTAGGATGCGGCAATGCAAGAAGACTTTGGGGTAAAGGGAAAAATGCATAAAAAGGTAGAAATTGTAAAGTTTTGAAAGGCCATCAGAACAAAAAAGAAAACAAGTAAAGTTTTTTTTTAGGGCCTTTATTGATTTAAGCATATCTTCCAATCCAAAAGTTAGTTGTGGGAGTATGATATGCCGTTGGAAAGATCTTTCTGGGCTTGTTACACAGTAATTTTTCACCATCCATGAAATCCCCATATCATCCATTGGAGGGTCGTTTCTGTGACCAATAAGCAGTGTCATGCCTTGCAAATACCATCATTGCATCCCTTGCCATGAGGACAACATTTCTTCTGTTGATCATTTCCTGAGAAGACCCCTAAAAACACTTGTTTTTGCCTTGACACTGGTAGCCCATTATGTACTCGCGCCAATGAGGAAAATTAACAATGAGCCCGCGCCAATTGGCGCTCCGTCCCAATTGAGCACCCGCGCCAATCTGCTTATGGAAATTTTTTTTAAAAAAGAGGCGAAGTTTTGATTACAACAACTTCTTGGATGAGCCATGAGGAGTGGTTTCGACTGAATAACCATGACCTTCCTCCTTTGGCCTCTTGTTTCCACCTTATGGGGAACCTCCCAAGGGATAAGGCCTCCCTTCCACTATTGTAGGGATCCCAACCTCCTCCTCTCCTCTATAAATATAGCTTTCATCCATTGATGGAGGGGCTGAATGGCTGAATGGCTGAATGGTTTAATCTCCAAGAAATCTCCAAGAGCCTTCTTAGCCTAAAGAATGCTGCAAGAGCTTTGATAGTCCTCATAGTGCTAGATCAATAGCAAGGAGATTGACGATCGAAGAGAGAGGCTTGTCCCCATTCTCGACAAGCTTTACCGAGACGTATTCCGCTGACGACCTGCCAAAGGAAGGTTTAGCGTCAGTGCTAGGTTGTATTTTACTTTGTATGAATTAATGATAAGCGACTATTGGTTATGGTTCCACTCGTATTGTTCATTATGATTATGAGTTGTGTCTTCTCTGACTAATACATAATTGCATATATCGAGTTTTACGCTTGTGTTTGTCATGGTTCTTGTGTGTGCAGGTGTTCGATCGCAGCGAGCGAGAGGATTGTGATCTGCTGGAGAAAGGAAATGGGAGTGTCATATTCTCCATAAATGACAACGTTGGACTCAAGGTAGGCCTTCTTCGCGATTTGGTTTATTGCAATTAGGAACTTGCGCCATAGCATGTTACGATTGTTGCTAGACCCGATCTGGGCTAGTAGGGATCGCCTCTGTCCGCAGAGGGGATTTACCTCTACAACAGGGCTCTTTCTGGTGGACATATTCAAAACATGATTTATAGAGAAAATCCAGTGAATAACACCCTTTGAAACATAGAATTAACAAGGACAACCACTAGTGGAACAATTTTATATCATGACCTAATGGAATGATTGAAAATTTCTTTAGAATGGGACACCTAATATGCACATGAAGATGTGTTTTGATCCTTGGTGGAAATATGCAAATATTAATGCTAACATTAGCTCCAATGGGGATGGTATCTCCTTGCAGGTGCCAAGAACACCGTAGTCCTAGTAGCCTTATCCATTGGGCAATGGGGTCAATAGTTGAAAATCAAACTAAAAACTGAAAGAAACTTGACTCAACAAACTAACTCAAAGTAACTCAAATCTAACTAAGACACAACTTAAAATTTGAAGCTTGATGGCAGTACATGACCAATACTTGAGGGTTTCAAATCCTGATGACAAACACCTGTGTTTCTTGAAATCAAGTGTACCATCAGGCGATACCAAAATGCCAGTGTAACCAATCAAGAAAATGCCTCCTTGATTGATTCTTCTTATCAGATCCTCTGGTCAACAATAGATACTTGCAACTGGGCATCCAAAAACATAGTTGACCATGATCTCCTTCATCACTGAATACTACAATTTTTACCTTCACTGCTGAATGCAATAGATTTGCCACTAGATCCTGAAAAACATGAAGATTTACCTCCTGCTGAAATAGAAGAAACAAGGTGTCTTTTTCTCTTGATTCTGACCTCTCTTCATAATGTACCTCAGTAAGAGTGTGTTCCTATTCTTCAAAAAGTTCTGAACAAGTAGGTGAGCAGATTTCCTCTTGAATTTTTTTTTCAAAACATGAGACATAGGAAGAAGAATCAGAATGACAGTTCTGACTGCTTTGGTCTTCTGTAGTTTGAATATATTGTTGATCATCTTCATATGATATGACAACTAGATTGTCATGTTTCTTATCACATTCATCAATCATAAGAGAAAAAACTTCATATGGTTCTTGAAATCCAAAATTGACATTTCTATCGTCTACCAAAGATTCATCCAAAGAAACTTTTTTACTTGAATAAATATCTCATCTTGTTTTTCATAGAGGGAATGGATTACCTCCTCGTGAAGACTTTTTTCTGATGGGATGAGAACACTTAGGTCTATAACTCTACTTTCTTCATTTGAGGTGAAATCACCAATAGAGCTCCTCTTTATGGGATTTGGAACAACATGTTGTTCCTCATCACATTCTGAATCTAGATCTGGATTAGCAAATTTGGTTTCATCACAATCAGAGGTTGGAACCTCTTTTTCCTGCCTATGATATTTTATTCCAATAAGATCTGAAATAAAACCTTGTCTTCTACCATTTTCAGCTGTACAAAGATCTTCAGTCTGTTGATCTTGATAAGTATCCTCTAAGATTTCTGTATGCTGTTGAAATGTATTTTCATACAGTGCTTCCATGATTTCTTCATCCATGAATTCATCATCTCCATAAAAATTCTCAATATTTTCAATGAAAATATTAATATGTTTACAACAATTATGCACTAATATTAAAGATGGACAAGATTCTTTATACCTTTCAAAGAATATGGTATGAAAATCCTTTAAACAATAAATACAAGCTGGTGGAAAAATTTCATACCAAGACCGAGCTTCATTTTCCAGAGTGGCCATGAATATCTTCATCAAGAAATCTTCAGGAAAATAAATCTTCAATCTATGCACATGGATGTGAAATCTCACCAGATGAAGAGAAGCATTATTACCTTCCACATTTTTTAACATAGGCAAATTCCTTTGCCAATCTGCCTTAGGCATTTATTTGGGAAACCTGGAATGTGATCTCGGCTCATGGGAGCATATATTCTTGTAACACTTGCCATCTTAAAAAATCTTAAAGCTATTGATCTCCCTGCAGTGGAGTCACCATGAAGTGTTGATTTCTGGATATTTCAGTGAATGGAGTTGACAGGTGAATGATTCAGCCTTTATATGTATCCAACTATTGTTCACCATCAACATTTAGATATGATAATTTTTCATTCTTTACCAGGGAAGATCTGTTCTTTGTTTTTAAATAGTTCCCCAGTATGGTCTCTAGAAATGTTAGCACCTAATTTGAACCTTAGGCTGAAAGAAGGCAAATCAGGGTAACCTCAAACCATGCTAAGCCTTGTAGCTAGCCCTACAAGGTCAGGAGAGGGCTCTCTCCGGGAAGAATATTCAATGAAATATAAGAGTAAACTAATTTTGGGCTAGGTATAATAATTGGAAATGTTTTTATAAATTTTAGGGTTGTATGGAGCAGATGGGGTAGTTTGAATTTGGGGAATTAAATCAGAGATACAGGGTATTTTATGGGGCAAGGTAGGCAGGGATTTTAACAACTTAGTTTAGATAATGATGAGATGATTTAAGACTGGTGAGGAGTTGAAAAGGGCATAGGAGATGGATCCTTTTCAAACATAAGAAAAAATTAAGTATTGAATGATTTCCCAAGGTAGAGCATTACACAATGGATTCTACCTATCTATCTTGAAATAATTCAACCAGCGATATGAATAAAATGAATGGAAAACATAACAATAAACTGATGAACACAAAAGAAAAAACAATGCTAAAATCCATACCACAGGGATCCCACAAATCAGAGCTGCATATCTTTATTAATTCCCTACCAAACTGTTACAAAATGGAGTGCAGAGCGTCCTCAGTGATTTCCAACTTATTCCACACTTTATTCCCCCTTTACAATGATGAAGAATTACATTAAATATATAGAATTTGAGGGGAGTAGATCCACAGAAAAAGGAGTTGTTTCACCAGCCCATAAACTGAAATCTGAACATAGGAAGAAAACCAACAATCTGGCCCTGAAAAGAAGGAGAAAAAATACATTTGATCATCTGGAGGATTTGCAGTTGCTCGAATAGAGGAGAAGAAAGACAAATTTAGAACCATTTCTCATTTTTATCATTGCTATCGTTTCTGTGATTGTATTTAGCTCTCGGCCTTGACTATTTCTTTTCTTTTGTTGAAAATTCCTTTTATGCTGAGAAATGCCTTCTGGAACCAATAAAAATTGAATTTTCCATTTAGTGAAGAAAAGTCCCTTTTTTAGTGAAAAAGAGCAAAGGAAAGGATGCCGGGCCCATGATGTGATCGCAAATCGCAATCAGAAGAGGGGAGGGGGAGTATCACATAGTGGAGGAAATGCGATTGGGAATTTTGTGATGCGATGGGTTCTATAAGGAAATCGCAATCACAAGTCGGAAGGGAAGGGGTGTGACATATAGCGGGGAAAACGCGCGATGCGATGAGCAACATGTGATTCATCGCATTGGCGGGTCAGGAAAGAACATTGCGATGAAAACTATGCGATGGAAGGAAATGCCTTTATAAAACAAATAAAATTGAGTTTAGCGCTTTACAAAGGAAAAAACCCTTTTTTCATTGAAAAGGCGGAAGGGTTTTGGTGGGACTGGGGGAGGGATCGCAATCGCAATCGGGAAGGGGAGAAAAAAACTTATAATGGAGCAATGTGATTTTAGGCTTGCGATGCGATGGGAGAAAATTTTAGTGGGACCGGGGACAATCGCAATCGCAATCATGAAAGGGAGCAGAGGCAAAGTACTTATGGGAATTGTCGATTGCGATGTGCGATTCATCGCATCTGCAGGGAAAGAGCGCAGAGTTTTTAAAACATGCGAAAAAGCTTAAGAAATCTTTAAAATCGATCTATCGCACTTTACAAAGGAAAAAATCACTTTGTTTGGGAAAAGCCGGAAAGGTTTATGGTGGGACCCAGGCCAAACGAAATCGCAATCAGGAAGGGGAGCAAGTTTAAGTGTTTGGAAATGAAATATGCGATTGGAGATATGCGATTCATCGCATCGGGTAAATCGGAAGAGTGGGGACAAATTTTGTGAGGAATTAAATATTTGCGATGCGATCAGGCTTGCGATGTTTCTGATCTGATCAGAGGGGACTCAATCGCATCAGAGTTTTGTAATCGGAGGTGGGTCAGTCGGAAGTGGGTCAATCGGGAGCCCATGAACTGTGATGCGATGCCATCGCATCAGATTTTGTAGGATGCAGCAATGCAAGAAGACTTTGGGGTAGAGGGAAAAATGCATAAAAAGGTAGAAATTGTAAATTTTTGAAAGGCCATCGGAACAAAAAAGAAAAGGGGTAAAGTTGTGTTTTAGGGCCTTTATTGATTTAAGCATATATTACAATCCAGAAGTCAGTTGTGGGAGTATGATATACCGTTGGAAAGCTCTTTCCGGGCTCTTTATGATGGACATACTCAGAACATTATTTATAGAGAAAATCTAGTGAATAACACCCTTTGAATCACAGACTTGACAAGGACAACCACCAACGGAACAATTTTATATCATGACCTAATGGAATGATTGAAAATTTCTTCAGAATGGGACACCTAAGATGCACATGAAAATGTGTTTTGATCCCTGGTGGAAATATGCAAATATTAAAACTAACACAAGGAAACTTCCCTCCCCTTTCACTGCGCTATCCCACAATATTCTCTCCACGTCCTACCTCTGCGCTATTTGACTTGGTCAACTAAACCTTGTCCATTTTCAAAAACCCCTTTTCACACTGGAAGGTGAAAACTCAAACTAATCTAGTGATCCCTTTCACACTATGAGGGATTTTATTCCTACTCATGGGTCTCCTCACCCATTTTATTCATCTCCTAGATGATATAAGAAAAATTAATATTCCAATTTTTTGCATGCAAATTTTGGAATATTACAGCCCTCCCCTCCCAAATGTTTCTTGTCCTCAAGAAAATGCAAAGATAGAAATGAGGGGCCTTCTTGAGGCATGGTGCTAAAAATAAATTGGGATCTTCCATCCCCATATAAATCTTCCATCCCCAAGCAATCATCCATACAAAGTGAGTTACCTCCCAACATGGCAACTCATGGAAATCTCCTTCCACCTCAAGATGCGGAAGTGAAGGTGGGTTGAAAATATGAATATGGTAAGCATCATAGCCTACCCCACGCTATCCTTCTCTCCACTTGTGATAAGTGTAGAGTGTGTGCTACTCTTGGGCTGCAATGGTATTTCCCTCAAGTGGCAAAGTGAAGAACAATCCTCCAAGGATCTCCCCTCCAACATTGAAGAACAAGCTGGCCCAAAGTATGTCATCCATGATGAATAGGACATGATCATCATAGAACATCCTAATGAGAAGTTTTCTGAAGGTTTTACATGATGATACATGGTACAAAAAATGTTTCAAAAGGACACAACGTAGTGTCATCCACTGCAACTTCAGAAAATATTGTGGCAAGTAACATAGAAGAATCATCACATCTACTAATGAATAGTAAATGGCTGAATGTGTCAATAATACATGATTAAATACTTGCCCATGGTTATACAATGGATAGATATCAAACTCATGGTCCACCCCAAAGGAGAAAAAATATGTGGTTGTGGTGGCCATATCTCCTCCCATGCTCCCATTAGAACATGTAGTGCAGAAAATGTGGGGATTCTCTCCCCTCAAGGACACATCCAACTCATGTGTTAATCTCCCAATCATGCTCTCAATAAGAATAGAAACACTATCAGAAAATGAAGACATGATCAGTACAATAATGAAGGAAATACTGATGGCTGCATGTGGTGCTTGAATATACCAACAGGATCCTAAGTATGTACAGCACAATTTTACAAACTGCTGCTTCAGCAAAGTACAAGGCAAAATGTTTCTTTTTACATGGTTAATCATACATGTCTTCATATGGTAAATGTTTGGGTATAAAAAATGAACATACATGTGATGATAAAATATTTTCCCAAGGCCACATAAAATATGGTTGCCTCCATTATATAGTTTGGCCCAATTTTGACCATGGAGCAATGTGAAAATCTTGCCCTCTTGTGGAGCAATGCACTGCATAGTAATGGTAAGAGTATGCAAATCAATAGATGTAAAAACAAACTTCTTACCATATGCCGGAAGTAAGATGGTACATGGATCCATGAGTAACTGCTCCATAGTTTTTTGGCATGCTCTGAAGAGGAATGAACCATGTGCTGCAAGAAGATCATCCTTCTCGTGCTTGGAAATCCAAGTCAAGAAGAATATGTCATAGTGATAGATGTCTTCATCCACTACTCTATCATCCTCACCTCCTCCTTGTTCACCAAGTGCATCCAATGTGAAGTGATCCTGGGGACACTCCATCCATAAGTCCCTGCTCCAAAGTGACAGCGCTGTAAGCTCATGCAGATAGGCTCCTGTCAATACAAAGCTCTATTCTTTGACATGCTCCTTGTCAAAGACTCATCTAGTAATGCAGCTACAAATATGGAATAACTCCTAAGATGGAAGTGCTTCCAAATCATCCAAGGCCAAGGAGTAGCCCCTTTTCAACATGAGAGTACCCTCTTCTACTCCTGCAACATCACATAACAAGTGAGAGAAATTTTTCCCTTGCTCTCTCAAGCACAACTCAAGAAACCAAAGTGCTTGCTTCCTCCCTATGCTCCCATCATACAAATCATGTGATAAAGACACAATGAATGATATGAATATCACACCAAAACCATGCATCCATAATCCATGCTGCCCAATGATGAAAGCATCCTGCCATCTCTCCTCCATCCCCATCCTCCTAGGAAGAGGACATGCCAAGTGATGGCCAAACTCCTTCAAGAGGAGCCAGCGCAGCCAAGCCTCCTGCTGCCCGATGTCATATATTTGCAAGTAGCCTCCCAGCTCCTTGCTTATCAACCACATCCACTCAATCACTTGTGTATGTATTTTTCTTTTCTTCTCCTTGGTACTCCTCTCATGAGGGCTACCATCCTTCCAAACCAAACCTCTCTCCTTGCATTTCATGAAATCTTGAAATGCAGCTCTTTGGAGACCTCCTAGAGAAGATCTCTCACCCATGACTATGTTGAATCCACAAGGATCCAAATATGATGAAGGTAACATCTCCTCTCCATCATTGTTTGATAGCATTGTTAATCTCTCCAAGGATGTAGTGGTTGTCTCATGCTCCAACTTAAGGATGGTTTCATGGTTTTTTATAGGAGTGTCATGGTTTGTTTCATACTCCAAAAGTTCACATCCCAATCTCAAGGATTGTGTGCAACTCAACAAAGGTGCATGAGGATGATGGTTCATCTCCTCCTTGAACCATTTGCATAGGGCAGTGCAACCATGTTGCTCTAGATTAGTAGTGTGATTTGACCGTTGGTCATGCAAAAGAAAATTTCCACAACTACCAAAAGAATTTGTTGTAACAATAGATAGTGGAAATTCCTTCATACCTTGATGAGATTTGGGAATCTCTCATAGGGCTGCAAGAGTTTCTCTCTCCAATGTGTTGGCTGCCCCAACTGTTGATGCATGTGGCTGCTCCTCCACGAGTGTGACATCGTTAGGACCAAACTCCTCAAGTGGTGGTGAGGGCTCTTCCTCTTTTGTCCTTCTATTTTCAAACTCTTTGATCTACTTTTGAGAAAACTTAGCAAGATTGGACACTCTTGCATGCCTCAAATGGCTGAACCACCAAATGTGGGCTTCACCTTCTAGGTGCAGTGCTGAGATCTCAATAGCTTCTTCCTCCACTACAGGATGTAGTAGGAAAAATGCTTCCAACTTCCTTACCCAAGCTCTTGCTGTAGAAGATCCATCATATATAGGCAATAGAAACCTATTACCTTTGATTTCTCTTTTGCTGCATGGTCTTCTCTCTTCCTTCAACTGGATGAAATATGGAAAAGCTAGAGTCTCCTCGAAGGCTCTAGGTTGATATTTTTACTCAACAAGGTACTTACTTAGAATCAGATGATCCAAGTATCTTCCATGCTCATTGTCTTCTTCTTGATGAGAATAGGAAGTGCATGGTCCTTCCTCTCCTATTTCTTCAATATTCTTGACCTCCTTGGAGAGGTCCTCTCTGGATTTGAAAACTGATGAGAGTAATCTCATCTTCTTCTTCATCTTGATATTCTTGGGCTGAGACTCACAGGCTGAGCCAAGAAAGTTGCTTTGATACCACTTTAATATCCCAAAATGGGATCTGCTAGCAAGGCATGACTGGAAAACGCATTTTCCAGGAATGGTTGCTACAGGATTTGAAACCAGGACCTGTATCCCTTATACCAATGTATCTAAGACCTAAATCCAAGAGGTGGATCAAAATAAATCCCTCTAGGTGGGTTAAAAAAGTCTCCCACACCTAGTTGTCTTAGAAAAATGCCCAGTGAAGGGACTGAAGCAATAAATGAACATATAATGGAGCAACAATGTTATTGGTATGAGCCTGAAGACATGAATATGTAGAAAGCCAAAATATAATGTTATAATAGTAAGAGAGTACAAATCCTTGAGGAAACAATCACTCAAGCTAGGAATTGCAAGCATCAATAGAACATGTATAGGAAAATGAAGAACACTGCTACATATGGAAAGCCCAAGGCTATGAATGTGCAGTTTATAGAAGGCACTGCTACATAAATAATTTCAATACATAGATATGGAAATATATGGCTCAAATAATGTGGGGAGCAAAGCTCTAACCCCTGGAAATAATAATACATCAATCCTTAGAAGGATTGGATGAAATATACAAAATGGAAAAAATACCGAAGTAGCAGAGCTGAGTAGTAGCTGCAACTCAAGAACTGGATGGAGATGGCTGTAGATGATGCCCAAGTTGAGTAGACACCCTCCAATGGATCTTCCAAGTGAAAGGTTGATCCTAACACTGAAGATCTGACCCTCCAAACAAATACTGCAACCCTCACAGTAGATGCTCAATGAAAATAACGCAGTCAATGAGAGGGACTACGTTGTTGGTGATGAAGAATGGTTGGCCCGATGCCAAAGATGATGGGTATCAGCTCAAATTCTCCCTCATTGATCCTCCAAAGGAAAGGAGACTCCCTCCTCTGAGAAATAGCTGATGGAGTGGTGTTGTAGAACCTCCACTACAACACCCTGCAACACAGAATTATCCTGCTTCAGGAATAACGTTGTAGCTGAAGAAGGATGATTGGCCTCAAGCCTGAATATGGAGAAAATGAAGAGAAACTTTGTCAAAAGGCCTCTCTTGAAAGGAGAATGAATTCCTAAACAAGAATGCCTTGTGCTAAGCAGCACTACAACTCTGCTGAACAACAGGAGAATGCACAAAGTCTAAACAAACAAAGAAATCAATAATCTTCAACATGAGTCACAATGGCTGCCTTGCCCTCCTTTTAAACAAATGAGAGCCCCCTATCCATGGGTCCCACTCTTTAGGGTTTCCTCCATCAAGGAAACTTCCCTCCTCTTTCACTGCGTTGTCCCACAAGATGCTCTCCACCTCCTACCTCGCGTTGTTTGACTTGGTCAACTAGACCTTGTCCATTTGCAAAACCCCTTTTCATACTGGAAGGTGCAAAATTAAACTACTCTAGTGATCCCTTTCACACTATGAGGGATTTTATTCTTGATCATGGGTATCCTTGCCCATTTTATTCATCTCCTAGATGATATAAGAAAAATTAATATTCCAATTTGTTGCATGCAAATTTTGGAATATTACGGTAGCTGGGGGGCTCTGCGCAACCATCTCTCGTAGAGGGCTATAGATAGCTCTATCCCCTTTTTTCCTCTCACCCTTCCAATACTTTTCTTGGCATTACCCAACCCTCTTCTCAAAATGCTCCAGTCCTGGCAATAGAACCATTTGTTGGCTCGAGGGGTCTTGACCGAGGTTCGAAGTTTAAGGTTTGCCAACGAACCCCTATACTACTAGCCCTTTTGGCAGTGACCTACTTGCACAGGTCAAAGTCTCACCCAAAGTAGTATGGGTGGGTGTTGGAACTAGGTTTCTGCACCTTGAGAGATGATAGGTAAGCCAAGAAGAGCTGTGTCCGTCTTGATAATGACCAGATTGCCTATCTTAGAACCATATCTATAGATATCCTTCGCATCCATGTGCACAAGGTCAACTATACTTATTGCACTCAACAAATCATATACATCTAAAACAGTAGTGCAACATTACAGTTATTCTCATAAAACATAACAGAATAGACCTAGATGTAGAAGAAACACTTAACACAGTACTTTCGCAGCTTAACACAGAATATGCATAACACAGTAGCTATCAATGATTCACGTCAACAGTAAAAATACATTCAGCTATGCAACAACCTTTCTCATTCATTAATCCTTCAGTTCCTCCTTACAATACCCAAACCCGACCTGCGCACATAGTAGCAGGGTCCGCACATAGCTAGACTTGGGATCTCCGTGCACACAGCCAGCAGGAGTCCTTTCCCCAAAAACCCAAATAGATCTACTAAGCCACAATTTGCATCAATATCTCATCATCTTTCTTACCTACAATTCAAAATGTCCCTCTTATTTATAACAATCCAGCCTAATATTTCCTATGGTCCGCAAACCGTGGTTTGCAGACTCTAGGTCTACCCTTTGACCCATTACAATGCTTTCAGGCTTTGACCCACCCCAAAACCCCTGATTTACACTAAATATAATAAAAAATATACAAAATTGGACCAGTTTCACAGCTTGTAGGAGACCCTGTTCCAACATGATTGTACCTGATATTTTTTAGTATTATAATCAACTTATGAGACTTTGCATGATTCACATGTGTTTTTATATTATATGAGCATGAATCTTTTATCATATTGCTTTAATATAGTTGCAAAATCATACTAATTTATTTATGTTGATTAATAACGAACAAAAATAAAATGAATATAAAAGTACTAAATTAGTAGTTTATATTGATTAATAATGAACTCAAATAAAATAAATATACAATGAATAAATTAGTTATTTATAATGATTATTAATGAAAGTAAATAAAATGAATATACACTACTAAATTAGTAATTTATATAATGAATATGAAACTACAAAAAAAAGATAAATGACAATTTGAAATGACAAATTAGTGGCTAAAAATCAGGACTAAAATTTGCATATAAACGACTACTAGTGCCTAACTTGTAGTATCTTATCTCGCGGCCAAAATTTTGGCCATTAATTGGTTTCAAATAATTACTAAAATGTGCCTATAAAATACTATTAATGGATAATTTATAGTATCTTATCCTGCAACCAACAGTTTGGTCATATTTCTTTCGTCATTAATTGATTTCCTTAGGTGATTACGTAGTTGTATATTTGGTTGTGTTTGGTCATTAAATGTGGAAATTAATGACTAATTCAATAACCAAATTCATGTCTAAATATAATACCAGTTGATCATATTGAGACAACCAATTAACAACTAAGTTTATGACTAAATTGATCATGGAGATAAGATAGTGTGAATTAGCCATTAATGGTCATGTGACCAAACATAGTAATTTATATGTGACTTTTAGTAGTATTTTTAGTCACTATTTGTTTTTTCTACTATATTAATAATTGTATGCACTTGTTTGATGAGTATGATTTCTGAAAACGAGGAAATATATTTGTATATGTTCTTATATATACTTATGTATGTGAGAATTGAATGTTGTAGATATTAATGCCATATGTTTTATGTCCTCTAGGTGGGATATTGTTGGTGTTAAGTTTTCATTCTCGTCAACGTGGGGAAAGGACCTTGACATCCTGATGGTGTGCAGATGGCACCAAGCACATGGAGGATGCCCCAAGATGAAACAATTCTGGTGAGAACATGGACTTGCAACTATAGAGTGGGAGCTCAAGTCACTTTGCAGTAGTAGATTCAGATTATAGACATACGATGCACTAAGGACAGTGCATAAAATAGGGGGGGGGGGGGATATAATACCCTTACCCATTTATGATAATGGAAATATATGTACAATGATATGTAGGTAGACGATCCAGATGTGTGTGATTATAGTTTGGTGAGTTGATTATATTATATGGCCTATGTGCCCATGTAGATATGTTACATATATTTTGGAGCTAGCATGCCTAGGAATATATGAAAAATTTGGTTAAGTGGACAGAGGGAAAATATTGTAAATATTATGTAACTAATGTACATATTTTTATAATAATGTAAATAGGTTCGCTATGGATCCCACTCCACGGTAGAGAGTATGGGGGGCAGTGAAAATCCACAGTTATAGAAAATGAGTTGATGTGTTCGATGTTGGGAGAAAAGGGTACGTGGGGTCCACATTGTCTCAGTGAGTGTCGCATGGTAGAGAAACGCCTTCCATTTGATAAAAGGGGTATGTTTTCCTATAAATGAATTCATGCAGTTAACCATTCGTTCATCCATTCAAGTGTTTAGTTGGTGTGTGATTCTTTGTTATGGACTGGTTAGTAAGCCTATGTAAGGTTTCTAAAACTAACTAAAGATTTTAATTGGTGATTATTTTCTTGGACTCTAGAATCGAATGGAGTTCAAGTGAACTCAATTTATAATGACTAGTTGGTGAGCAATGTGTTTGCATTCTGGAACTAGCTGGGAGTTGTTTCAGTTCTGATGACCAGCTGGTGAGCCTTGTGCTTGGGTTTTGGAATTGATCAACAGTTGAGTCAGTTATGGCCTATAAGGGTGTTTATAATCCCTAAAGGTAGCATGAACTCCTATAAGGCCTGTGATGAGAAATAATTGGTTTGTTGTAAGGCGCCTTGAAAGGTGCACACTACCAAGGGACTGGTAGGGCACAGAAAATTGGTGTGCCACTTGGGTGTAGGTTCATGGAAGCAAAGCACTATGGTTGGAGTAGTGATTATTGGGTTAGTGCCTTAGTGATGGACATGTTGATATTTCTACCTTATACCATTGACTATGGAATTGCAACCCTATCTCGAGGTAACATGTGGTTGAGATTAATAAACCACGAGGTCTACATTCCATTTACTCTTGTATTCATATAAGTGTTCATGTTTAATGTTATGCTAATTCATGAATTTATGTTTGAAAACCTAATTTTAGGGTTATGTGTTTAGTTGTTGTTAATTAATTGTTATTTTTATTGTGAAATGTATTTATGTGCCCTATTTTACAATTATATGTTATTTAGCTATAAACCCTAGTTGGGGTTTGGTGATATGTATATGTATACATATTCCACTGTACATAATGTAATGTTAATGTACTAGTACATGATATTTTATGTATAACTATGTTAATTTGTTATTCCATGGTGCATGGATTTAATTCGTTTCCTATAAATGCCACTACATGATATTTTCTGTGTCATTATTTGAATTTGTTATTCCATGGTTCATGGATTTAATTCGATGCATATAATACTAGTTTGTTGAGTGTAAGTTAGTTATGCATTTATTGGGTTCAGTTAATTAGGGTTATACATGCTAATTATAATTATTGTGTATATCTTAGAATCATTATGTAAACCCTAATTGTTGTGTAATTATTAATGGTTGAATGATTGTGTGACAACTAAGTTAAGTGTTAACTAGTTGTTATGTCATTTTATTTAAGAAAATAAAACATTTTGTTTATTTTGAAAAAGATTACTTGATGAACATGAAACAATTTTTTTTTTGTTGACAAGAAAATTAGTTATGGAAAAGTGGTTCCATAAAAGTGAAAAAAGACTGATGGTAAAAGTATTCCAAGAATTGAGAGCTGGTTGAACAATTCAAACAGTTAACTTTTCCTCTGAGGATGAAGGTACATCCCAGTGAGGAAAAGGGGTTCTATTCTGAGGCTAAGGGAGTAAAAAGGAAGAGAGTGAAGATTTCCTAAGCTGGTAGAGACCAGTGTAAACACTCAACATTCCTGAATATTTCTGGGAAGGAGACTGGACTTGGGGTCCCGAGGTATATCTAGAAATATCTGTCAACCTACTCTTCTCACGATGGAGCATGGGGGAATATGAGGACGTAATCACCTATCTTATGGTTGGGATGACATCACCAACAGAGCCCAAAATAAGATAAGTATACAGATTTATTTATTACAGATGTGATAGACAGACAGATTTAATACATGAAAGAATTAGACCAAGTCATTTCAAGATTTTGGAAAATGTGTATTGCAATAAAGAAATAATGCATTATATACTGTGTATATCTAATATGATTTGTATAAGCTTATTATATTTAAAATCATTCTGGCTTATTTTTAGAACTGTCAAATGTGAGTAACTATGTAAAAGAAAAAGTAGGAATATGTTTTTGAACTATTATGTTGTACAAGAAAAACAATGAATTTATAGTGCAGGACTATTAAGCTAGAAACATGTTTAAACTCAAATAAAAACTAGAAGTGAATTGTTGGTTCAGGGTCCAGGGTGGGAACCCTAAACCCTAGCACACATCGTTCCTCCATTCCTATGATATACACAGATCGAGGCTGAGATGGTCTGGCCATCACTCTAAACTTCAAAAGTATATACAAAATCTACTGTTCTTAAAAGAGGAAAGATACTTTGATGAAAAACTGTAAAATCTTTGTTACAAATTTATTTAACAGAAAAACCCTGAAATTAGCTTGCACGGTTGAATCGCCAGATATATTATTGTGCCAAAGATTTAAACTACACTATAGAAGTAAAATGCAGAGAACAAAGAACGCAATAGAGGACATTATATATTTTCCAGCCAAGGGCACGAAAAACAAATTGCAAACACTCTGCATATATATATATATATATATATATATATATATATATATATATATATATATAACGAACAAATTTACTGAGTAAGGAAAACCCTTTCAAACATTAAAAGGTTCATTAAGTTCAATACAGTAACACTGATAAACCCCCTAGAGAAATACGATACTCAAATGGAAAAACATTATTTAAAACAGCGTAGGAGAAATATGTACGATAAACAATATTTATAGAGTGACAAGGTCGGTAAACTGCCAATATGTTCTATTAACCATGTCAACCAAGTCTCATAGTAAATCCATTAAGACCCCTTAAAAATAAATTGGGACCGTGACCCAATAGATTTTTACAACGATTGAATATGTTTGCGAATATGCCGAAATAGGCCGAAACATTTCAAAGAAGAAAACTAGATGGACAGTTCGATGACCATGTCACCAGAGTCAAATTTTGGTGATAAGAATTCCGCTCATAACCCAAACTCGAATAGAACTCTTGGCAACCAGAGAAGAAGATAATGAGAAATACCTGAAATTGTAAGAGTGCATAAGGAACTTGTAATAGACAACAAAGCTTCGATAATTTGGAAGAAAAGGTGTTGAGTAATCCTCGGCCTTCGAGTTAAGGGATTACCTGTAACAAACAAAGAAATAAATCAGTAGCATAAAATCACTTTTAAATATTAATTGAAGTCAAGATATTTTTCAAGTGAAACCATGAAGGTTATGAACCTGAGAGAAAACCTTCTTCGTAGAGCTGAGACCCAAGCTATGGGAAAAATAAAACAAAATTCAAGTTTAAAACTTGCGGTGGAGACTGTCCAAACAGAAGGTTCAAATTGAGCTAACATGAATACAAGAAATTTAATAAGGCCCTTTCATTTTCCTGTAGCAGTGGAGAAACATCCTTTACGAGGGGGCTAGAGCACCTAGAGGTAAGCAATGGCTCCTAAAACTTGCGAAAACGAGAATTTCTTGTGAAAATCCTGCAACCTTCCATAACTGCCAGGGAGGTGGCTCAAAACTAGTTCTAAACACAAACACAAAACAAAATAAACCTTGGAAGGACCGGGCCATGGTAGAAGAAACCAAAAAAACCAAGCAAAGAACAACCCATCTTACCTGTCATAGTACCTAAAAGTGGATGGAGGCGTGGATTCTACCCGACTGCAAGACCATGCCACCACAGAGGTTGTAGGTGAGACAAAAGCATAAACGCACAATGAAATGAGGAAAAGCAGTTAGGGTTTGCAAGGGTAATACCCTATGCACTTCCTTCTCAATCCTTCGTTGTTGATTCCAAATTCCAAATCGAACGATGGACAAGCAGGCAGGTGGCCTGATATGACGAAGGCACATCGCAAGTACATGTATAGCCGGAGACCCAAAGAATGATAGAGATCTCTATTCAAATATAAATTTAATTTATTTAGTCGGCAGAATCATACTGCCATAATAACCTATACTGTGAACCTTTAATAGTTGGGTATTAAATTAAAATACGCACATATATCTATTAGACTCACGTGGAAGGTTAGGTAGTACTAAACGCATAGGTCACAGAACAATCAAACAAATGCATATTATAAAGTTTCATAAGTTAAAACATTCATATGTATGGTTTCCGATGTGTATACAAATTTAGTGTAATGGATAAGTAGAGTAAGATTATAAGGGTACTAAGGTAAGATTTTTTTATGATGTATGTTATAAGTGGTATGAGAGCAGCGTTTGCATGATGGGACCCTAGGGGTCACCTGACAAGATAAATTGTGTAAATGATGCTCAGAAAAGAAATAATATTACAATAGACAATATGAGAAGGGTTTCGACACAAAAAACACCTCGGAATATAGGGGAACCTACACCCCAAACCCCAATTGGAAATGAATCCTGAAATGTGGATTTAGCTGAGTGTGGATTAACACCAGCAGACCAGTAGACTACTGGAGGAGCAGCAGCACTAGACCAGTATACTACTAACTACTGTGCATAAGTCACAGGAATAAATGGTCCAGGTGAGGAGTGACAATAAATGCCTGATGCAAGAACAAGAAAGGATATTTAAGAGCCTTTCTGACAAATAGAATTAGGGGGTGTTATAACCCAGTCTCGATAGGGACATGCAAGAAGAAAATGAACGATAAGGCAAGGACCAAACCACTGATAGAGTGGAGAAAAGCCATTCATAGCGAAGCAACAAGAACATAAACTACAATGAGGCTAAGTCTGGTAATGTGTCGGATCAACAAGAAATTAAGAAACAAAAGGTGGAACTACAAGGTGAGTTCTGAAAGATAAAACCCCCTATGTTTGATGGAGAAGCAAAAGAGGTGGTTGAATCCTATTTGATTAATATGAACAAGTACTTCCAAGTCTACAAGTACAACAGCAACCTTAAAGCCAGATTGGCTATATACCAGTTGAGAGAAAAGGCCACCTTGTGGTGGGAGGAAGTAAAGAATGTTCGCATCATTGAAGATCAATATGTGACATGGTATTCGTTCAAGCAATACATTAAAGACAAATACTTAACAAAAATTTTCTATGATGAAAAATCAAGAAAATTCCATGATTTGAAGTTGGGTCAAATGATGATGGATGAGTACATAACCAAGTTCACTTCTCTATTAAGATACGTTCCTTATCTAAGGGGTGAAAAGGCTAAGGTTCAACAATTCTTAAGTAGTTTTCCAACCCACATGAAGGAACAAATTGAATTCATGAACCCAAGAACCATGGATGAAGCAATTCGGAAGGCAAGAATGTGCTATCAGCAATCCAACGCAAAAGGAGAACTGGAAAAAAATTGGTAGCCAAGAAAAAGACAAAAAAGCAGTTCAAATTTCAAAAGTGCTAGGAATAGCAACTTGAAGAATTCTAGATGGAATTCTGTGAGCAAAAATTTTGGAAGGAACCACCAAAGAACACAATGGCTTATATAAGAGAGGCCTACAGAGGCTTCCAGCAAACCTTAGAAAAGGACAAGCCCCGAAACCACCTCCTCATTGTTTGGGATGCGGCGAGGTTCATTACTACAAAAAATACCCACAGCGAGGGAGAAGTGAAATGGTTGCTAATCTGCAAGAAGCTTCTATAGTGGAATATGTAGCCCGAAATATACCCAAAATCAACGCATCATTGGAAGATCGTCAGGCTGATTATCAACCAACGAAGATAGAATTGGAAGGTAAGCTAATTTCACAGCCTGTTTCTATTTTGGTTGACCCAGGTGCAAGTTTAAGTTATGTAAACCCAAAAATAGTAGAATTATGTAAATTAAAAAGTCAAAAATTCAAAAATCCCTGGCTGGTACAACTAGCCACTGGAGAAAAAAGAAAGGTAAGTGCCAAAATACAAAGTTGTACGTTGGAAATTATAAACCAACAGTTAAATGTGGATCTGAATATACTGCCATTAGGATTTTATGATGTACTATTGGGCATGGATTGGCTGCAAAAACATTGGATCTTGGTGGATTGTAAAGAAAATATTATATATTATAGGATGCAGGATGGAACCCGCAAAGAGATTCCAGGAATCAAGAAACCACTACAGCTGCGTCCTATTACAACATGCCAAATGAAAAAATGTATGAGGAAAGGATGTCAAATATATGCCATCCAAGTGGGTTTTGATAATTCAAAGGAGAATAATCCTATGATGGAGAACATACCAGTAGTACAAGACTTCATGGAAGTATTTCCAGAATATGTACCAGGTTTACCTCTAATAAGGGATATTGATTTCACTATTGAGTTAATGCTAGGAGCATCACTAGTTTCAAGGGCCCCATATCAAATGAGTATTCCAAAGCTAACTGAATTAAAAATGCAATTGCAGGAGTTGTTGGACAAAGGGTACATTTGACCAAGTGTGTCCCCTTGGGGAGCACCAGTGCTATTTGTAAAGAAGAAGGATGGAACCATGCGAATGTGCATTGATTATAGACAGCTCAATAAACTGATAGTAAAAAATAAATATCCCTTAACTCGGATTGATGACCTATTTGATCAGGTGAAGGGGGCCATAGTATTTTCATAAATAGACTTAAGGTCTCGGTAACAACAGATCCAGATAAAATATGAGGATATCTGCAAGACTACTTTCTATACCAGATACGAGCATTACAAGTTTGTGGTACAACCCTTCAGTTTAACTAATGCACCAACAACATTTATGAGGCTAATGCATGGTATATTTCACCCCTTTTTGGATATTTTTGTGCTGATATTTATCAATGATATTTTAATTTATTCAAAGAATGAGAAAAAGCACAAGGAGCACTTAAGAATAGTGTTGGAGATGTTAAGAAAACATCAGTTGTACGCCAAGTTCAAAAAATGTGACTTCTTCAAGGGAGAAATCCAGTATTTAGGCCATGTTATTTCCACTGAGGGAATAACAGTTGATCTAGAGAAAATTAAGATGATTATGGAATGGAAAATCCCCCAAAATGTAGTAGATATCCTATCCTTTATGGAATTGGATGGGTACTATTGACGGTTCATTGGGGGGTTCTCCACAATTGCCTTCCCAATCACCTCCTTGCAGAGGAAGGGAAAATTATTTAAGTGGAATAATGAATGCTAAAACAGTTTTGAAAGACTAAAACATCTGTTGACCACTGCCTTAGTGTTGAGGGTAGCCGACTCCAATAAATAATTTGAGGTTTGTACTGATGCTTGTAAAGAAGGAGTTGGGGAAGTTTTATCGCAAGAAGGAAAAGTGGTTGCCTATGAATCAAGGAAGTTAAAAGAGTATGAACAAAGATATTCAACCTATGACCTAGAGCTGACAGCGGTAGTGCATGCACTTCGGGTGTAGAGGCACTACTTGTTGGGAAATGGATTTGTGTTAAAGACTTACCAAATCAGCCTAACCAGCTACTTTAACCAAGTTGATCTAAACTCTTGTCGAGAAAGATGGAATGCCTTCCTAAGTGAGTTTGAAATTAATATTCATCATGTAAAAGGTAAAGAAAATTGGGTGGCGGATGCTTTAAGCAGAAAATTGCATTGTGTTTATGAACTTTGCTATAACCAGCGTGAATGTAAATTTCTAGATCAAGTAAAAGAGGAAGCCCAGAAGGACCCTGAATTCCAATTTTTATGGGAGCAAATGGAGGAGGCCAGAAGGCAAGAAAAACCTTTTTACTACGGAGTTAGAAAATATCAATTGCTAACCTTTAAGGAAAAGATATATATTCCAAATCGAATGGATTTGAAGGACTTGATCATGAATGAATAACAATTATTAAGGACACCCAGGATACCAGAAAATGTTGACCGCAATTAGAAAGGTCTATTTCTAGCCTGGTATGCGGAAAAGCATTGCAGAATATTTAAAAAAATGTTTGGAGTGTCAATAGGTTAAAGTGGAGCATCAACATCTAGTCGGATTGTTGCAGCCCATACCAGTACCTGAATGGAAATGGGAAGTTATATCTCTAGACATCATTACTAGTCTACCAGGATCAAAAAGGTGCAATGACTCCATTATGAGGGTGTTTGATAGACTGAGCAAGAATTTTTTTTTTATACTAGTACAGTCTAACTACAAAACTGTGCAAATAGAGGATATATTTATGAGAGAGATATTTATACTGCAAGGCATACCAAAGACTGTCATATTGGACAGAGATGTGAAGTTTACTTTAGCATTTTGGAAGACCTTATTTATAGGTTTGGGAACCCAAATAAATTCCAGCATCACTTATCATCCTTAGATGGATGGATAAACCAAACGGATAAAGCAAGTCTTGGAGGATATGCTGCGCATGTACGTGATGCAACCGTAATGTTCCCAATTTTGCAACAAGCAATTTGGAACATTAAATTTTGCTACTTTCACCTAGGAGAGGAATAAATGGGTAAGGGAACCCATGAATAATAAAATATGAATAATTTCCACCTTAATAAGGAAGGAAATCACTTCAGGAGCTAAACTTTACACTTGCAAGTGTGAACAAAGGAAAAATAGTTGAGGACATAGTCAAGTTTGACTAAGTCAACATGCATTCTTGAGGAGGAAGAGATCACCTAAGTAAACCAGTTCAATGTGAACAAGGATTAGCCTAAGACACAAATATGTAAATTAGATAAAAAATATTTAGTGTGAAAGAGGCATTGGAGGTGGATTAGTTGACCAAGTCAACAACACAGCCACAAGAGGAGGGAAGCAAGCTAGGGCAGCGCAGTTTTGAAAGAGGAAGCTTCATGAAGAAGTCACCTCAACATTGTGTGGGGTCTGGGGTGAGGAGGCTCACCAAAGATAAAAGGAAGGCATAGCATCAAAGGAGATTCATCCATGTATTCACCTATTTTGGTCTTGAGACCAATTTCATGCTTCAGTTGTTTAGCCGTAGTTGCTGCACTGCTTAGTGTAAGGAATTCTTGTGCAGGAATTCCATCCTCTCTTCGGATCATCTTGCTTAAGGGATCAAAGGAGAGTGATTTGAGCTTCATTTTAGTATTTGGCCTGAGGCCATTCATCTACATTCAGCCATAGTGCATTTTAATTCAAAAACTGCATCCTTTTCTGCAGGAGCATTGTTGCTGGGTTCCACATTTCCTTTGTATGCTAGTCTTTGAGGAGGAGGTGTTTATTTCCCTTCGGGAGTCCCATGAGAGAGGACTTTGGCCATTTACTGTATTATTCAGCTACGATATTTTATATTCAGACATTTTTAATGCAAATTTGCTGTAGACTACGTTATTTTCTACTGTCCTCCCTTTTGTACATGTATATTGCCAGAAACCCTTGCCGGGTGTCTTTTTCTTGATGTAAAAAAGGTTAAACCTCCATTTCTTTGTTATTTGAATAATACAAGCTTCATATCAGACTTCTTCCATCATTTTCTTTAGAAAACCTCCTGGGAATTACACTCTCACGGTATTCAGAAATTTCTGTTTAGCAAAGTCATGGGAAATAAAGGTTTTCTAGCCTAGTCAGGAAAGGAGGAGTTGTTTAACATAGCTAGAAGCATTATTTTGAGCTTAAATTTGGAGCGTAGGTCCCTCATGACCTAATATATCATATCCAGCCATTTTCACAGCTTATTTTTATGCTCATTTCTGAAAACAACCTTTTTAGGGCATAAAATACCCCTTTTCCCCACTTTCCAGATCATGAAATGAAGTACAAGTTGCTGCTGTAGCTAAAAATGATGTCTATGTGTTTCTTATGTATATTTTAAGCTTATTCATCATGAAAATATTGTTATACAACTTATTCATTGCTGAGTTCCAGATTTGGAACATTACAGTGGTATCGAAGCTGCCATCTTGGCTCAACCTGTGGATTTCAGATCTAATCAGAAGATAAGGAGAAGAGGGGAAAAAAATTATGGAGAGCATGATCTTAATCTCATCCATTTTTATATCCAAGAAGGAAGAATAAGAGAAATGCATTGAAACTCCAAGAGGGTTTCAAGGAGGAGAGAGTTGCAGTGAGACCTCTAGAAGGTTTCAAGAAGCAGAAGAAGATGCATGCACTTCCTATTCTCATAGAGGAAGAGGAGAGCAAGGATACCACTTAGAGCATGAAATTATGAGTGGGTATTTGGCAGAATACAAGTGCCAACCTAGGGCTTTCAAAAAGACCCTAGATTTTCCTCAGTTTATTCAACTAAGAGAGGAGAAAGACCGTGCAGCAAAGGAGATATTAGAGGCAATAGATTCCTATTGTCTAAATTTGATGGGTCAACTACAGCAAGAGTTTGGGCAAGAAATGTTGAGGCATTCTTCATACTTAATCCGATGGAAGAGAGGGAGGCAACATAATTTATAGCACTGCACCTGGAGGGTGAAGCCAATGCTTGGTGGTGCAGTCACTTGAGCCACACAAGGGTGACTTATTTTTCTGAGTTCACTCAAGAGCTGATAAGAACCTTTGATGAGGAAATATTAGAGGAGAGAAGACCCACACGACCATGGGAGGAGGCAAGTACCAGCGTTGCCATGGCCTTGAAAAGCAGCCTTCTACACCAGCAGTTGGATCAGCCAACATATTGAAGAGAGGACCTCTTGTAGCCATAGAAGATGTCCCAAAGGATCAAAAAGGTATGCATAAGTTTCCATGTCTTAACATTTCCAAAAATTTTATGGAAAGGGTTGGAGATTTGTTTGCATATGGCCCAGGATCGAATGATATTGCTGAGATAAAGCAACAGGATTGCACTGCGCTGTGTAAGCTTGAAGGGTTCAAGGGAGATTTGAACCATCAACCTCATGTATCACTAATGAGTTACACACAACCCTTGAGGTTGGAGTGTGAATTCTTGGAGGATGGAGTGAACTTTTCTCTAAACAAATTCATACAGAAGCAAAATGAGATAGCCAGAACACCCTGGAGGAGGGTTACAACACTGTCAAGAAGCTACAACAAGGAGGATTTGCCCTCGAGTCTCTTAGATCCTTATGGGTTCAAGATAATCATTGATGAGATATATTTTCTTGGAGGTCTCCAAAGAGTTGCATTTCCGCATCTCATGAAATGCAAGGAGAAAAATCTGATATGGGAGGATGGTAGCCTCTTTTGGAGGAGTGCCAAGATGGAGAATGCTCGGAGGCATTCATCAATAAATAGGTGGATGTGGATAGAGAGAAAGAATCTGGAAAGTTACTTGCAACTCTATGATACCGGGCAATAGGAGGCAAGACTACGTTGGCTACTCTTGAGAGAGTTTGGCCATCATGTGGCATATCCTTCTTCTAAGGGTATGAGGGAGGAGGATACTTGGCAGAGTACTTGCATCATGGGGCAGCAAGGAGTGTGGATGCATTATGATGATATGGTAATTTGTTTTCACTGCATCAGTTATATGATGGAGGTATGATGAGGCAGCAAAGACATTTGTTGCTTTGGAGGATTGAGAGAGAGCAAGGGAAGAGTTGCTCCTACATTTTGCATGATTTTGCAATGGGAGGAGATGGAAACATTATGAGAGAAGTCTTTGACATTGAACATGTCAGAGGATGGATTTATGAGTTGGCAGGAGCCTATTTGCATATGCCAACAGCGCTGTCACTTGGGAGAAAGAGCTTATTGGTGGAGTGTTCCCAAGATCACTTCATATTTGATGCACTTGGTGGGCATAGAGGAGGTGAGATTGATAGAGTGGTGGATGGACTCATTAGGTGTTGTGGTATGCTCTCCTTGACTTGGATGTCCAAGCATAAGAAGGAGGATTTTCATGGGGCATGTGATTCACTCCTTTTCAGATTGATATGCCATACCACTATGGAGGATTCATCTATGGATATTTTCACCATCCTGCTTCCATCACATGGTAAGAAATTTGTTGTTTCACTTATTGATTGTTCATCACTATATTTGCATACTCTTACCATGTCCTTGCAGTGAATTTATCTACAAAGGGGTGAGGTTCTCCTTAGACTCCACGGTCTATTTTTAGCTAGTATTATGCTGGAGACAACCATCTAATGTATGATCTAGGGAAAGTATATGGTTGCTTCTTGTATGTTCAATTGACATATCCAGCCGTCTACTATTTACTAGTGGGTGTGATGACTTATACAACAAGCCATTTGTCAATAGACAACTTGCCATACCATATCCTGAAGCTGCAGTGGGGAAGACTGCGCTGTGACCACTTGGGAGACTATTGGTACCTTCTAGCACCATATGAAGCTTTTAGTCTTTCTCTCAATATGATGATTATCATGATCCTACTTTCTGATCTTATTCTTACCTATATGAGGAGCATGGTTGGAGGAGGGACACATGGAGTGGATGTTTTCTTGGGGGAGAAGCATCCCCACACTTTCTGCATTGCATGCTCTAAGGGGATCATGAGAAGGGACATGGCCTCTACAGAAAAATATTTATTTAATTAAGAGGAGGGCCATGATATGGATGGGATACCATATGGAGGTGATTTCTTGTCCATCATGTATGAGATGGTTTGGGCCAGCTTGATTCACAGCGCTGGGAGAGGGACCTTTGGAGGTCTAGCTTCCTTCTTGCCATTTGAGGGAAACACTATTGCAGCCCAAGATCAGAAAATCCTCTACACTTTTCTTAAGTGGAGAGTAAGATAGCATGGGGTAGGCTACTATGCCTACCATGACCAAAATTTCAGCCCACCTACTTTGCCGAAGCTTCAGGTGGAGGATGACTTGCATGAGTTACCATTTTGGAGGGTGGCTCATTTTGCTTGGTTGATAGCTTGGGGAGGAGAGATTCAAATGGGGATGATGAATCCCAATCCATGTCAGCCCTCATGCTTCAATAGGTTCTTCAAAAAACCCATTGTTTCCCCCATGGATGTTTCATTGTCACATCATGTCAACTATTTGGGATGTTCCCCAATAGGTGGCTTGCACACTTGGGAGGAGAAACTTGGAGATATATTGATGATGAAGCACCTTGATCCTTGGGAGACTTCATATTATGAGGGTGCTACAGGGGAGAAGAGGACTCTCTTCAGTCCTATCCTTGCAGTTGCTTGAGGACAAGCAATATTTGGGAGGGGAGGACTGTAATGTTCCCAATTTTGCAACAAGAAATTTGGAACATTAGATTTTGCTACTTTCACCTAGGAGAGGAATAAATGGGTAAGGGAGCCCATGAAAAATAAAATATGAATAATTTCCACCTTAATAAGGAAGGGGATCACTTCAGGAGCTAAACTTTACACTTGCAAGTGTGAACAGAGGCAAAATAGATGAGAACATAGTCAAGTTTGACTAAGTCAACATACATTCTTGAGGAAGAAGAGATCACCTAAGTAAGCCAGTTCAATGTGAACAAGGATCTGCCTAAGACACACACATGTAAACTATATTGACGATCCTTAGTGTGAAAGATGCATTAGAGGTGGATTAGTTGACCAAGTCAATAGCGCAGCCACAAGAGGAGGGAAGCAAGCTAGGGCAGCACAATTTTGAAAGAGGAAGCTTCATGAAGAAGTTACCTCAACATTGTGTGGGGTCCGGGGTGAGAAGGCTCACCAAAGATAAAAGGAAGGAATAGCATCAAAGAATATCCATTCATGTATTTAGCTATTTTGGTCTTGAGACCAATTGCATGCTTTAGCTGTTTAGTCGGAGTTGCTGCACTGCTTAGTGTAAGGAATTCCTGTGCGGGAATTCCATCCTCTCTTTGGATCATCTTGCTTAAGGGATCAAAGGAGAGTGATTTGAGCTTTATTTCAGTATTTGGCTTGAGGCCATTCATCTACATTCAGTTACAGAGTATTTTACTTTAGAAACTGCGTCCTTTTCTGTAGGAGCATTGTTGCTGGGTTCCACATTGTTTTTGTATACTAGTCTTTGAGGAGGAGGTGCTTATTACCCTCCGTGAATCCCATGAGAGAGGCCTTTGTCCATTTACTGTATTATTCAGCTCTGATATGTTATATTTAGTCACGTTTAATGCAGAGTTGTTGTAGACTGCGTTATTTTCTGCAGTCCTACCTTATGTACATGTATATTGTCGGAAAACCTTGCCGAGTGTCTTTTTCTTGATGTAAAAGAGTTTAAACCTCAATTTATTTGTTATTTGAATAATATAAGCTTCATATCAGACTTCTTCCATCATTTTTTGTAGAAACCCTCCTAGGAATTATGCTCTCACAGTATTTAGAAATTTCTGTTTAGCAAAGTCATGGGAAATCAAGGTTTTCTAGCCTAGTCAGGAAAGGAGGAGTTGTTTAACATAGCTAGAAGCATTATTTTGAGCTAAAATTTGGAGTGTAGGTCCCTCATGACCTAATCTATCATATCTAGCCATTTTCCCTGCTTATTTTTATGCTCATTTCTAAAAACAACCTTTTTAGGGCATAAAATACCATTTTTCCTCACTTTCTGGGTCATGAAACAAAGTACAAGTTTCTGTTGTAGCTAAAAATGATGTATATGTGTTTCTTATGTATATTTTAAGATTATTCATCATAACAGGATTGTTATACAGCTTATTCATTGCTGAGTTCTAGATTTGGAACATTACAGCAACAACTAACAAAAAGGGAATAATATTCGCACTTGGTAGAATTTTCCTACATCAATGGTTACCGAGAGTCTTTGAGGATGAGCCCCTTCGAAGCCTTATATGGATGAAAATTTCGCACTCCCATCAATTGAAGAAGCCTTGAAACTAAGTTGATGCTTGGATCGGAAATGCTAGCTGAGATGGAATCAGAAGTAAGAAAGATCAGATGAAATCTAAGAGCTTCTCAAGATAGGCAGAAGGTATATGCAGATAGGAAGAGGATTTATCAAGAGTTTGAAGTGGGTGATCATGTGTATGTAATAATTAAACCAAAGAGGAGCACATTAA
The DNA here is from genome assembly GCA_034641835.2 of Pinus albicaulis. NCBI lineage: Eukaryota > Viridiplantae > Streptophyta > Pinopsida > Pinales > Pinaceae > Pinus > Pinus albicaulis. The sequence goes on from CM076576.1 coordinate 232,757,973, forward strand.
GGTTGGCCTCCTGTGCCAAGTTGGCTCCCAGATTTTGTGCACCCTTCCAGGAATTGGAAAGGGTGGGGCCTGTGGCATACCGATTGGCCTTACCTAGCCATATCTGGGTGCACAATGTGTTCCATGTATCCTTACTGAAGCGATACGTGCATGACCCGAAGCATGTAATCCACTGGCATAGCATTCATGTAGGACAAGATTAAAAAATCCTAACTTGAAATACAAAAAAATTATGAGAATTAGTTCAGAGTTTTGCTAATTGCAGGTCGAACTGGATGAAGAATTTATGGTCGAACCTTAGTGTATACTCGACTGAAGATAAATCATGCTCCGGAGGGGAGCCATCACCCGGGTTAAAGTGCAGTGGAAGCACTTCAGCTCAGATGAAGGACTTGTTCGTGATACTTATCCAAAAAAAATTGCCGAGTTGGAGTGAAACACTGAGGATGGTGTTTACTTCTAGGGGGGAAGTTGTGACAGCTGACTTAAGTGTTAACTAGTTGTTGACTAGTTGTTATATCATTTTATTTAAGAAACTAAAAAAAAATATTTCTTTTGAAAAATATTACTTGATGAACATGAGTTAATTTTGTTTTGTTGAAAATAAAATTAGTTATGGAAAAGTGGTTCCATAAAAGTGAAAAAAAAATAATGGTAAAAGTATTCCAAGAACTGAGAGGTAGTTGAACAATTGAGACAGTTGCATTTTCCTCTGAGGATAAAGGTACATGCCAGTGAGGAAAAGGGGTTATGTTCTGAGGCTAAGGAAGCAAAAAGGAAGATACTGAAGATTTCCTGAGCTGGTATAAACCAGTGGAAACACTCAGGATTCCTGAAGATTTCTAGGAAGGAGACTGGACTTGGGGTCTAGAGGTCTATCTAGAAAACTCTGTCAACCTACTCTTCTAAGAATGGAGCATGGGGGAAGATGAGGACATAATCGCCTCTCTTATGATTGGGAGGACATCATCATCAGAGCCCAAAACAAGATAAGTAAACATATTTATTTATTATAGATGTGATAGACAGACAAATTTAATACAGGAAAGAATTAGACTAAGTCGTTTCAAGATTTTGGAAAATGTTTATTGTAGTAAAGAAAGAATGCATTATATACTATGTATATCTAGTATGAGTCGTATAAGGTTATTATATTGAAAAGCATTCTGGATTATTTGTAGAACTCTCAAATGTGAGTAACTATGTAAAATAAAAAATAGGAATACGCTGTTGAACTGTTATGTTGTACAAGAAAAATAATGAAGTTACAGTTCTAGACTATGAAGTTGGAAACATGTTTAAAATGAAATAAAAACTGGAAGTGAACTATTGGTTCAAGATCCAAAGTGGGAACCCTAAACCCTAGAACACATTGTTCCTCCATTCCTATGATATACATGGACAGAGGCTGAGATGGTCCGACCATCACTCTAAACTGCAAAAGTATATACAAAATCAACTATTCTTAAAAGAGGAAAAACACTCTGATGAAAAACTGCAAAATCTTCCTTACAAATTTATTTATCAGAAAAACCCTGAAATTAGCATTCATGGTTGAATCGCTAGAAAGATTACTATGCCAGATATTTAAACTGTGTTATATCTGAAGTAAAATGCAGAGGAAAAAGAACACAGTAGAGGACATTATATATTGTCCAACCAAGGGCATGAAAAACAAATTGCAAGCAATCTACACACACACACACACACACACACACACACACACACACACACATATATACAACGAACAGATTTACTGAGTAAGGAAAACCCTTTCAAATATTAAAAGGTTCATTAAGTTCAATACAGTAACACTGATGAACCTCGTAGGGAAATACGATACTGAAATGGAAAAACAGTATTTAAAACGTTGTAGGAGAAATATGCACGATAAACAATATTTACAGAGTGACGAGGTAGGTAAACCGCCAATAAGTTCTATTAACCATGTAAACAAAGTCTCATAGTAAATCCATTAAGATCCATTAAAAATAAATTGGGATAGTGACCCAACAGACGTTTACAATGATTGAATATGTCTGCAAGTATGCCGAAATAGGCAGAAACATGTCAAATGAGAAAACTAGATGGACGAATCGACGGTCATGTCACCAGAGTCGAATTCTGGTGAGCATAATTCCGCTCATAACCGAAACTCGAATAAAACTCTTGGCAACTAGAGAAGAAGATAATGTGAAATACTTGAAAGGGTAAGAGTGCATAAGGAACTTGTAATAGACAAAAAAACTTGGATTTGGGAAAACATGTGTTGAGTAATCCTTGGCCTTCGATTTAAGGGATTACCTGTAACAAACAAAGAAATAGATCAATAGCAGCAAATCAATTTTAAAGATTAACTGAAGTCAAGAGATTGTCCAAGTGAAACCATGAAGGTTACGAACCTAAGAGAAAACCTTCACCGCAGAGCTAAGACCCAAGCTGTGGGAAAATAAAACAAGATTCAACTTTAAAACTCGCGGTGGAGACTGTGCAAATAGAAGGTTCAACTTGAGCTAACATGAATACAAGAAATTTAACTAGGCCCTTTCATTTACCTGCAGCAGTGGAGAAACATCCTTCAAGAGGGGGCTGGAGCGCTTGGAGGTAAGCAATGGCCCCTACAACCTGCGAAAACCAGAATTTCTTGTGAAAATTCTGCAACCTTCCATAACTGCAAAGGAGGTGGCACAAAAATGGTTCTAAACACAAACGCAAAACTAGATAAACCCTGGAAGGAATGGGCCGCGACAGAAGAAACCGAAAAAACCAAGCAAAGAACCACTCATCTTACCTGTCATAGCACCTGAAAGTGGATGGAGACATGGATTCTACCTGACTGCAAGACCATGTTGCTGCGAAGGTTGCAGGTGATACCACAACGGAAACACACAACAAAATGAGGAAAAGGAGTTAGGGTTTGTAAGGATAATACCCTATGCACTTCCCACTCAATCCTCTGCCATTGTTTCCAAAATCTGAATCGAATGATGGACAAGCAGGCGGGTGGCCTCATATGATGGAGGCACATCTGAAGTACATGTATCGCTGGAGACCCAAATAATGATAGAGATCTCTATTGAAATATAAAGTTAATTGATTTAATCAGCAGAATCAGACTGCCATAATAATCTATACTGTGAACCTTTATTAGTTGGGTATTAAATTAAAATACGCACAAATATCTATTGGACTCATGTGGAAGGCCGGGTAGTGTTAAACGCATAAGTCATAGAACAATCAAACAAATGCATATTATATATTTGCATAAGTTAAAACATTCATATGTATAGTTTCCAATATATATACGAATTTAATGCAATGAATAATTTAGTGCAATTGATAAGTAGAGTAAGATTATAAGGGTAATAAGGTAAGATATTTTTTTTTTTTTGGGTGATGTATGTTACATATTGATCGTTAATTATACATGTTTTATTGGAATCAAAACTAAGGTTAATACATGTATGGTAGAATTTAGTCATGGTTTACACATATTTACGAAGCATTAGCAATGACCAGGGTTTAACCATGGAAATTGTAAATTATGTGCTTCCGTGATAATATTGGTAAATTTCGAGTTTTGGATATCGACTAGGGCTACGGTAATTTATATGGTTGTGGTACTTACAAACCATTAAGTTTATACCATTGTGTTACTAGTGTATAAATTAGAAGGTAGATACTTGTTAATAGAATCAAAACACTTATTTTACCCACGTTATTAAAATTTTAAAAATCATAGAAGTAAATTATTATTATTATTATTATTATAAGAAGAATTAATATATAAATTAAATATTTATATATTTAAAAAAAATTAATAATATTCTTAACCGTGTACTATATCTTAGGTTATTAAAATTTTAAAAATCATAAAACATAAGTAAATTATTATTATTATTATTATAAGAAGAAATAATATATAAGTTAAACATATATATATTTAAAAAAACATGTAATACTATTATTAACTATGGAGATTCACCTCTACTTTACCATAAAGTAATTTGTAAATAGGATTTGTTATAATACCATTGGCCAATACCATGGCTTATCAATATCATGTGCCAAAAAAACATAACTCATTTCATATGACACTTGTTCATATGACATTTATTTAATTAATTAATCCCTTTAATTAAAAGGGAAAAAATGATACTTACTTTTGGAGATAAATCTCAAACTTTGTTTTTTGTGTGCAGAAAGATGCATTCTATAGACCGCGGTGGTGTGTGATTATTTGGTGTTCAACATGGAATAGAAAAGTGTCTATTTAAAACAAAAATTAAAATATTCTAAAAAAACAAAAAAACAATGTCGGCTATAATGAAAAACAAAAATGAATACACATGAGGTGTTTGGTATGAACGAGATGTGGTAAAAATAAAAATATTTAGCTCATTGTTAGCCATAAATAAAATACTCCAATATTCATGTGTAGTAACAAAATTATTCTAAAAAAAACAATAAAGCAATGTCGGTTATATTGAAAAGCGAAGGTGAATAGACATGAGGTGTTTGGTATGAAGGAGATGAGGTAAAAATAAAAATATTTAGCTCATTGTTAGCCATAAATAAAATATTTCAATATTCATGTGTAGTAACAAAATATTATATTAACTTTAGACAGAGATAAAGTAACTAAAAGTTAAAAAACCTTATATTTTAACTTTTGATTATGAGCCAAATATTGAAAGTAAAAAAAACAATTAGTTTTTTAATAAGAGGAATATATATAATTCATTCAATTATTAATACAAAATTAATATGCCTCATTTAGAAATATATTATTAATGATAGAAAAAATCAATGTGAAACAAATAAAATATTTCAATGTCCATAAATAAAGTTAATTATATACTTAAAAAAAACTATGTATATATTTTATAAAGCAATTGAAAACACTAAAATATTATGATTAAAATATTTCTTGGTTCCTTTTCAAATATATTTTTCTTTGGATTACTTATGAAATACAACAAATATTTGTTGGAGTTGTAAGTCTCATATCCATTTTAACGACTGATCTATTAGGCATTAAGAAAGACAAAATAAGTTGCAAAAAAAAGTTTTCACCTCAAAAGATTTGATCCCTCTCAACACTTGCTAAATCCATGATTAAGACAGATCTATTAAGAATTGCCTACAATATTTCATGGAAGTTAAATCTTTATTATCCACCTAATAATTATCATCAATTAAATTAAAATTTTGTAATCCATTTTTCAAAATAGAAGTGTAATTAAAATGATGCTAAGGTTATATAACAAAATGAGATTATGATTTTTTAAATCTTCACAATTAATTAAAGGATTATTTAAAAAAATGTTACATGAATTTGTCATATAAGCATGAGTTGTCGATTGAGATTCAATAAGAATATCCTAGTGAAAATTAGGCACCTACACTAGGATGGGGCCTCAGGCTATTTTTAGGTGTATGTCTATTTATAAATGTATGTGCATATCTATTTATAGATGCATGTCTATTTTTATTATCCCTTAATTTAGATGGACTATAAACTATAATCTATTCTCAATGAGGACTTGGAAATAGTTAACTAAAGTGGAAAATCAGTTGGCTAAGTGAATTTCGAGTTAAGTGGTTGGTTGGTGGGACACACAGGTTGAATTTAGTTGTAACTGAGTGATTCGAGTTGTAACAGAGTTGGAAGTGCAGTGGTGCATAAGTTGTGCAATTTGTAAGTAGTTTAAATCAGTTAAGTGAATTAAACTCAGTTGTGCTAGTTGTAGCTGAAGATACACTAGTGAGAGGTCAAGTTAATTAATTATTAATTAATTCATAATCAGTGCTCTCACATGCAACTCAAAATTTACTATTATTAACTGCATGCTTGTCAGATCTGGTGGATGCCCAGTCGAGTTTTAGGTGAAAGGGAAGTAGACTATCACTTGTGACATTATATTCTTGCACTAATGCAAGCACACACGCATTGGATGTGCCCATGAGGATTGCGCAGTCAAGGTCAAAAAGAAGGCATCAATTTAGGGATCTCTTTCAGCAGGGATTGCGCAATGGAGGGAGGTTGTTTGGAGACAGTAAATTAAGCAAGTGATTTTCCAATTTTTTCATGATAGTGTGAGAAAATTAGCTGATGTACTGAGAGCTCTTGCGATTGGAGTTTTGTATGTAATTGTTTCATGATCCATGATATAATATACAATAGAATATAATGGGGTTTTTAGCTATAAGCTTTCCCTAGGAAGTTATCTGTGTTGTGTGTGATTAATCTTTCTTCATGATATTGTAATTGGCGATTTTATTTTTAATTCCGAAAATATTTGTAGAAGCAATTCAGTATTTAACTTTAGGATATTGTTAGATCGGGTGAATCCAAGATATACATGCATGTTGTGTAATTTCTACATGGTATTAGAGCATAAGAAATTGCGAAAGTGAAGCAGGAGCTGAGTTTGTTGGTGGATAGAATTCGAATTTGCAGAAAGACTTTCTTGGTGGTACATTTGATTCAATATCACAATGGATTTCAATGGCTTGATGTTAGAGTATTCACTCGAGGGTAGCTCAAACTACATTTCTTGGAAGCACAAGATGGAGACGGTACTTGAAGACAATGGCTTGAAGGAATTCATTGAAAATATGTTCCTAAGCCAGATGTTGCAGATTCTACCAATCTTGATGCATGGAAAAAGAAAGTGCCAAAGGCGAGAATGATCTTGTTGGAGGGAGTATGAGACCACATTGTCTCAAGTCTCCATGGGAAAGCCACACCATACGCAATGTGGAAGGCTTTGAAGAATCTATTCCAAAGTAGTAGCAACCATAGGAAATTGGTGCTCAAGGATAAACTCAGGAAGATCAAGATGGAAAAGGGCGACACAATTCCAAAGTATCTCACAAAGTTTGTCCAATGTCAGGATGAACTGGGGAGTATGGGAATAACATTTGCCGATGATTATTTGGTGAGTTTGGATCTCTTGGGAATTCCTAAGAGTTGGCACAATTATGAAGACTATCAACGGATGGGAAAAATTGCCAGATTGGGAACAACTGTGGTCGGATCTGGTGCAGGAGGAGTTCAGGCAGAACACCAGAGATGAATCTTCATAAAAGCATGATGATGAAGAGGATTTTTCTTTGGCTACCAAGGCGAAGAAGGGGAAGGGGAAGAAATTCCATTTTAAATTTGAGTCTAAAGACAAGAAGCAGGACATGTCCAAGGTGAAGTGTTTTCACTATCACGAACATGGGCATTTTGCTACTAACTGTCCACAAAAGAAGAAGAACAAGAAGGCTGTTGGACCTGTAGTTGGTGAGGCCCTTGCACCAAAATTTGAGCTTGAATTATCCTTGATTGCATTCATGGTGTCAAGTGCATTGGGATTAGTGTGGTATTTGGATAGTGGCGCTTCCTTTCACATGACGGGAGATAAGGAAATTTTCAGTAACTTGGAGGAGAAAGATCTCCATATGCATATTGAGATGGGCGACGATGGATGGTACAATGCTACTGGAATTGGTACCATTACCTTTTAGAGGGAGTTAGGTAAACCATTTCAATTAAAAGATGTGATGCATTTTCCAGATATGAAGAAAAAATTGGTCTCAGTCGTAATGTTGGAGGAAAGAGTCTATGACATTGTTTTTAGTGATGGAAAAGCTTTCCTGCGACATAAAACAATGGGTCAAGCCAAGAGGATATGGATTCGAGTTAAGAATCTGAGCTGCCATGATGGGTAAGGCAGAAAAAGTGGTGAGCTGGGATAAGGGTAAATTATGGTACAAGCGATTGGGCCATATTCATCATGGAGCCTTGAAATTAATGCAAAAAATATCTACTGGACTTCCAATGGGAACACTTGCTCAGTTAGATTAGTGCAAGGGTTGCACCATGGGGAATTAAGTAAAGTCCACCTTTCATGAGAAGGATAACCATGCTTTGGGGATCCTTAAAAGAGTTCACACAGATGTGTGTGGACCATTCTCGGTTGCTTCAACAGAAAAACATAAGTACTATGTAATATTTGTTGATAACTTTTTCTCGTAAATGATGGATCTTCTTCATGCAGAATAAAGATCAAACATTCTCTAAGTTCTGTGAGTTTAAGGCATTTGTGGAGAAAGATTCGGGGAATCAAGTGAAGGCTCTTATGAGCGATAATGGTGGAGAATACATCTCTAAAGAATTCAAGAACTTCTGTAGCAAAGAAGGAATTTGAAGAGAACTCATAACGCCTCATAACCCACAGTAGAATGGGGTCGCGGAGATGAAGAAAAGAATGATCGTGGGTGCAGCATGAGTGATGTTGCATGATTAGGGCCTAACAATGCATTTGTGGGTGGAAGCGTGCAACACTACAATTTATGTGCATAATTGTTGTCCTCATAGAGTACTTGATATGAGTACACCTGAAGAAGCATTCACTGGTAAGAAACCAGATGTTTCACACTTTAAGATTTTTGGCTCATTTGTTTATGTGCATGTGACCAAGGATGCCAAGAAGAAGCTAGAGCTGATTGATGAAGTTGGGATTTTTGTGGGGTACACAGAAACACCCCATAAATATCGTGTGTATTTTCCAAACAATAGAATAACTATTGTGGGACAGGATATAAAACTTGACGAGGGGAAAGCCATGCGGTTGTTGCTTGAGAGAGAGATGGACTTGCATGTAGAGGAGGAAATCTTGGTTCCCAAAGATGAGCCTCTATATGTGGATCATCCATGGGAGGAGGTTCATGGAGTGGAGGAAGCCACTCATGCAGAGCCATCCATCAGAAATGGTAGAAGGTGCACCACAGAAGTTGATAGGCGGAGACTTGATGTTGCACATAATGTAGGAGCCCCTACTTCATAGTGCAGACAGAGACAGTCTCTTGACCAATTACTGGATACATGGCTCTCATGAGAAAATGTATTGTGACTGAACCATATTCCTTTTAGGAAGCAGTGCAAAAGCCTACTTTGGTTGATGCAATGGTGGAGGAGTATGATTCCATCGTCAAAAACAGTGCTTGGGAAATTGTTCCAAGATAGATTGATAAATTAGTGGTACGTAGGTTTGAGATGGATCTACAAGGTAAAGCAAGCTGCTGATGGGAGTGTGGAGAAACAAAAGGCTAGATTTGTGGCTTGGGGCTTCTCATAGATTGATGGGATAGATTATGATGAGACCTTTGCAACTTTCGCAAAGTACTCTTCCATAAGGACCATCCTTGCACTCTCAATATTGATGGCCTGGCACATTCATCAGATGGATGTTAAAATTGTGTTTCTCAATGGGATCATTGAGGAATAAGTGTACATAGAGAATCCTGAAGGTTTCAATATCTTCAACAGTGAGTCGCATGTGTGCCGACTCAAAAGAGCGTTGTATGGGCTTAAGCAAGCACCTTGTGCTTGGTACACTCAAATAGACAACTATTTCACTGGGTTGGGCTTCACCAAAAGTGCAGCAGATGAAAACCTGTACCAAATTGTTGTGGAGGGTAAGATTTTAATCATTGTTCTTTATGTTGATTATTTAATATTGACTATTGATGAGGAGCTGATACACTCATGCAAGGAGGATCTTGTAAGGGAGTTCAAAATGAAGGATATGGGCCTCCTTCATTATTTCCTTGGATTGGAAATATGGCAGCGTGATGGTGAACTTTTTGTGTCTCAAGGCAAGTATGCAAAGGAGATACTGGGTAAGTTTAACATGGAGGGCTACAAACCCATTGACACTCATCTTCTAAGAAACTGTAGGAAAGAGGATGCTCCTTCTGGAGTGGTAGTGGATGCTAATGTCTATCGACAACTAGTGGGTTTCCTAATGTATCTAGTGACCATGAGACCAGACATTTTCTATGCGGTTAACCAGCTAAGTCAAGCTATGGTTAAGCCTACCAAGCTCTTTTGGAAGGCGGGGAAGCATGTCCTTAGATACCTGGGCAGCACATTAGAGTATGGTCTATGCTATAGACATACATATGGAGTGAAGTTGCATGGCTTCACAAATGCATATTGGGTTGGAAGTCCAACGGAATGAAAGAGCACATCAGGGGGGATCTTTAGCTTTGGACCTACAACTATTTCTTGGTACTGCAGGAAGCAGATATTCGTGGCACTGAGTTCAGCACAAATGGAATACATGGCAGCGAGTCAAGCTGCATGTGAGGCTATCTGGATGAGAAAGATCTTGGTTGGTTTGTTTGGTTCTCATATGGATCCGAGAGTGATTCATTGTGATAATCAGAGTTGCATTAAACTCTCGATTAATCCTGTGTTTCATGATAGATCTAAGCATATAGATATCCGATACCATCATCTCAGATATTGTGTGCAAAGGAGAATCATGTTGCTTCAGTACATTCCCATGGAAGATCAGGATGCAGATATTCTGACGAAGGTGCTCAACAGGAGCAAATTTGAATACCATAGAGACAAGATTGAGGTGAAGGATAATCCCTTTCTCGTTGAGAGGGAGTGTTGAGATTCAACACGAAGATCCTAGTGAAAATTAAGCTCCTATACTAGGATTTTTAGGTGTATTTCTATTTATATATGTATGTGCATATCTATTTATATATGCATGTCTATTTTTATCGTCCCTTAATTTAGATGGACAATAAACTATAACCTATTCTCAATGATGACTTGGAAATAGTTAACTGAAGTGGGAAGTCAATTAGCTAAGTGAATTTCGAGTTAAATGGTTGGTTTGTGGACATGTAGGTTGACTTTAGTTGTAACTGAGTGATTCGAGTTATAACATAGTTGGAAGTGCAATGGTGCATGAGTTGTGCAAGTTGTAAGTAGTTTAACTCACTTAAGTGAGTTAAAATCATTTGTGCTAGTTGTAACTAAAGATACACTAGTGAGAGATAAAGTGAATTAATTATTAATTAATTCAAAATCAATGGTCTCACATGCAATTGAATATTTACTATTATTAACTGCATGCGTGTCAGATCCAGTGGAGACCCAGTTGAGCTCTAGGTGAAAGGGAAGTAAACTATCACTTGTGACATTATCCACTTGCACAAATGCAAGCACACACACATTGTATGTACCCATGAGGATTGCACAGTTAAGGCAGCCAAGAATGCATCAATTCAGGGATTTCTTTCAGCAGGGATTGCACAGTGGAGGTAGGTTCTCTGGAGATAGTAAATTGAGCAAGTGATTTGCCAATTTTTGTATGACATTGTGATACAATTAGCTGGTGTACTGAGAGATCTTATTATTGGAATTTTGTATGTAATTGTTTCATGATCCATGATATAATATACAATAGAATATAGTGGGGTTTTTAGCTGTAATCTTTCTCCGGGAAATTATCTATTTTGTGTGATTGATCTTTCTTCATGATATTGTAATTGGCGATTGTGTTTTTAATTCTACAAAGAATTGTAGAAGTGATTTAGTATTTAACTTTAGCATATTGTTATATCGGGTGAATCCAAGATATACATGCATGTTGTATAATTTCTACATGAGTTACAGTTGTTTGGGCATGTGGTATTATTAAAGCATGGTATTATAACAATACCTATTTACATATTAAGAATTTACATTGTTTCTGATAAGACATTGAACCTACTTCACACTGCACCAAATTCCCATCAATTAATCAATCACTCATCAATCAATCATGATTTTTCCTTGTCCATGATACCAATCATTCATTATATATGTAATTAAGTTATATAAGTATTTAGAAATCGCCCCTATTTATTTTTGATTGAAATCTCATCAATCGATTAATCACTTGGCTCATGACTATTTACACTTATTTTTGTTATAAAATATCAATAAATTTTCATTTAAAATAAATTTTCATTTAATTTTTTATTTTTTAAATTTTAGTAATGTGAGATATACCTCTAAGTATTTTGATGTATCATTATTTATCGCTCATTTAATTTATGTGGTTGGTTGAGCTAATTTAATTTATATAAACCTTGTTTCCTTCTCTCAAACATTATTCATCAAATATACGATAATAAATGTTGTAACACATGGTATATAAATCATGTGATTTGTCAATATATTACCTATTCCAATATGGAAATCTATAAACGAACCACTACAACATTAAATGTTAAAAAACCAATATAGCTCACTCAACACATCATTAAATGTTGGATTAGTGAAGAATATTCACTTCACCCAAAGTGTATCGACTTTGCCAGCTGGAAACGAGTTGATAACAAGATAACAAATACCAATGCCTTGGTCAAAGTTTGATCAAATGTCATACTCATAGATTCCTGTATTAAATAAATAAATAAAGTTGTTATTATCCGTAGGTATTTTTCATTTGGATGTAAATAAAATGTAATTAAAAAGATTTTTTATTTTGATACATTTGAATTGACTAGTAAAAGGATATTAACGATTATGGTTATTCTTTAGTGAAAAGAAAATTTTAATTTTAATTATGAATAAATTTATAGTGAAGAAAGTTTTAACTGAAAGGTAAAAAGAATTCCAAGATCCAGAGTAAAGAATTGGGATAGTTATCTTTTCCCCAGAGAGGATAAAAAAAAATCATGAGAGAGAAAAGGGGGTTCTTTTCATAAATAAAAGAAAAAGGTTGAAAACCACAAGGTGCCGAAAAAGAAGTTTTCCAAAGCTGGTCTAGAACCAGATACACGTAATTTGGAAGGAGATTAGACTGGACGGAGGTCGCGAGGCCTAACTCCTGAAAATACTGCTCTCTAAAGGAATCTGGTGCGGAGCTCAAAGGGAGCAGAGGACATAATAGCCTCTCTCAATGTTGGGAGGAGCCTTCAGTTAAGCTAAAGAGAATCTAAGATAATTATATAATCTTATGTTTGCAATTTGATAAACTATTGTGGAAATTTTCTTATTTTTCTTGAAATGTTAATTTATTAATGTTCTGCTATTTGGAGCAAGAAATTAGAAATTGTTCAGGGGTAATTAGGAAATGATATGAAATTTGTATTTTTTTTATTAAATTTTATTTCAGGAAAATATTGAATATATAAAATTGTAAACAAAATTTGAAAGAAGAGTAGAAATTCTAGTGTTTTTCAAAGCATAATAACTAACTAGAAAAGAAACGAGGCTATTTATATTATATTTATGAAATACATTTCATTATGTAAGGACAATAAAAATCAGAAATGTAAACTTACACTAAACAAAGATAATATGAAACAATAAATTTACAGTAAAGTTGGAAGAAAAGACCCTGAAAAACAAAGAAAACAATCATATTATGAAATTAATGAAAACTAACTTTTGCTATTTTAGGGAAATATATTCATACCAAATCAAATGAGCTTGAAAGGGTTGATTTTAGATGAATACCATCAGAGTACCTACATAGGACATCCTGGTTATCTGGAAAATGCTGACATCAATAAGAAAAGAGTAGCATTGGCCTGAAATGTGTAAAAAAATTGCAAAATATCTAACCAATCGTTTATAATGTCAACAAGTTAAGGTAGAACACCAACACCCAGTGGGATTGCTTCAGCCTATCCCTGTACTAGAATGGAAATGGGAATGTATATCCCTTGATTTCATACAGGATTACCCAGAAGCAAACCACACAATGATTCAATTATGGTGGTATTAGATAGGCTCAGTAAGGTAGCTCATTTTATACCCATTCAGTTAACCTACAAGACTGTTTAGATTGATGACATATTTATGAGAGAAATTTTTAGACTACACGACATTTCGAGAGTTGTTATCTCGGACCAAGACATAAAATTCACATCAAATTTTTGGAAGGAACTATTTGCGCGATTGGCAGAGCAGATTCAATTTAGTACTGCCTATCATCCCCAAACGGATGGTGAAACTGAAAGGGTGAATCAAATACTAGAAGGTATGCTACGCATGTATGTCATGTAGCAACCCTCAAGATGGGAAGAATAATTGCATTTGGTTGAATTCACCTACAACAATAGGTATCAAGAATCCCTCAAAATGAGTCCTTTTGAAGAATTGTATGGAAGACAATGCCGAACTCCTATGAATTGGAGTAGTCTGGAAAACAAACTAATGCTAGGATCAGATATGTTAGAGGAGATGGAGCATGAAGTAAAGAAAATATGGAAAAATCTAAAGGCAGCTCAAGGCAGGAAAAAAGTGTATGCAGACAGAAAGAGAACCTTTTGAAAATTTGAAGTTGGTGACCACGCCTATATATAAATTAAGCCCAAGAAAATTACTTTAAGGTGGAGTACCTGTGCCAAATTGGCGCCATGTACTTTGGACCCTTCCAAATTCTGGAAATAATAGGGTCGGTTTCCTATCGACTGGAACTTCCTAGTCATATATTGATGCATAATGTGTTTCATATGGTGACTACTAAAAATATACATACACGACCCCAAGCATGTGATACACTAGCAGAATGCACATGTAAGTTATGTTTATGCTATAACATTTAGAAATATGGATTTTAATTAAAATAATGTAGATATTAATGTGTCCATAGGTAGAACCAGACGAAAAATTTCTGGTAGAACCGTAGGGTATAGAAATAATGCTCCGGAGATGAGTCATCTGCCAAGTTAAAGTGCAGTGGAAGCACTTCAGCCCGAAGGAGGCCACTTGAGAGGATGAGAACTCTATATGAGAAGTATACACTGAACTATTTGCTAGAATGGAGTAAACACCAAGGACGGTGTTTTCCTCTAGTAGGGGAGGATATAACACCCCGTTTCATTTTTACATGATAATTAAAAATACTTTATTTTTCTTAAATTAAAGATACATTTGAATTGTCTAGTAAAATGACATTAACGATTATGGTTATTCGTTAGTGAAAATGATCTGGATTTATGCAAGAATGCAACAGAATATACATATAACCATAAATACAAAGATGCAACGGAAATAAAACTTCATTTCATTAATATTAAAGAACTAAAATTTTCTTACAGAGAAAATGGAAATAGACTAGCTAGGGCATTGGTAGCTTATCCCTGAGAAGAGATGTGGCGGCTACATGCCTCTGAACTATGTTAAAATGTGTCTCGTGGGCCTATTTATTATTAAGAAACAATGGAAAACCATAAACATCCAGAAACCTAACCCTAAGAGATGAAGCGCCAAAACTATGGGCCCCGTTTGGGTAAATTAGTGTTTCAACTTCCTTGGGACACAATTTTGGCATACGATCTCTGTTTGACATGCACCATACCTTGTTAGAAATATGTATCCAAGGAAGACAACTTTTTATGTGAGCAACATCGGTCCATGGACACATGTTGCTCCCGGTTTTCCCAAAAAGCGTCGTTTAGGGCCTCAAAACGGCTCCAGAAGTTCAGGACCCGAAAAGTTTCTAAAAAAAGTAAGTTGCGTTGAAACTAAAAAACTAAAAGAACTGATGGTGGGGGTTCAAATGGAATAGTTGGGTGACCACCAATATCCACCTAGATCATTAGGGCCCCAAAACGGCTCTAGAAGTTCAGTACCCGAAAACCTGCTGAAAATAGTAAGTTGTGCTGAAAGTGGGAAAGTGAAAGAACCGATGGTGCGGGTCCAAATGGAATAGGTGGGTGGCCATCAATATCCACCTGGATCATTCCTCCCCCCTTAGGAATAAATCGTCCCCATTGCGTTGAGATCTTCCATGAGATGAGGCAAATTCTGTTGAACTAGGTATTGGATTTTTCGAAGATGTCATGGACCCACGGGCAGACATGCTGGATGCGTTCACTAAATTTGGTGTCTTTATCAGCCTCAAAGAGTACATGTGTGGATTCTGTCTGTGTGGTCACATGAGGTATGGAAATATCAGGCAGTGGTGCATCAGGGGTTAGTTCAATGGAGTGCTTGTCCTGATAGTGTAGATGAACCTTTGTGGGTGAGGAGAAAATGTCCTTGTATTCCTCCACAAATTTTTCCATCTGCTGCAGCTGTGCAGGGGAGCCCTGTTTCAAGGCTGTGGCCACAATCTTCTTCTTTCCCTCTAAGTGAGTTGTAAGGAAAATAAATTTCCTGGTTTGGGAAACAATCTTAGTGCATTTTTTTGCAATAGTTATGGAGATGGAAGGATGCAGTACTACCTCCGATATCCTGTACAATTTATTTCCCAGAGTAATAACAATAGAACGAGGCCTAGACTCATACACAGTATGTCACCTCCACAAGTATGGTTGGCCCAATAATACATAAGCTACATCAAGAGGAGCAACATCACACAATGCCTCATCCGTGAATGGATTGATGTTGTACAGAAGGCTGCACTACCGGCGGACTCAAAGATCTCTCCCTCGGTGAAGCCACCTGATGGTATACAGCTCTCGGTGTGCTATGGTCGGTAGGCCAAACTACTTCACGACCTTTACTGAAACGAGGTTGTTTTGGCTTCCTCTATCGACAATAAATTGGAGGGGAGAACCGTTCACCCACATCTGTGAATTGAAGAGGTGCCCCCCCTCCTCTGGATCCTTGGGCTCCTTCCTCTAGAGTTTGGTGGTGGAAACAATGGAACTGGGATCTGAATAAATGATCTGCTTCCATTTATAATCTCCCTTGTCTGGTTCTGGCTCGGGATCAAAACATACATCTGATTTGGGTACCTCCAGTTCGACCACCAGTGATTGTTTGGTCCGACACTCATTTGTGTTGTGAGTGGGGTTGTTAGTAAATTCACACCACTTCCCTGTGACCTTCTTTGGATTTTCGGTGTTGTTCTAAATTTCCCAGCTTTGGCCTTGCTCCTTGTTCTGTGGTTCGGGGGTGCCTTTCCCTAGCTTCGGATTCGCAAATCCAAAGTCTCGCTTCTTCTGCTTAAATTTGTGCTCGATCTTGGTGGCATAGCGATATGCCATGCCAAGTGATGTAATGTCAAGGAACTCCATTTCCTCCTGAATGTTTCTATGCAGATAGCTACGATACTTGAGCACCAAATGTATCTATGAATCTTTAATACCCAAGTTTGTGCGCAGGGTATGGAAAAAAATCGTCGGTTTGTGCACATCTTGATCCCTTTGCTGCTGCAATGTGGTCCATTGGATGTACTTTTCCTCATATCTCCCCACGAGGTAATATTTCTCCTTGATGTCATCTTGGAACGAATTCCAAGTTGGTGTGGCCAAGAATAGAGAGGGTTACGTCCCATCCTTTTTCTCACAGTATGTTTCCCAGCAGTCTTTGACATGGGGGGTGGCTTTGAAGAGTGAAATATAATCTTTTCTCGATTGGAGAAGTCATGGACAAAGAAATACCCTTCTAGAAAATTCAACCATATATCTAAGACGTTTGTGTCTATCTGGACTTCAAATACAGGAATGTCAAAGTTTACCTATACCTTGAAGGGAATGACATCTCCAGAGTGGTTGTTGGATGCAGATGCATCGTAGGTGGGCAGTCATTGAAGGATTCGAGCAAAAATATCCATCATCACGTTCCTTTGTTTCTCGAGGGCCTCCTCGAGCAATATTTTGATAGGATCTACTGCTCCCTCATCTTTCTTTTATTCTGCCATGGGAGGTCGTTGGGGTTTGTGAGGCTGATCTTGCAAGGGTTCAACCAAATCGAGCCCTAACTCCTTATACCTTGACCTTGTTGGGTACATGCAAAGAAAAATAGAGAAAGAGCAGCCCGATCTAAGACCACAGATCTGAATTTATGCAGGAACGCAACAAAATATACATATAACCATAAATATAAATATGCAATGGAAATAACACTTCATTCATTAATATCAAAGAACTGAAACTTGGTTAAAGACAAAATGGAAATAAACTAGCTAGGGTGTTGGTAGCTTATCCTTGAGAAGAGATGTGGCGGCTACATGCCTCTAAACTTTGTTACAATGATGCTCGGGGGCCTATTTATTATTGAGAAACATTGGAAAACCCTAAACATCCAAAAACCTAACCCTAGGAGATGAAGCACCAAAACTATGGGCCTCGTTTGTGTAAATTGGTGTTTCAACTTCCTGGGGATATAACTTTGGCATACGATCTCCATTTTATGCGAGCCGTACCTCGCTAGAAATATCTATCCGAGGACAATCACTTTTGGTGTGAGCATAAATGGTGCTCCCAATTTTCCCAAAAACCGTCGTTTACGGCCTCAAAACAACTCCAGAATTTTCGGACCCAAAAAACTGCTAAAACTAGTAAGTTGTGTCAAAACTATAAAACTGAAAGAAATGATGGTGGGGGTTAATATGGAATAGGTGGGTGACCACCAATATACACCTGGATCATTAGGGCTGCTAAATGGCTTTGGAATTTCAGTACTCAAAAACCTGCTAAAAATAGTAAGTTGTGCTAAAACTGAGAATTTGAAAGAATTGATGGTGCAGATCCAAATAGAATAGGTTGGTGGACACCAATATCCACTTGGATCTGAAAAGAAAACTTGAATTTAAATTATGAATTAATTTATATTGAGGAAATATTTAACTGAAAGGTAAAAATAATTCCAAGATCTAGAGTAAAGAATTGGGAGGCAGTTTTTTATGACAGTTACCTCTTCCCCAAAGAGGATAAAAAGAAATGCTGAGGAAGAAAAGGGGGTTATGTTCATAAAGAAAATATAAAGGTTGAAAACCACAAGGTGTGTAAAAATGAGCTGTCCAGAGGTGGTCTAGAACCAGTGGAGCTCTGTAACCTTGCAGGAGATTAGATTGGACAGAGGTCCCGTGACCTAACTCCTGAAAACACTGCTCTCTAAAGTACTCTGGTGTGGAGCTTGGGGGAGAAGTGGACGTAATAGCCTCTCTCAAGGTTGGGAGGTGCCTTCAGTTAAGCTAAATAGAATCGAATATAAGTATATAATCTTATGTTTGCAATTTGATAAACTACTGTGGAAATTTTCTTATTTTCCTAAAATGTTAATTTATTAGTGTTATCCTATCTAGAGCAAGAAATGAGAAATTTTTCACCAGTAATTCAGAAAGGATATGATAGTTGTATTTTTGTTTATTAAACTTTATTTCTGGAAAATATTGAATATATAAACGTGTAAAATAAATTTCAAAGAACAGTAGAAATTATAGTGTTTTTCAAAGCATAATAACTAACGAGTAAAAAAAAGAGGCCATTTATATTATCTCTATGAAATATATTTCATTATGTAAAGATGGTAAAAAGCATAAATGTAAACTTACAGTAAACAAAGATGATATAAAACAATAATTTTACATTAAACTTGGAAGAACGCTAAAACCCTCTACCAAGCTCAGGGATTACAACTTGCACAAAGGTTTAGACTCGAGATGGGTCCAGTCATCTGGTTGTTGAAGTTCCAAGATTTAGAGTAGCAGTAATATCTTATTCAAAGAAAGGTGTAATATTCCTAAATTAGCAGACAGCTAATTGGAATATTAAATTTTGATTTTTCTCTTAGATAGAGGAATAAGAGGGTATGGAGACCCATAAAGTTCCTTAGAAGGAATAAAAGACACTCCTAGTATGAATGGAGGTCATATAAAAGCTGGATTGAAGACCCTTAAGTGTGAAAAGGGTCTGGAGCATGTTGAATAGGTCAACTTTGACCAAATCAAATAGTGTCCAATTGTTGGAAATACTGAGAGGGGGGGGGGGGGGGGGTGAATCAGTATTCCTTTCAATTAGAGCATTAGTTGCTCTTAAATTATTATCAGTATTTTTACAATGACAACAGTAAACAAGAGGAACACAAATGCACACAGTTTTTAAGGTGGAAACCCACTCCAGGACAAAAGCCACCTAATGCTTTTCTAATAATTCTTTAATATTCAACTCCAATTGAAAATAAAGCTCCAACTTCCTAGAATATAGAAAAGCATTCTTCTCCAGCTCCCACTGGATGGACGCTCCAATGCCCGAGATTCTTCAGTAGTCAACTGAATGGATGTCCCAACACCCAATGAGCTAAAACTCACCCTAGCACCACCCTACCACCCTATAGAAGAATAAAAGAAGAATGAACTCCCGTACCAGGGAAAATGGTCCACTTTTACAATCATATAGAATGATGTAGAAGAAGAAGATATAATAGACCAGAACCCCAACTTTGGCACAACCACCTAATGATGATCCTAGACCTCCCAACACTGCCTCTTCAACCCTTGGCAGATAGATACTAGTACAATTTTTACAATAATGTATTTACAATGACTAAGTACAATGATACCTTTACAATGATTATATGCAGTGCTGCCCACTTGAAGACTTCATATGATGAACCTATTGCTGTTGTTATGTACCTTGGTTGCTTCTATTTTCATGCTACCCTTTGCTACACCTTGCTTTGCTTTTCTGCCGTAGAAATTCTGGTCCTTTGCAACCCTTAACAACACATGATCTAGCTTTTTCTTGCCTTCTAGGAGCTTGATATTGAATCTGGTGTATCTCTATTATTTTAGATCCTCAATATCTGATTTTTTGTCTTATAGTAGTCCTCTGAGTCTTCTTTCCAATGCCATAGGTCTGACCCAATTTTGATTCTTCAAGAGAGATTTATGCCCAATCTCTCACAATGCCTTAATTATGGACTGTTTCAGTAGAGCGCACTTGTACGACGTGCCACATGTCATTGTTTCTTCATTTGGATATGAAATTTATAGAGCACAAATTACAGACTGTGCACTATCTACCACTTTTTACAGAATTCCAATCCGATACTCAGAGATAGAGTTATGACGATTTCATCAAGATCACTTCTTTGAGATGAATTTCAGGAGCCTGCAAAAACCCTGACTTCCACAGATCATATCTCCAAAAATATTCTGCACCTTGATCTGAAATGTTTACTGCAGCTTCCTTAGGATTTCGGCTTCACCTCATAAAAATTTCAGCTTTTGAGCCTTCGTAGAAAAAATTTAGAGCGAAAATGCCACGCTGACCTGTTTAAGATGGCCGAATCCCATGCATAAGGAGGAAATAAAGATCACAATTTATATGAATGCTTAAGTTGAGAGGGGCTTCAAAAAGTGAACGTGGGAGGGATTTTAGGAGCTTAAAAAATATTAATTATGACTTTTCAATGACCCATGCCCCAACCCCATGGGGTTTTAGCCCACTAATTGGGGTTACAAACTTGAAACATGAATATCTCTCAAACTGTGAAGAAATACGTGGCGTGACATATATCAACGGAAACATCTCGACAAGTAGGAACCATCAAAATCATTATTGATGGTGCTCTCTTCAGTTGTTTTGCTAATATTTCTAGTGATGCTTATCACTGGGTGTTCCCGGTCGGGAATCCCACCTCTTCCCTTGAGAGGCCTCTTGGGAGAGTTATGATCTATCATTTCCACATATCCAAAATTCTGACCAAGCTTCAGTCTTCAGCTACAGTGCAATTTCTGCAGAATATTGTGTTGTATTGCAGGGTGTTGCAGTGGAGGGTTGAGAAACCCACACCCTGAGCTAGTTTTTCATAGGAGGAAGGATTCCTTCTCTTGGGAGATCAACAAGGAGGGATTCTGAGCACATTTCAGATCTTGGAATCAGGCTAACCTATTACCATCATTTACAATGTAGTTTCAGCTAGGAATTGCGTTATTTTGGAGGGCATCTTCAGGGGAGGATCTATTCACTCTTTTGGAGTGTTTTCCTATAGTTGAAGGATTTAGCCTTTCATTGGAGGAGACCCTTTGAGGAGATCTACATCAGATCCATATTATTTCAGCATTCTATTTCATGAGCTTCAGTTTGTAGTGATTCTTTAGTCCTAGGGTTGTAGATTACCATTTGTATTTGGGTGTATTTCTAGAAACCCTTCTCGAGTTCTCTTGGAAATGTGTCTAGGAGGCTAGATATTCACTCCTATCATTATTTGAGCTATATAGAAGCATATCTACATTTATCTATCTTTATGTAGCAGTTTATGCCCTAAAACTACGCTGTCATAGCTTAGGGCATTTCTATGGCAGCTATTTCTCATGAGATGGCATATTTTGCTTGTAGAGGCTTGTTTTGTATTGCTTGAGTGACTTTATCCTCAAGATATTGTGCCTATTATTTTCTGTTATGTTTAATAATATGGCTATACATTTGTATCATATCATGGTGTGTTGATTTATTCATGGTTCTTTCCATTATTGTGTTCATGTATTGTTGCTTCACCATTTGGGAATATTACAAAAGGGAAAATCCATAATTATAGGAAAATATTGTTGATTATAACAGATTCAATATTACTATCAGTAAATAAATTATAGTGGTAATATAAAGAGAAAAATTGTGCGAAGAAAGAGTCAAAATATTTCCAATAAAAACAAACTATAGCTGAAAGAAAACCTTTGTAAGGTGAAGTACAGATTCTCACAATCACTGTAAAAGTTATAGATAAATTTACCGACTGGCACAAACCTCAAAATTACAAGTATGCTTGACCCAAAATTATTACAAACAAAGGAAGTGGAAATTATACAAAACAAACCCCAAGGTTTCGAAACCTCAACAAAATATTTCATGTCCATAAAAACTATATATCTATGATAAAAACAAGATAAGCCACTACACGCGGGACAATGAGGCCTTGCCAGTAAATAAGAAAACCCTGTTAGGGACTTAAAATGATAAACATGTACATGCATCAGGAATGGTTCCTCAAAGGCCAGACCTTAAGGGCTGAGAAAAATTTGAATTAATGAAACAAGAAGTCGGGGTATGTAAAAATTACCTAACAATATGAAGGCGGTCACAACCGTGGAGAGGAATCACAGTCCACATTGAGAACTCAAGTGCAGTAGCGCCTTGCAATTTTAGAGAACAGATAACATAAGTGTAATACAAAGGAATCCATACCCAGAAACAATATGATTGCAAAACAATGAAGAACAGAATCTTGGAATATGGAAAGTCTCACCCTCATTCTTTGGACTTTGGGAAGACGAATCTGCCATGGCCAATGAACAAGAAGCATGGATAATTTTGTAAGCAAGGAACCCAACTTCATCAAGTCTGTTACCCTGCATAAAAATAAAATTAAGAAAGGTTAGGAAGGTGTCAACGCTAGATAGAATTATAAAAGAAAATAACAACTCGTTGAAGAAATTACCCTGAAGAAGAAACCTTTTGCTGATGAATGGAGTAGAGAAAATATAGTTGAGCTCTCTGTGGTAGGACAACCCTCATACAAGCACCAACAAAGAAACCCTCTCTAACAAAGAAGCCTCTCACCAGCTTTGGAGAAAGCTTGAAGAATATGTTACCAGTGCCATGGCAAGACGAAATATTTGTAAAGCTTGTTATAGACCCCTCGCAGAGGAGAGCCACAATGACCGATGGAACAAATGAGTGAATCAGGGTGACGATGGGGACGATAGTTACCCTAAGGAGGTTTTTCGAGATCAATACCATCCAAAATGTGGTTTGGAGGATCGAGGGTTCAAAATGAAGTAGAGGTGGATTACAACTCCCAAACACTTGGAAGTACAAATCTCAATAAGATACGCATTCAATAAAGCTAGAAAACAGTTAATTAATAACATTACTCCAAATCCGCCGTATGTACCTAGAAGATACTTTGTAAATGCAACAAATGAATAATTGAATGTAATCATAAGTCACATTAGATAAGAGTTAATAAATGTAATCCATAGTTTGATAACGTGATGGATGAGAACTATAATCATACCCTGAAATTCAACCAGCCAGTTAGGCATAGCTTCCAAACAAATATGTTAGGTTGAATATGTATGTTTATAAATGTTAGCGCATGACATTACATTATGTTCATTGAATATATATAAATATATATATATATATATATATTAACACATGATAATACAAGTGTGATGGAAATCATTGCTAGGGTTAAGACCATAATAAAAGTAAGAACCGATATTGACAGTAATATGAATTTGTCTTAAGTTAAATTATGTAGAGTTTAGGTCAAGTAAAAGAAATTTTATTTTTTATGAATGTGACATAAAACTGGGAGCATGTGAATTATTTGGCTTTAATTAAATTATTGAGTCTCGAAGCTTATTCTATAGCTCAATAGAGGGGATGTGTAAATTTGTCCATTGGTTAATGCCCCTTTAAAATAAAATACAAAAAATACAAAATTATGTTTTAAATAGAAAATAATGTCACCTATAATTAAAACAAATAAATATGCACTAAAGTAATTAGAAGTAAAAAAAATGTGTGAATAAGATGTTTAAATCTTATAATTTTCAAAAATATTTCAACAAAAGATATAAATGAACTATTTGAATATCTATATTAACTAATTTATGTCAATATCAACTTCATATGTATCTACATATAGAAAAAAATTAAGTTTTTATGGTTAAAATTTTTATTGGTCCTATATGCATTCAAAAATACAAGTTAAACAATGAAAAATAATACATTGTATTTTGCACTTTAAAAAAGTTTGCATGTGAAGAAATTTGATCCCTCTAGGCTCATGTTAAATCCGTAGTTAACATGAATCTATGGTAGTAAATAATCAAAACTAATTTTTCATGTAATAAATTAGTGGGTGGTGAGTGGCTCAAGGGGAAATCTAAATTAAATATGGGAAGGGATTTTATTTGAAGCTGTAAAATTTGATAGAATATTTTGGAAATCTAGGTTACAATTATCAAGCTTCAAGATTTTGGGTGTTGTCTGTGGGGTCTTGGTTAAACGGTGATGAGGCGGGCTATTATGGCACTCATCACAGGTTCAATTCCCTTCCCCGATCGGGGTGATGTATCTAGACATGTTGATGAAGTTGTAAAGATGTAGTCCTACCAAACTTACAAAAAAAAAGATTTTGGGTGTTTTGGCATTTTTTATGGCGTTGAATCCATTTCCACTATAAAAAAAACCAGAATTCTTACTATTCATTAAAAAAACAAAATATAGTAAAACATAAATACTTACTATTTGTTTGAAAAAAGGGAAACTGCCTAGAGTTTTAACACCTCCATAGAAAAAGTCCAAGTGAATTTAACACCTCAATAACATCTTTGTTTTAATTATGAAAATAAGAAATGGGAGGCTGTGGTAGAAGCAATATAGTTTAGTAATTGAATTTATTAAAAAAATAACATTACAATTTAACTGAAATTAAATTGAAAATATCTCAAAAATCATCTATTTTAAAACTGAAATTATAAATTATTAACACCTTTAAATTTAAAAAAATTCAATAACCACTCAAACAAAACAAAATAATTTTCAATGAGTATATCATACTTTCAAGTGTGATTGAGTGAATTAAATAGTTGTCATAAAGTTCATCGTTGAACCTACTTTTATTCTTTAAAAACATTTTTTTCGGTACAAAGACATTTTAAAAATGTTCCATGCAATGGATATGAAAGTTTATCATACAAACAACATTGTATTCAACCATTTTTTTAATAAAGCGTACGATACAAATCCTGACCATAATCAGATAAAAAAATATGTTTGAATTGATTATTATAACAATCCCACTAGTCAGCTCTACGAAAGAGAGTCTGAACCAGGAGAGTTTGGCTTTTGTAGAATGCTCTACATTCTCCATATAATTCAGGCATTATATAGCACACAAGTTATATAGAAGTTAAAACCATACCCTAGGAAATAGAAACTAATTCCTATCCTAAGGTCTCGTGAACCAACTCTCTCTAAAATAGGAGATTCTCCATTATCTTCAACACTCCCCCTTAATGGAGAAGGGGTTCACAAATATTCCTAATATCTCCCTAAACATTACAAAATTAATTTTTCCAAGAGGCTTAGTGAAAATGTCTGCAACATTATCACACATTTTACAATATACAAGATGAATTTCTTTTGATTGAACTTTCTCCCTGACAAAGTGGAATTGTGTATCAATGTGTTTAGTGTTCTTGTGAAACACGAGATTATTAGCAAGTTTGATTGAACTCTAGTTGTTGCATCTCTCTATTCTTCCTCGACATCCCGGAGAAGTCTCCATAACCAAACTGCCTCACATGTTGCTGCACACATGGCTTGATACTTTGCCTCCACTGAAGACAAGGAAACTGTGCTTTGTTTCTTACTCAACCATGTAATCACCCTGGATCCAATGCTGAATGCATAGCCTATTATGGATCTTCGGTCATCTACATTTCCAGCCCAGTCGAAATCTAAAAATCCTGTCAATCTAACATTAGAAGAATCAGTATAAATATTACAATAATCTACAGTTCCTTGTAGATACCTTAAAACACCTTTTGCTACATTCCAATGACTCTCAAGTGGTTTGGACATGTATTGACTTAGCACACTGACTGCATTAGCCAAATCTGGTCTAGTAGTGGTTAGGTAGATTAGGCTCCCAACCAGCTGTCTATAAAGTGTTGCATTTGCATCTTTAGAGTCATCCTCACTCTGAATTTTAATGTTCTGTTGTAGTGGTATTGTTGGAGCCTTGCACTGATCCATTCTGAATCTTTCCAGTAGACCTTTGACATACTTACCCTGGGACATAAAAGTTTGTCCTGAATCTCTCCATATCTCGAGACCCAAACAATATCTTAATTCACCAAGGTCTTTCATTTCGAACATCTGTGACATTTGCTACTTGATTTCTTTGATTAGATCAACAACATCACCTGTAATAATTAGATCATCTACATACAAAAAAATCAACACTATGCACCCCTTTTCATCTTTCATGGTATACAGATTAGGATTGATTTTACTTCTATTGTAACCATCATGTTGAAGAAAAATGAATCAATCTTTTCATACCATGATCTGGGTGCTTGTTTTAGTCCATATAGAGCTTTCTTTAATCTACAGACTAAATGTCCTTTCCCTTTCTAGAAAAACCCCTCAAGTTTCTCTAAATAGACCTCCTCTTTCAATTCGCTCAGAAGATCAGGTAGGCAGCACACACCAATGATCAGAAGATTAGGTAGGAAGCATACATAGGAGGTAGCATTTGTTAGCCATCAATAAAATTTTGTCATAACTGATGATGGATAAAACAGGTATTTAGTCTTCAAAAAAAAAGTTTTAAAGAAAAATTGGGAGTTCTTGAAGCCTTGCTGTGTACCTTGGCCAATGATCCTTTCCTCTGATAAATCCTCATTCAAAAATCCACTAAGTAACCCTGCTGGTATAAAATACTGCTTTCAAGTCCTTCTTTCATCATTTCATCTTCACAAATGCCCCCATATCACTCATTTTTCCCCTTTTCTTATCCTTCATTCCTTCTAAAAAGCCCCCTTTTCTCCCTCATTTACCCTCATTTTCCTTAAAAATCCCGTTTAAAACCATTTAATCCTTTTTATTTGGTTTTAAAAATCCATTTTACCTTACCCGAAACACTAAAAAACCCTTAAAAACCCATAAAAAATTTGAAAAATCCTTTCCACTCCTTTTAGGCCTTAGGTGCTTTTCAGCTTAGGCCCTAGCCCCTTTTTCTGCTACAAGACTGCGCTTCATGACCTAGCGCTAGGCCCATCGGCATTTCAGCCTTTCGCCTTTCCCCGCGACCTTTTTCCTTTGTAAAAATGTTTGCCGCCAATGCGAAGCCCCAATCGTTTTCATCGCATCGGCCACCGCCATCGGTGATCCCAGTTCCTTTGCTCCCAGACCTTTTTTCCGCCGATATGCCGATCCCACGATGAACTCTCCACCGTTGATCTCCACCAGTTTGGATGGCCAACGCTCCATCGCATCACATCCCTTCATCGCCATCACATCGCTTGTTCGCACTTCGGCATTTCCCGTTTTCTGCCAACCCTTTTCCCCACCGATGGATTCCCGACCGTTGATCTCTCCCAGATCGGACGGCCATCGGCACATTGCACTTCACTTCTCCCCATCGACCAATGGCCTCCGCTCCTTCCCGTCAATTAATTCTGGACCATTGATGTGGTTCCCTTAGATCCAACGGTCCGCGCTATTTCGCATTATCGCTTTCCTCCGCTCGTTCATTCATTTCGGCCATTCTCCGATGAATCTTCAGCCATCGATCCTCCTGATCTAACGGCCCTCGCTCAATCACAAATTTTATTTTCACCCCTCCCCTCGCACCATTCACGCCCTTGTGTGATTCCGCGATGTGATCTCCGCCGTTGATCTTTTCAATACGACGACCCGAATTACTTCTGCTTTTTCAAACCCCGCCCATTGCTCCATGCTACGTTCTCCCCTTCGTTTAATATCCACTGTAGATCTTGCTGATCCAATGGCGATCATCACCCCTCCGACCTTTCCTTCCCTCACCATTCTTTAATCCCGCACCCCTTGCAAAAAGGCTTTTTTCTTTGTATTTCCCCTCCATATCTATCAAACTTTTCATTAAATTTGGGCCATTGATTTTTTCCGATCAACAATCCTCACACCATCTCCCAATCTCACCATTTAACCCCACCCAAAGAACCTTTTATCTTCATGAAAAAAGATCCCACGTCAGCTCGGCCCCACCATATATTTCCTCCACACATATTTTCTATTTTTCGCACTTGCTTACAGCCGTAGATCTGCCCCCCCCCCAGATCAAACGATCTAAAACCATTTTCGCATTCATTTCACAAATAAAATTGATTGCCCATTTTCAATGCAAAACGGGTGGTTTTCGCCTAGACACGCGTCACCCAGGGACTTGTATCGCGTTCCCCAGGGGAAAAACCATTTTCCGCCCATACCTTGCGCGAATACCACTCCGGTTTTCTGCAAAAATTCCTATTCATATTTATGCACGATAAGCACATTTAAACCCTATTTTTCATGGTCTCCTCCATGAAATCCACTCTGCTACATCTACCTTCTTATGCACTGCTCCTCCCACCCATCCCGAAGCCTCTAAAGCAGTTAAAACCAAATAATACAGGTTTTGTTTAATTTTTTGTTGTTTGTTGCAATTTTAATGGCAGTAATCATAAAAGCCATTTCATAGTCAAAGAAAGTGACACAGGACCAAGGATCGTGATCCTCAAAGCCTAATCAAATGCAGAAATGGAGCTTTCAGGGTGTAAATTCAGGGTTTTTTATCAATGTTTCATAGACATTGGTTGCTCAAATGAAACCCTTAGCGTGCCAAAGATACATGTTCACAGTAAAGAAGAGAAAGACAGTGAATATTAGAGATAAAGGATCAAAATCTAAGTCAACGGATTAAAGATAAATACACAGATTAAAGGTTAATACAGTAAACAAAGGACAGAAGCCCGAAATATTATCAAAAGAAGCCTTAAAGCACAAATTAAAGATTACTATCAGTGATTAAAGAGTTAAAGAGATAGATCAGTAAGGAAAGCCTCCAAATGCCACATCAGTGAGGCAATTAATCCTCAAAATGCCACCTACCAGTTTGTTTTTCCTCAAAATCATACAAAATTGAATGCACAGTCAGATATATTTCCGAAGACAACTCAGAAAGTAATTTCCAGCCTACCAAAAGCCTCAAAAAGTCAACAAAAGTGACTGAAGTTGATGAAACTTAATGAAAAAATCAATTAACAGAGTTAAGACATTAGATATCTTCTCCATTAGGCCTCCTAAAGGCTTAGAAGCATTTACTCTATATTAATTGAACAAATAAATCTTCCTTTCACTCCACCTCCTCAATTTACCTATAAATATCATAAGAGAAGCCCATTGTAAATGTTGGTTGAATACTTGTTGAATGTAAATAGTTATTGAGGATGCTGAAGCTTTGTTAGTAATTGAAGAAAGATAGGCTGAGATGAGAAGTTTGAAGTTGTAAAGACCTACTGGACTTGAAGATTGTAATTGGTTTTAACATCAAATATACAAGCTGATTTATGGCATCCTGGTCTATGTCAATGGTGATGTTTTTCTTACTGTAATTGTTATTTTACCTATGTTTTCATACTGTCCACTTTCTCTGATAAAGAACAACAAACGTAGATTAGGATTTACTTCTGAAAGTACCCTAAATATCACTGATAAGCTTTATCTTTATGTTTTCTCCTAATTGTGTTTTGAGGATAATTCAATAGAGTATAACCAGTGAAGTGTTGGTGAGCCCATGTTTCCTGAGTACAACTTGAGATATTGTCTTTGAAAGTTTCCTTAAGAGTACGCCACAAGCAGCCTAGGTTCAAAGTTCTTACCTGATCTTAGGGTACTTTTTATGTTCATCTTGAATTTTTTCCTTTGAGAATATGCTGAAAGCAGGCTAGGTTAAAAGTCCTTACTTGATCTTAGGCTATTATTTGCTTTAAATGTTTTCCCTTGAGAGTATGTTGAAAGCA
Source organism: Pinus albicaulis (assembly GCA_034641835.2). Classification (NCBI taxonomy): domain Eukaryota; kingdom Viridiplantae; phylum Streptophyta; class Pinopsida; order Pinales; family Pinaceae; genus Pinus; species Pinus albicaulis. The sequence goes on from CM076576.1 coordinate 232,788,062, forward strand.
GGATAGGTTCAAAGTCCTTACCTAGTCTTAGGCTTCCCTTTGTTTTCTTATATGTTTACTTCTTTCACCTCATTTCTTGATGTTTCATACCATAACTCAATCTTAAAATATGCTTTGATATATATGACTTGCCCCATGGACCACCCTTGAAACTTGTTGTGCAATTAAATCCTTTTGTGACTCCATAGCCCAATGGATTGATACTGTCTCTTACCTATCCTATCAGCTGAACCATTCTGTCAACTCACTCACATATTTACCCTTCAAAAGACTTCCTTCATTTTGATGATATCCTACCCAACCAAAACCAAACAAAACCCTTGTACTTCATAACTAGCCTAATATCATATCATAAGCCTTAAAGGTATATCTTCTAAAAACACTTATATAGAGAGATCCCTCTCTGAATCTAGGAGGGCTAGATCCTAGGATTCCAAAGTGGTTCTGATGTAGGCTCTGCAGCATTTGTTCTTGTCAATCTTGCAAACTACAGATTCCTAACATAGTGGTGACCATAATGGGGAGAAAAAACTATATTGAGTAATAGATAAATTCACAACTCAACGAACCCCTATTTCTAAATGAAACAAGTGTCACCAAAAATGGTTATTATTGATTGCTAATGGTGGACAGCAACTCATCTTAAAATTTTTGAAATCCTCCACCTGGCGATTCCGCAACTCCAAAAAGACCAAAATGATTCCACTGGTAGAAGAATCTAGACTAGTTGAAAAGATTCAGTGACCCTTTCTGATTTACAGACATGGATCCAAGGATACAAAGGATATATGCCCCAATGAGTAGAGATCATATCCCTGGATTCCCACACAAAATTCTTGAAATAAATTGGTTAAAAAACCTACCTATCTTTCAAGATGAAAATTTTGATGATCCCTTGTTACATCTCATCAAGTTTCATATACATGTATGGAGGTTAAAAGTTGAATGGCATGAGGAATGTCTTATGAAAATGTTCATGGCAATGTTAGAAGGTAAGGCAAGGGATTGGTATGAATGGTTAGAACCTGAGAGCTTGTTTTCTTTAAAGGACATGTACCAATTATTTTATGAAGAATATAAAGAAAACCCTTCATTTTTATCATGGACGGAAAACTGTTGTGATCAATCTCAAAACATCATACAATACCTATTAGATATTGATGAGGATTTGGTTAATATGCATCCTGAGGATCTCTTAGCAGCCATTCATGAATTTCATACCCAAGACAACTATCACCAGAACCTAGATGAATCATTTGAGGAAGAGATTAATCAAGAAATAAAGGAAATCCCTTAAGATATCCCTGCAAGCACAAATAATGATTCATTATCCCTTCTAGCTGAGGCTCAAGAAGACATCCAGCCTCAAATTCAGTCTTCACAAGAGATAGAGAAATGTTGTACTTCTGCTCAAAGGAACACAGAAACATCTCCTCCTTTGAAAGAAGAAGAAATCGATCAGATTATCAACAAACAGCCAGCCTCTGAAACTTTTTATAAAACAAACACTCTTTCCCATTCACCTAATCAACTTTGTTGTAAAAATTTAGAAATTTCCCTTGTACATCAGAATAAAGAAAGACCTGTTGATAATCTAGTATGTTTGATTGGTGACATTACTTACATTAATGATTTTCCTAATTTTGATGTGTCTAATGATGATGTTCTCCAAATAGAAGTTAATCCTGCAGGACCATCACTAGTAGATTTGCGGAAAGAAGATCATACCCACCAATTCCGAGAAAGTAATGAGCCAAAGTAGGCTATTTATGATACTGATGAATAAAGCTTTAAAAATGTAGAAGAGGGCGAAGAATCTCTGGATATTTTCTCTTCTTCATTACAAATCATCAGTAATAGTTTTCATGTAATTGGGAACTAGTAGTCTTTCGGCTCAAAGGTTGAGGAGGAAAATAATGAAGAATTTCTTGAACATGATGAATATAAGGAACCTTCTCCTGAAAGGGTTGAGGTAATAAAAGATACCCCTGCTCAAGAATATAATGACCTCTTCACCAAGTTTAGTCCACTAAATAAAAATACCTCGGGACTTCCAGAGGACAACACTACCAAATATGATGAGTCCTCCAGTTTAGATCACAATGAAGATGAGGAAGATTTTCTTTCTCAAAAGAATATTTTTCTTGATCCAGTGGAAGAAAAAATAATCTTGGTTGAAACTTACCTGTCAAATACTCCCAACCAGGTATTATTTCAAGACCCATTTTCTCATTTTTTGAAGACATTTGAAGAAGGGATAGAGATTGTTAGAAGCAGTGTATCACCAAATGCAACGAAATTTTTGAGCACTGTTACTAATGAACAAGTGAGATGGGAGTGGCCCTATCTGTCCAGCATGCTCAAAGAGATGAGCAAAGACCAGTCATGGAACCATCTGATTGAATGGATGTATTGGAAAAGGGAGTTTATCAGCTAAACATGTAAATATCTCCAAGTTAGAATAGGGTAGGTAGGAATGTCAATAAAGCTCAGCTTGTGAGCATTTAGTTAGTTTTTTGTTTTTTCTTTGAATTTGGAAAAAGAAAAAAATACAAAAACAATAGAAAAAGAGAAAAGAGGGTAGATTAGAAAAAGAAGAAAGGTATAGCCCCATACCAGAAAATAAAAATAAAAATCTAAAAGTGTGCAAGCTTAAAAACCACTACCAAAAGAGAGCACTGCTATTTAGTCATACAGCCTAATCATGGCTAGATAGATTTCAATTTACTGCTGATAGATTAGTGAATCAGATTTTCCAAATTGTTTAATATTGGCTTATCAGTAGAATAGATTAGGATAGAAAAAAATGGCTCTAATCAGACCAAAATTTGAACCAAAGATAGAGAAAAACGGCTCAAATATGCTCAAAATCTGAATCAAGAAAGAATAGAAAAAATGACTCTAAACAGATCAAAATATGAGTCATGAGAAGAATGAAGGATATTCTTAATTTTCAGATCTTAAGCCTTCACAATTTTGTTTTGAAATTCTGTAAATTATAGTCTATGTGCAGCTTGTTTTTATGCCATAGTGTCAACAACAAATCAGATAGATTAATCCTGGTTTGGCTATGTTTTAAATTTTCTATTTTAGAATATAGAGAATAAAATCTATCATACAGCTTAATCCTGACAGATAGTAGCTTAGGTAGAGAATTTTTGAGTTCAACTATTTAATCTGAACTCATGGAAGAAATAAGGGTAGATTTAGACTAAGTTTCCTATTTTCAATAAAAGAATCAAATGTTGATGTCAAAAGGTTTGCAAGTCCAAGTGCACCTTATGAAGAAAATATGTTAGGAAGTAGGCTATGTAGGTAGAATGTTTGGGATAAAATCATTTTGTTGATACAAAGTACTGATCATCTTTTTAAGCAACATGATCAAAGAAGAAAGGTTGTCAAGGATAAGGCATAGGTCTACATTCTAGAGGTCACTTTCTGAAAATTCTTGACACCTCCAAGGATCTGCCATCTCCAAGTGGAGCCACTGTTAGCCATCAATAAAAATTTTTCATAACTGATGATGGCTAAAACGGGTCTTTAGTCTTCAAGAAACAAGTTTTGAAGAAAAATTGTGAGTTCTTGAAGCCTTGCTGTGTACCTTGGCCAATGATCCTTTCCTCTGATAAATCCTCATTCAAAAATCCACTAAGTAACCCTGCTGGTATAAAATACTACTTTCAAGCCCTTCTTTCATCATTTCATCTTCACAACTGCCCCCATATCACTCATTTTTCCCCTTTTCTTATCCTTCATTCCTTCTAAAAAGCCCCCTTTTCTCCCTCATTTACCCTCATTTTCCTTAAAAATCCCCTTTAAAACCATTTAATCCTTTTTATTTGGTTTTAAAACTCCCTTTTACCTTACCCGAAACACTAAAAAACCCATAAAAACCTTTGAAAAAGCCTTTCCGCTCCTTTTAGGCCTTAGCACTTTCGGCTTAGGCCCTAGCCCCTTTTTCCGCCACAAGACCGTGCTTCATGACCTAAAACTAGGCCCATCAGAATTTTTTCCTTTCGCCTTTCCCTGCGACCTTTTTCATTTGTAAAAATATTTGTCGCCGATGCGAAGCGCCGATCGTTTTCATCGCATCGGCCATCACCATCGGTGATCCCAGTTCCTTTGCTCCCAGAACTTTTTTCCACCGATATGCCAATATTGCGATGAACTCTCCACCGTCGATCTCCCCTAGATTGGATGGCTAGTGCTCCATTGAATTGCATCCCTTCATCGCCATCGCATCGCTTCTTCGCACTTTGGCGTTTCTCGTTTTCTGCCAACCCTTTTCCCCGCCGATGGATTCCTGATCGTCGATCTCTCCCAGATCAGACAGCCATCAGCACATCGCACTTCACTTCTCTCCATTGACCAACGACCTCCACTCCTTCCCATCAATATATTCTGGACTGTTGATCTGGTTCCCTTAGATCCAACGGTCCATGTTATTTCACACTATCACTTTCCTCCACCAATTCATTCATTTCGGCGATTCTCCGACGAATCTTCAACCGTCGATCCTCCTGATCTAATGGCCCTTGCCCCATCACAAATTTTCTTTTCACCCCTCCCCTCCCACCATTCACTCCCTTGCGCAATTCCGTGATGCGATCTCCACCGTTCATATTTTCAATCTGACGGCCCACATTACTTCTACTTTTTCAAACCCCGCCCACTGCTCCGTGCTACGTTCTCCCCTTAGTTTAATCTCCACCATAGATCTCGCCAATCCAACGGTGATCATCAAACCTCCCACCTTTCCTTCCCTCACCATTCTTTAGCCCCACACCCCTTGCAAAAAGGCTTTTTTCTTTGTATTTCCCCTCCATATTTGTCAAACCTTGCATTAAATCTGGGTTGTTGATATTTTCTGATCAATGATACTCGCACCATCTCCCACTCTCACCATTTAACCCCGCCTGAAGAAAATTTTCACTTCAGAACAAAACAGCCCACGTCAGCTCAGCCCCACCATATATTTCCTCCGCACATCTTTTCTATTTTTCGCGCTTGCTTACAGCCGTAGATCTGCCCCCCCAGATCAAACGATCTAAAACCATTTCCACGTTCATTTCACAAATAAAATTGATTGCCCGTTTTCAACGCAAAATAGACGGTTTTTATCTAGACACGTGTTGCCCAGGGACCTGTATCGTGTTCCCCTGGGGAAAAACCATTTGCCACCCATACCTCGCACAAATACCACTCTGGTTTTCTGCAAAACCGACTATTCATATTTTCGCACCATAAGCACATTTAAACCCTGTTTTTCATGGTCTCCTCCAAATAGTGCACCTACACGTCTCCATCGACGTTGTTCTTCGACTGGAAGACCTAGAGCCAACTATAGAGACTTTGGATTGTCCGAACACATACTCCGTGAGATGGCCCATGCATGTTTATTGCCCGGGATAACAAAATCAAGTTGGTAGGAAAAGAAAAAAAGTAATGAAATCCACTCCGCTACATCCACCTTCTTTTACACTGCTCCTCCCACCCATCCTGAAGCCTTTGAAGCAGTTAAAACCAAATAACGCAGGTTTTATTTAATTTTTTGTTGTTTGTTGCAAGTTTAATGGCGATAATCATAAAAGCCATTTCACAGTCAAATAAAGTGACACAAGACCGAGGATCACGATCCTCAAAGCCTAATCAAACGCAGAAAAGGAGCTTTCAGGGTGTAAATTCAGGGTTTTTATCAATGTTTCATAGACATTGGTTGCTTAAATGAAACCCTTAGCGTGCCAAAGATACCTGTTCACAGCAAAGAAAAGAAAGACAATGAAGATTAGAGACAAAGGATCAAAAGCTATGCCAATGGATTAAAGATAAATACACAGATTAAAGGTTAATACAGTCAACAAAGGAAAGAAAGCCCGAAATATTATTAGAAGAAGCCTTAAAGCATAAATTAAAGATTAATATCAGTGATTAAAGAGTTAAAGAGACAGATTAGTAAGGAAAGCCTCCAAATGCCACATCAGTGAGGCAATTAATCCTCAAAATGCCACCTACCAGTTTGGTTTGCCTCAAAATCATACAAAATTGAATGCACATTCAGAGATATTTCCAAATATAGTTCGGAAAGTAATTTCCAGCCTACCAAAAGCCTCAAAAAGTCAGAAAAAGTGACTGAAGTTGATGAAACTTAATGAAAAAATCAATTAACACAGTTAAGACATTATATATCTTCTCCATTAGGCCTCCTAAAGGCCAAGAAGCATTTACTCTGTATTAATTGAACAAATAAATCTTCCTTTCACTCCACCTCCTCAATTTACCTATAAATATCATAAGAGAAGCCCATTTTAAATGTTGGTTGAATACTTGTGGAATGTAAATATTTATTGAGGCTGCTGAAGCTATGTTAGTAATTGAAGAAAAGTAGGCTGAGATGAGAAGTTTGAAGCTGTAAAGACCTACTGGACTTGAAGATTGTAACTGGTTTTAACATCAAATATACAAGCTGATTTATGGGATCCTGGTCTATGTCAATGGTGATGTTTTCCCTATTGTAATTGTTATTTTACTTATGTTTTCATACTGTCCACTTTCTCTGATAAAGAATAGCAAACGTAGATTAGGGTTTACTTCTAAAAGTACCCTAAATCTCACTGATAAGCTTTAGCTTTATGTTTTCTCCTAATTGTGTTTTGAGGATAATTCAATAGAGTATACGAGTGAAGTGTTGGTGAGCCCATGTTTCCTGAATACAACTTGAGATATTGTCTTTGAAAGTCTCTTTAGGATTATGCCAAAAGCAGGCTAGGTTCAAAGTCCTTACCTGATCTTAGGCTACTTTTTCTGTTCATCTTGAATGTTTTCCTTTGAGAATATGCTGAAAGCAAGCTAGGTTAAAATTCCTTACTTGATCTTAGGCTATTCTTTGTTTTAAATGTTTTCCCTCGAGAGTATGTTGAAAGCAGGATAGGTTCAAAGTCCTTACCTGATCTTAGGCTGCCCTTTTTTTCTAATATGTTTACTTATTTCACCTCATTTCTTGATGTTTCATACCATAACTCAATCTTAAAAGATCCTTTGATATAGATGACTTGCCCCATGGACCGCCCTTGAAACTTGTTGTGAAATTAAATCCTTTTGTGACTCCATAGCCCAATGGATTGATACTGTCTCTTACCTATCCTATCATCTGAACCATTCTGTCAACTCACTCACACCTTTACCCTTCAAAATACTTCCTTCATTTTGATGATATCCTACCCAACCAAAACCAAACAAAACCCTTGTACTTCATAACTACCCTAATATCATATCATAAGCCTTAAAGGTATATCTTCTGAAAACACTTATATAGAGAGATCCCTCTCTGAATCCAGGAGGGCTAGATCCTAAGATTCAAAAGTGGTTTTGATGTAGGCTCTACAACGTTTGTTCTTGCCAATCTTGCAAACTATAGAGTCCTAACAACGTTTAGGCAGCAGCATGATCAGGTAGCATAGTGCTCCTCCTCTCTTCTTCCGACCTCAGCCCAGCTTTGGCCTAAGGTAGCACCATTTGATGAAAAACTTTAGATAGGCAACATACCTCTTGGAAACGTACCTGCAAACTGAGGTAGGCAGGCAGACAGAGCACCTCCTAACACAACAACAACTGTGGCAATGCAGATAGGTAGGCAGGCAATGCAGTGCTCCTTCTCACACACCAGAAACAGTAGCAGTGCAGATAGGTAGGCAGGCAGCGCAGTGCTCCTCCTCACACAACTGCTCTGATACCAAGATAAAAAGGGATGTTTGAATGGATTATTAAACAATCCCACTAGTTAGCTCTACGAAAGAGAGTCTGAACTAGGAGAGTCTGGCTTCTACAGAATGCTCTGCATTCTCCATATAATTCAGGCATTATATAGCACACAAGATCTAGGGAAGTTAGAACCATACCCTAAAAAATAAAAACTAATTCCTATCCTAAGGTCTCGTGAACCAACTCTCTCTAAAATAGGAGATTCTCCATTATCTTCAACATAATCATATTTTATAATGCATTATTATTTTGAAATATAATGTTTGAATATTTTCCATTAAAATATATTTAATATGTTTTAAATATGGATATTGGATGGAACATACGTGAAGTTCTTGTAAAAACCGATTTTCAAAACTAAAATTATATATTTTTGGGATTGTAATATTTTAAATAAAAAATTGTTTTTTATGGTAGTTTAATTGATTGATATTTATTATTTGGTATAATTAATGTACTATTATATTGGATCAAAATTTTTATAATGGTCACAATAATATATAATCTCTAATCTTCAATTGTTTTTATTATAACTAATTTTTATAAATAAATATATCAAATTTTACTTTCTCTTTACTTTTAAAAGTATGTAGCAATATTAAAAAATAAAATAAAAGTAATAGTTAGAGCATGATCACTTATTTTGATTCAATTATTTTAGAAATACTAAAAGATAAAACAAAGTATTGGGATTTTTCTTAACTACTTTTCAAATTAGGAATTAGAATCCACATGTATGTAGCTTGGATAAGTGGCTCATTTTATAGGAGCCTTACTTACCCCTTTTTTGCTTTAATATAGTGCATTCTTGTGGTTCTCGCTCTATGACTCTAAACCTCATAAAATTTCTTCCTACTAACTGCATTTTCCTTCACCATCTTGTGATAAATGTCTTGGTGTACTCGTATAGCTCCACTAGTTTCAAAAACTTGATCTCACATTGACCCTTAAAGAAACTCATATCTTGAATACATTCTAGAAGCTCTACATTAAATTTGTGCTGTAAATATTTTCCCTCATTTATCTCTAACTAGGGTCTCAATATTGTCCACCTCGTGCTTTATATGGCTTGCAAATATGTGATAGTACCCTCTGCAACTAACATAGTTCGTAAGCCCTCAACCTCTAAGGTGCCTTCTGTAACACCCTAGAAGTATTTCATTTTCAAGCCCTATTTCTATCTCTCCCTCACCCAATATACAAGCATTACCCTAAAATTTCTACTTCTCTTTGTTCTTTCTCTCCCGTCCTTTCTATACAATAGCCTCTAGTCATACTAAGCTTCCCACCTCCCAACTATTAGGTCATCTCACAAAGTAGAAACTTTCCCAATAGAGATAATTATCTCTCAACGAACCCATCAAGTAGATTGTAAGGTCCTTCCTAAAATTCCTTTCCATTAGCACATTTTAGCTTTGCAAAACCAACCTCTTATCTCTCTTAATAACCAAAAAAGTCGGCAATGGGCCTCTCCAAATCAAGTTCAAACCCTGTTATGTTTGCTTCCATAATTCATAGCATGGGTGAATTTATTTTAATGTAAAATATAAATTTATCTTCAAAACAAGGAAGACAACCCATGATGGCTTAAATGTTTCCTTCCATAATTTCCTTGTACTTTCCACAAATTTTTTTTTGGTTAAATAAGCTAAAATTTATTTATTGAGAAGCATGGATGGAATTTGATAGGAAAATCGATTAAGAATGTTTCAGAATTGTCAAATTATTCCTTGAAATTGTCGATACAAGTTTTGATGTTGTTAATCATCAAATTGGATGGTTGTTTTGGTTTAGAAATTTCAACCATGTTGGGAAGACACATGGTCACCCCATGTGGAGACTCTTTGTTAAAATATCAATGGAGGATTCTATTGGAGGATTAGAGATGGATATGCTCTAATCTTGAAGATTATATATATATATATATATATATATATATATATATATATATATATATATATATATATATATATAACGAAAAAGGATAAATATTATATGAATTTTATTTTTTTTAATTTTATATTGAATAGAAAATATTTCCATTGGTTGGTTGTAAAAGCTAGGTTTGAAAGGTCCTAGAGATAGAGGTTTATTAGATGCTATAACTCTCTAATGTACTTGCGAGGACTAATAGTACTATCTACCCCAATATATTGAGGCATTAAATAAAGAGGCTTGACCATGTCCTTATCCATATGGCCTGACTACCCAAGTATTAGAGAGTGATCTCCCAACGTGTTGTTCGTGGCATACTATAACAATAATATGATCAATCGTTTGATATAAAGTTATCTTCAGTTATACTTAGGGGACTTCTGATATATCGAAAGGTACATGTAAGTGAGATTTTGTGCATAGGTATGGTTTGATTCATTGCCACTTGAAGGGGTATCAACAAAGGTTACAAGTGTTTCTAATGAAGTATTTTCACTTATATTTCATACATGTATTCTTCCCTAACCACATTTTTACTCATTGAATAATATATCATTGTGTTATATAAAGATGTTTGAATGCGTCTTTATACTAAATATAAAAAAAAAAATTCTAAACTTGAAAGGCATGTTATCTTAGGAAGCTATAGTGTTCCTTAATAGTAAAACTTGAACACAACCAAATACATACAAAATATAATTTCAAAATAACTAGAAACAAGAGACAATTTCAGATGCAATGTATAAAACATACCTTTATATTATGGTAATGCTAAGAAGGAAAACAAATTTCACTTTCCTCTTAAGGTGGGGCAACCTTTCACTAAATAGAGCAATGTATATACAATAAAATACAAATATTCCATATTCTCCTATCTTTTTAAATACATTTTCTATAGCAAGAACCTCAAACTTATGATCTTCTCACTCATAACTATCAATTACCTAATGGGCCTCATAAAGTAGACCTTACACATTATATAACTATATCACACTACTACTTAATTACTCTTAATTAAAAAAGACAACCAAATAAAATAATTAATTAAGCCCTAAGTAACCAAAAGTAAAGAAGTTATTGTAGAAACTAGACATAAATATACAAATCCTTATTACATTGTCAAATTTTATGGGGATTCATGTCTCCTTATAATGAGAAATGAGGTTTAAATCCAAGACTCTACTCAAGCCTAACTATATTCACTTAAAATATTTATAAAAAAAACTAACCAAGAAGCAAACCAATTATCCAAGAAAGCTTCTCTTTTAGCTCAATGAAATGTCTATATTATGGATGTGATGGATGGTGCATCCTCCATTCAAACCTTTGTGTAGTATTATAATCAAATTGAGAAGAGGTTTAATCTTTTAGTATATGGGAAGTTTTGGTCATTTAAAAATTTGTGTCACTATTGAGATTGTTATTTTAATTATTACAGATAATTAATGTTGATTGATATTTTAGTTTGGCTATTAATGTTGATTTATAAAGAGGGATTTTTCTTGAACTTGTGGATAAGTAGATAAAATCATGTAGTTGGTGGGAAGTATATAAAATAATGTAAATAATTCTTATATTAAAATTCTGATTTTAATTTTTATTATAATTTTATTTATTTATAGTATTTTTATTTAAAATGAAAGTATTATTGGATTGAATAAATATAAGATTAATATGTGAAAGGGAACTAGTGTTAATTAAATTTATAAAAATGTTTGTTTTGAAATAGAGATTCTAGAATTTTAGTTTAATTATCAATAATTACTAGTGCAAACATGTTTATTTTGGAATAGGGCTTCTATAATTTTAATTTAATTATCAATCATTCCTAAAGCAACCATTTAAATGAAATGGTTGGTAAATACCAATATGCATCAATCCATAATAAGTATCAAAACACTTATATCATCATCCATATCAAGTTGTTAAGATTAAGAAAAAACATAAGAATTAACTAAATTATAACTTTATTCAAAATAATTTTCATTAACATTAATAATAAAAAGAATTAATATATAAGTTAGACATATACATATTTTAATAAAACATGTAACAAAATTCTTAATTATGTAGATTCTTAATCTCAAAATAATATTTGTTACAATAACATGCCTTATCAATACCCCACGCCCAAAAAGCCATAACTCATTTTATATAACACTTGCTATCACTTGTTCACATGGAAAAAAAGACATAACTATTAAGGAAATAATTCTTAGACTTTGATATTTGTATATTAATAAGAATATTCTAGAATATTTTATGGAAGTTAAATCTTTACCATCCTCCTAATAATGTGTAACAGTCATACAGTTAAAAACTTGCCACATAAAAAATAATTCTACTTTGTCGTTTACCCTCCATAATTTATAAGTGATGTCATTATTTTTATTGAACTTAAGCACTTTTGGCTGAATATACACGCAACTCACATCCCATGGTACTATATAAATCTATTGGATTAATGTTGTTTACAGAGGAAAATTGACTGGTGCTATGATTCGACTTGAATCTAACTCCCATCATTTACTCTCGGGTTTACCATGATGTACTTGCGTCTATTTTTATTTGGCCACGACACCTACCTTTAATGAAACCGATGATGTGCAGCGTACTTGAGATCTCAACTCGTAAGGTCTGTTATTGCTAATTCAATGAGGAATGATAACCAGGCAACTCGACTTCGTCCCATGCTTTACACCTGTCACTCATTTCACGGTCGATCAGCTCTTGATCCCACGGTGATCAAACACTAGGGTTTGATAATGACCTTGGTAACGTAACTAAATCCATACCTCATTTTTGCGCTCCGGTCGTAGGTTCTGGAGGCGATTTTCTGTTAGTTTCAGGGTTAGGACTTATCTTCGACTGTTTACCCCATGCGTTCGGAGGAATGGTGATCTCCAGGCAGCCCCTGCCATAGGTATTCGCTCCTTTTCCCCCCAACATCTTTCTTTGACGATTAAGCAGAAGTTCATTCTTCCACTTCCAGTCGTTTGGGGATTTGTTAAACTTCCAGCAGTTATTTATTATTCCTTGGAAGCTACCTCAAATGGGTTTACTTATGGTTTTCGTTCTCTGTTGCGGCGCCCTGCTAAACTCTGCAGCGAGGTCTCTACTCTACCATGGATTTTGCCTCTTTTCGATTTGCTACAGGTAATTTCTACCCTGGGCATATCACTGTTTGTTTTCCATAAGCTTTTATGAGTATAGGGTTACAAATCTAGATCATTCTTTCAAGGTTTTCTATAGTTAACAAATGTTCCATTCTGCTGACAGGTATCAACCCCTTCGCTCCTACTTCTTTCAGAATTCTTTGGCTATTTACCGGGGTCTCGACTACAAGGAGTGAAGCCTAACCCCTGCATCTAATTACAGGTACCTATCGCTGACGGGGTTGAACCTTAAGTTTTCTTTTCGTCTTTTTGCCTCGGTTCATGAAACTTGTTGTTGGGGTTTGCCCAGGTTTCGAACCTGCAGCCCTGTATTCCGCCGTCGACTGTTGTCAATAATGTAATGCTAGATTGGAGCTTAAGCCACGCTTGGGTCGAATAAAGGCCTGCTGGCTCTGCCGTTATAGGAGGGTTTTCATTTTTGAAGTTCTACTGTTTAAGATAAGCTATGTATAATTTGGTACAGTGAATCTACGGGCCAGGTTTATCACCCCTGCTCTCTTCTTTTCCTTTTTATTCGGCTGTAATAAAACCTCGTCGTTTCGGGCGAAACTGGACCCTCTCCTGTTATGTGGTTTTAATTAAATGGGAAATTTTCAAACGTATGGAGTTCTCTTCGGAATTCTCTGCTTTCTAGTATCTTTTAGGAGAAAAATTATGTTAAGGCGTATTTCTGTTGCAACTATTTTATGAAGATTCATGGTATACTGTAAGACTCTTAGTTGCTTGGTTTTCGCAATCTTCTAGATGACAGTCCTGTCATGGTTTATGGATTATTTTTTCTCCTTTACCTATTATGTGTTCAATACTTCTATACTTATGAGGGTTTCACGGTTTTCAGGCGGATAATCTGCTCTTTTAGTTGCTATCGCATTTCTTTGAACTTTCTGTTTCATGCTTTCGTTAATATGTTTGAAATCTATGCTAGACCACTGCTCCTTAGAAAAGCCTGGTTATGTATATATAGTTCTTTTATTAAATAATAAAGTGCTACCAGTGTCCGGACCACCAATTCGTCCGCGTTTATCATAGGAAGGAGGGCGAACTACCCAGAAGCTTGGTTTTCCAAGCGATATGGGTTAACAGCCCTTCTAACAATACATTTCCTGTTTTCTTCGGCAATTAACTTCTACTGTAATTTGTTCAGGAAAAAATTGTACTACATGGTTAAGACGTTTATCTAAGCAATACCCATTTCAGTTTCTTTCTTTCTCTTTATACTAACATCCATACTCTGCTGGCACGATGAATCTAGTATTTCAATACTGTTACAGTTTTATTGGTGTAGAACAAAATTAACTAGCTGCTTCTTTTAATAAAATCATCAGAGCAATAAAACAATAATTACTACTGCACTTATAATTTCCCCACAGATCAATCTACTTAGCACAGGCAACCTTGATTATAACAGGAACCACCTTTGTTCTACCTTAATATCTTAACGAAAGAAGAAATAAAAACACTAACTGCATTTTACTCATCTGAAATCCAAAACTGTCTGATGGTATGTATTGCCTCCCTTCCGCGAATTGGGGCAATTACGTCCCACAATTCCCTCCGAGCTTCAAGTCTGGGCCTTTCGTCGAACACAGAGTTCTCGAGGAGAAACTCGGGACAATCCGGTCCAATTTCTCCAACTCCAGGAAACAGTAGATTCTGGAGGAGAACTCGGGACAATCCGGTCTAATTCTCCAACTCTAGAGGACAATCTGTTCTGAAAATTCTCTTTCCAAAATGACAAAATTACTTTTCCTACACAGAACCCTTAACTCTCCTTGGAATCCCTTATTTATTCCAGAGTTTCTTTGGGTAACTATGGAAACTATTTTTCTGTTCAACTGACTCCATATATTGATTTACTTCTACCATCAACTTTTACTCATGAAATAAATTTCACAAGAAAATCTTTTATTAAATATCAAAATTTGTTTTTGTTCAAATATTCTAATTGAAATTAAAGAGCAGTCATAATTAATCCTTACTTAATAAAATTCTAACCATTTGTCAGCAACTAAGACAGTGGTTACAGTTTTCCCCCTCTGGAAGTGAACACCGTCCCCAGTGTTCTTACTTTAATTCAGCAAAAAGCTCAGGATAGGATTCCCGGAAAAAACTCTCGTCTTCCCAGGTGGCCTCCTCCGGTCCAAAGTGCCTCCATTGCACTTTAACCTGGGCGATGGATCGTTTCCGGAGCATGATTTCCCTCCGGTCGATTATACTGTGAGGCTCGACCAGAAATTCTCAGTCCGGTTCTACTTGCACACAAAATACTTATGTTAATTATATAAGTCTTTAACATCATGCTTATTATTTTAACCATTATGCTCACCCACTACTTGAGTATTCTGCCAATGGATTATATGTCTTGAATCATGAATATATCGTTTTAATAACGATACATGGAAGACATTATGCACCCGGATATGGCTAGGGAGAGCTAAGCGATATGCTACCGGTCCCACTCTTTCCAGTATTTGGAAAGGACCACAAAACCGAGGTGATAACTTTGCACAAGATGCCCATCTTAGTGTACTCTTCTTTGGTTTAATTCTTACATACATGTGATCTCCAACTTCATATTCACGGTATGACCTTTTTTATCTACATACACTTTCTGCCTGTCCTGTGCGGCTTTCAAATTCTGTCTAATTTTCTTCACTTCTGCTTCCATTTCCGCTAGCATGTTTGGTCCCAACATGAGTTTAGTCTCGGGACTGCTCCAATTAATGGGAGTTCTACACTGCCGCCCATATAGCGCCTCAAATGGGCTCATCTTCAGCGATTCTTGGTAACCATTGTTATAGGAAAACTCTATCAAGTGTAGATACTCCTCCCATTTAACTGGTTGCTGCATGACATACATTCTCAGCATGTCTTCCAGTATTTGATTTAATTGCTCGGTTTGTCCGTCTGTTTGTGGGTGATATGCAGTACTAAAATGTACTTGAGTTCCTAATCCCGTAAACAATGCCTTCCAAAAAGCTGATGTGAATTTTACATCTCTATCCGAGATAACAGTCCTTGGAATGCCATGAAGTCTGAAGATCTCACGCATAAATAGATCCTATATCTGCACTGTCTTATAGGTGGATTGGACAGGTATGAAATGTGCCAACTTACTTAGTCAATCTACAACTACCATTATGGAATCATTACCTCGTTTTGATTTTGGTAATCCGGTGATAAAGTCCAATGAGATCACCTCCCATTTCCATTTGGGAATAGGTATAGGCTGCATTAATCCAGCTGGATGCCGATGCTCTACTTTCACTTGTTGGCACTCTAAACACTTGTTTAGATAATTTTCTATATCCTTCCTCATGCCTGGCCAACAGTAGTCCTTTCTTATAGCTGTCAGCATCTTTTTATATCCTGGGTGTCCCGCATAATTGCTTCTATGATATTCATCCAGTATCATAGTTTTTAATTCCACTCTGTTTGGAATGACTATCCTCTTCTTGAAAATCAGCAACCCATCCTGGTTAATCTCATAATCCCCTTGTCCATCCTGTCCTTCAGGTTCTTGGGTTTGCGGCCACAAATATTTATATTCAGGATCCTTGTCTGCTTCTTTTTTGATTTGATCTAGAAATCTGGTTTCAACTTGGTTAACATATAACTCATAAATGCCATGTAGTTTTCTGCTCAATGCATCTGCAACCTTGTTCTCTTTTCCTTTTACATGCTGTAAATCAATGTCAAACTCGCTCAAGAAGGCATTCCACCTTGCTTGTCGGGAGTTTAAGTCAGCTTGTTTAAAATAACTGGTTAAACTATTATGATCAGTGTTCAACACAAATCTCTTCCCGAGTAAATAATGTCTCCAGACCCAGAGGGCGTGCACAACTGTGGTTAGCTCTAAATCATAAGCTGAATATCGTTGCTCGTGATCTTTTAGCTTGCGGGATTCATATGCGATGACCTTCCCTTCTTGGGATAAAACTACCCCAACACCTTCCTTGCATGCATCCGTACAAACCTCGAATTCCTTATTCGGATCTGCTACACATAACACAGGTGATGATGTCAATAACTGCTTCAATATTTTAAAACTATCCTGACATTCTTTTGTCCATTTAAAAATTTTCCCTTTCCTTTGCAAGGAGGTAATAGGGAAATCTATTTTTGAGAATCCTTTTATAAATCGCCGGTAATAGCCAGTGAGGCCCATAAAAGATCGTATATCTGCCACATTCTTTGGCACCTTCCATTCCATAATAGTTTTGATTTTCTCCGAGTCTACTACTATACCTTTTTTCAGATATTACATGTCCAAGATACTGTATTTCTTCTTTGAAGAAGTCACATTTGCTGAATTTCGCATACAACTGGTGTTTCCTTAGCATCTCCAGTACCATTCGCAAATGTTCCTTTTGTTCTTCCGCATTCTTAGAATAAACCAGTATGTCATCAATGAAGATCAACACAAAGTTGTCCAAATAAGGGTGGAAAATACTATGCATCAGTCTCATAAAAGTGGCTGGTGCATTAGTTAACCCAAAAGGTAATACCACGAATTCATAGTGGCCATACCTTGTGCAAAAGGCAGTTTTGTGTATATCTTCATCCTTAATTCTGATCTAGTGATAACCGGACCGCAAATCAATCTTTGAGAACACAGTAGCTCCCCTTACCTGATCAAACAGGTCATCAATACGGGGTAAGGGATACCAGTTCTTAACAGTCATCTTATTTAACTGTTGGTAATCCATGCACATGTGCATGGTTCCATCCTTCTTTTTAACAAACAATACAGGTGCTCCCCAGGGTGACACACTGGGTCGTATATACCCCTTATCTAATAATTCCTGAAGCTGCATTTTTAACTCAGTCAATTCTGGCACACTCATACGATAGGGAGTCCGTGAAATTGGTGAGGCTCCCGGTAGCAGTTCTATCGTAAAATCAACATCTCTTCTAGGCGGTAATCCTGGTATTTCTTCAGGGAATATATCCTTGAATTGCTGTACTACAGGTATATTTTCTAACATGGTAGCTTTATCCTTAGACCCAGATAATCCAACTTGTATAGCGTACAGTTGGCATCCCTTTCTTATACATTTTCCCATTTGGGAAGCTGTAATTGGGCGCAGATGTACAGGCTTCTTTATGCCTTGAATTTCTTGGCGATTACCATTCTGATCTCTGTAATAAACTATCTTTTCCTTGCAATCTATGAGAGTCCAATGCTTCTCCAACCAATCCATACCCAGCAACACATCATAGGATCCCAAGGGCAGAATATTTAAATCTACCATTAATTGTTGTCCGCCGATTTGCAGTGCACAATTTGGTATTTTGGCACTAGCTCTTCTTTTAGCTCCTGTAGCTAACTGAACCAACCAGGTATTTTTAAATTTTTGACTTGGAAATTTACAGATTTCTACTATTTTAGGACTTATATAACTTAAACTTGCTCCCGGATCTACCAAAACAGAAATAGTTTGGGATAACAATTTACCTTCCAACTCTATCATGGTAGGTTGGAAATCAGCTTGCCGGTCCTCCAATGCTGTGTTAATTCTAGGTATGCTTCGAGCAACATCTCCCACAGTAGAGGCCTCCTGTAAATTGGTTACTGCTTCGGTTTTACCCCGCTGTGGGCAATCTCGATAGTAGTGCGCTGCTCCACAACCCCAACACTACAGAGGTGGCCTCTGATTTTGAGGTTGTTCAGGTTTACTAGAAGCTTCAACAGTTTTGTCTTCCCCCAGGCCATCTTATCCTCTGATGGTTCCTACCGAATTGCTTATTAACTGAGTTCCGGGCTGTGCCTCTGAAATTACTGGTTTTGCCTCTTTTGGAACCAGCACTGTTTCTATTTTCTTTCCTTGATTGCCACCCTTTTCCTTCGTCTGCTTTGGTTTTCACTTGCTTATAACATAGCCTCGCCTTTCTAATGGCCTCATCCATTGTCTTACGATTTACAAACTCGATACGCTCCTTCATATGGGTGGGTAAACTGCTCAGAAATCTTTGGACCTTGGCTTTCTCGTCTCTTAAGTACGGTACATAGCGCAGTAACGATGTAAACTTAGTGATAAACTCGTCCATGGTTAACTATCCTAATCTCAAATCATGGAATTCTCGAGCCTTTTCATCATAAAAACGCTCAGTTAAGTACTTGTCTTTAAAGTACTGTTGAAACTTATCCCATGTCACATCCTGATCCTCTATTCCCCGCACGTTCTTCACTTCTTCCCACCATAAGGTGGCTTTATCCTTTAACTGGTAAATGGCTAGCCGTGCCTTAAGACCACTGTCATAATCATACACCTGAAAGTACTTTTTCATATTAATCAACCATGCCTCTGCTACTTCCTCTTTTTCTCCATCGAACGTAGGTGGCTTGATCTTTCTGAATTCTCCGTGCAATTCCACCTTCTGCTTTTTGGTTGCCTTTTGTTCAGTTTCATTTTCAGATTCAGCCTCATTAAAATTTCTATTTGGATTGCTTCGCTGTGACACACTTCTTTCTTTTCGGCCTGCATCTTGTTCATCTGTTTGCTGTTCGTTCCCTTCCTGGAACTCTCTGTCAGCACTGGGCTTTTCAATCCTTTTATTTTGCTTATCTGAGAGGCTTTTTAAGATCCTCTCCTGATCCTGCATCATTCTTGCATTTTCCCTTCGTACTCTCTCCATTTCTTCTTGCAGCTGTTGTATTGTGTTTAATAAAATGCGAGTCTGATGTTGTTGTTCTTCAATTAGTCTGTTAGACTGCTGATGCTGCTCTATCCCCAGCTGAACCCATATTTTGGGGTTTCCCTCTAGTGGAGGTTGAGTCTCTTCGACATTTCGCAGTGGCGGTTGTGAAGGTGTCTGTCTCGTTTGTCTTTCCATCTAATTATCGGACTATGCATGAATAACATACAATTTTAACGTCAGTTGACCCAATAGGGTCCCAGCGTTGTAACTCCACTCTGATACCACTTGTAACAGTCATATATTTAAAAACTTGCTACATAAAAAAAATTTCTACTTTGCCGTTTACCCTCCATAATTTATAAGTGATGTGATATTTTTATTGAACTTAAGCACTTTTGGCTGAATATACACGCAGCTCACGTCCCATGGTACTATATAAATCTATTGGATTAATTTTGTTTACAGAGGAAAATTGACTGGTGCTATGATTCGACTTGAATCTAACTCCCATCATTTACTCTCAGGTTTACCATGATGTACTTGCGTCTATTTTTATTTGGCCACGACACCTACCTTTAATGAAACCGATGATGTGCAGCGTACTTGAGATCTCAACTCGTAAGGTCTGTTATTGCTAATTCAATGAGGAATGATAGCTTGGAAACTCGACTCCGTCCCATGCTTTCCACCTATCACTCATTTCACCGTCGATCAGCTCTTGATCCCACGGTGATCAAACACTAGGGTTTGATAATGACCTTGGTAACGTAACTGAATCCATACCTCATTGTTGCGCTCCGGTCGTAGGTTCTGGAGGCGATTTTCTGTTAGTTTCAGGGTTAGGAATTATCTTCAACTTTTTACCCCATGCGTTCGGAGGAATGGCGATCTCCAGGCAGCCCCTACTACAGGTATTCGCTCCTTTTCCCCCCAGCATATTTCTTTGACGATTAAGCAGAAGTTCATTCTTCCACTTCCAGTCGTTTGGGGATTTGTTAAACTTCCAACAGTTATTTATTATTCCTTGGAAGCTACCTCAAATGGGTTTACTTATGGTTTTCATTCTCTGTTGCGGCGCCCTGCTAAACTCTGCAGCGAGGTCTCTACTCTACCATGGATTTTTCCTCTTTTCGATTTGCTACAGGTAATTTCTACCCTGGGCATATCACTGTTTGTTTTCCATAAGCTTTTATGAGTATAGGGTTACAACTCTAGATCATTCTTTCAAGGTTTGCTATAGTTAAAAAATGTTCCATTCTGCTGACAGGTATCGACCCCTTCGCTCCTACTTCTTTCAGAATTCTTTGGTTATTTACCAGGGTCTCGACTACAAGGAGAGAAGCCTAACCCCTGCATCTAATTACAGGTACCTATCGTTGACGGGGTTGAACCTTAAGTTTTCTTTTTGTATTTTTGCCTCGGTTCATGAAACTTATTGTTTGTGTTTGCCCAGGTTTCGAACCTGCAGCCCTGTATTCCGCCGTCGACTGTTGTCAATAATGTAATGCTAGATTGGAGCTTAAGCCACGTTTGGGTCGAATAAAGGCCTGCTGGCTCTGCCGTTCTAGGAGGGTTTTCATTTCTGAAGTTCTACTGTTTAAGATATGCTATGTATAATTTGGTACAGTGAATCTACGGGTCGGGTTTATCACCTGTGCTCTCTTCTTTTCCTTTTTATTCGGCTGTAATAAAACCTCGTCGTTTCGGGCGAAATTGGACCCTCTCCTATTATGTGGTTTTAATTAAATGGGAAATTTGCAAACGTATGGAGGTCTCTTCAGCAATCTCTGTTTTCTAGTATCTTTTAGGAGAAAAATTGTGTTAAGGCGTATTTCTGTTGCAGCTATTTTATGAAGATTCATGGTATACTGTAAGACTCTTAGTTACTTGGTTTTCGCAATCTTCTAGATGACAGTTCTGTCACAGTTTATGGATTATGTTTTCTCCTTTACCTATTATGTGTTCAGTACTTCTATACTTATGAGGGTTTCATGGTTTTCAGGAAGATAATCTGCTCTTTTAGTTGCTATTGCATTTCTCTGAACTTTATGTTTCATGCTTTCGTTAATATGTTTGAAATCTATGCCGGACCACTGCTCCTTAGAAAATCCTGGTTATATATATATAGTTCTTTTATTAAATAAGAAAGTGCTACCGGTGTCCGGACCACCAATTTGTCCACGTTTATCATAGGAAGGAGGGCGAACTACCCAGAAGCTTGGTTTTCGAAGCGATATGGGTTAACATCCCTTCTAATAATACATTTCCTATTTTCTTCGGCAATTAACTTCTACTGTAATTTGTTCAGGAAACAATTTTACTACATGGTTAAGATGTTTATCTAATCAATACCCATTTCAGTTTCTTTCTTTCTCTTTATACTAACATCCATACTCTGCTGGCACAATGAATCTAGTATTTCAATACTGTTACAATTTTATTGGTGCAAAACAGAATTAACTAGCTACTTCTTTTAATAAAATCATCAGAGCAATAAAACAATAATTACTACTGCACTTATAATTTCTCCACAGAACAATCTACTTAGCACAGGAAACCTTGATTATAGCAGGAACCACCTTTGTTCTACCTTAATATCTTAACGAAAGAAGAAATAAAAACACTAACTGCATTTTACTCTGAAATCCAAAACTGTCTGATGGTATGTATTGCCTCCCTTCCGCGAATTGGGGCAATTACGTCCCACAATTCCCCCCGAGCTTCAAGTCTGGGCCTTTCGTCGAACACAGAGTTCTGGAGGAGAAACTCGGGACAATCCGGTCCAATTTCTCCAACTCCAGGAAACAGTAGATTCTGGAGGAGAACTCGGGACAATCCGGTCCAATTCTCCAACTCAGAGGACAATCTGTTATGAAAATTCTCTTTCCAGAATGACAAAATTCCTTTTCCTACACAGAACCCCTAACTCTCCTTGGAATCCCTTATTTATTCCATAGTTTCTTTGGGTAACTGTGGAAACTGTTTTTCTGTTCAACTGACTCGAGATCTTGATTTACTTTTACCATCAACTTTTACTCATGAAATAAATTTCACAAGAAAATCTTTTATTAAATATCAAAATTTTTTTTTGTTCAAATATTCTAATTGAAATAAAACAACAGTCATAATTAATCTTTACTTAATAAAAGTCTAACCATTTGTTAGCAACTAAGACAGTGGTTACATAATGATTGATAATTAAGTTAAATTTATGATAGTGGTTAGCTTTTGGATATTATATTTCTGTGCTCATGTAAGAAATTAATTAAATTTCATTATCTCTTACCATGTGATGTTTATGCATTAAGCACACAGAATATGTATATAATGACTAGCCATAGACTTGTAATGACCATGAGGAATGAGAAAATTAATCATAATGTGACAAACAAAAAAAAAACTCCAAATTTTTTTTACTTTTACCTTGATCTGAGAAATCTAAATATATAATTCCTATGAAATTCTTTCCATATTAATTAAAGAGCTTATACCTAAGGGTTGTGTCGCTTTGAAATTCTTATCCCATCATTTCTTATATTGGGTTCATAAAACCTTTAACCCTAGACTACTTGTCACATACG
The DNA here is from genome assembly GCA_034641835.2 of Pinus albicaulis. NCBI lineage: Eukaryota > Viridiplantae > Streptophyta > Pinopsida > Pinales > Pinaceae > Pinus > Pinus albicaulis. The sequence goes on from CM076576.1 coordinate 232,811,154, forward strand.
TCATAGTAATTATATTTTCACATAAAACTGTTATCATTGACATTATCAATTTATATTAACATGTTGTCGACATTACACTTGTAAAGTTGTACCCAACACATACATTCATCTAGATATGTCTTTGATCGAGGAGTTAACTGGCACGTTGAGAAGTTAAGGCGGTAAGTTTGGTATTAATTTCCATATGACAGTTGTGACAACACTATTACTTGCAGTGGTCCTCGATAGTACCCATGTCCATTTCCACTGTTGGATTATTGGTAGATCGAGGGTTCAGGCTTATGGCGGGAGTTTAATTGGGATAACCTTGCTAACCCTATATTCTTCCACCATTTTCTCTATTGCATCATGCCGAAGCTCTTCTCCTCAGACTTTCTTTACTCCGGAGTTGAGCTTCACTGTTAGTAATGGTTTCTTTTACAGTCCATCAGACGTAGTCTCCCATTACTTTCGGGCTATGGTTAGAGAATAATACTCTCCGCAATGTTCTCTGTGATGAGGGAGAGTTTACTTCTAGCGCACAACCAAGCCACCGGAGGAAATCTGTCTCCTAATTGCCCAAATCTCTCCTTCAGGAGCCCAAGCTCGCAAACTCAGAACTAGCAGGTAGAATACCCTTATTTGTTTTCTTGATATCATTCAATACTTTTTCCTCTACAGGGTTTGTATAGTCATTAATTTATTTCCCTTTCTCTGTTTGAATCTACAGATTGCCAAACCAAAGAAACAAAGAAGCTCCCTCTTCCAGTAGTTCTCCTCATACTCCTTCTTTTTTAATTTTGTATATTCAAAGTTTTCTATTAATTTAAGTATTTTGACTACTCGGTGTTCTACGTGTTTACTTACATGAGCTTTGCTTGTGCGTTGTTGTAGTTAACACGTGAGTCTCCCCATAGAGCATGATTTACAAATCTTAGTAAACAAACTCGGAGATAAATTTCTAGTTCACCCATTGAAAGCTTCAATTTCCTCTAGAGGTACTTCTAGTTTTAATGAAATTCATTTCTAGCCTTGTACAACTGTCAATTTCTAGTGAAAGGTTTACGGATTGGGTCCAATACACAAGTTAAATCCATTTCTTTTGATGTTAATAGAGCGACCTCCTTCTGAGAGGGTTTTAGACAGTCGTCTTATGGCTAGAGCCCTTAATGTAAATTATATTTTGTTTCATTTTCGGATTTACAGTATGCAGAATTCCTTCATTAATCTTACCCTGTAAATTGTATCACATAAACTGTTTATGCCTCCTCCATGCTAAGGCTAGACTGAGCTTATAATATTTATGTTTTCATGTTATAAACGGATTTTACATTTCGGGTTATAAGTGGATATGCAAGCTTTGTTCTTAATTTTCTGTCATTTAAGAAGTTGTTTCCATATTCTTTTTCTTTGAACTTTCAAAAAGAACCACTCATAGTTCTCTGAATTTGTTCAATAGTATTTTTTTTTTAAAGAAAAGGTTCTCATTAAAATCTTCAGTCCTTTTTTTCTCCTTATTACAGAAAAATAAGTATTTTGCAATTCTCCTCCATCATACAGTAACTAAACTTTTCATGTTAAAGAATTATTTACTGAATTCTTCATCCGACGTACAAGTGTATATCTTCACAGGGAATTCAACATGTAAGGGACTCTACTATTTTGTTTTCTTTAGTTTAACAATCAGTATTGTTTTAAATATTCTTAGGGTATCTCTTCAAAGCATAAATACTCTATTTTATTTATTGTTCATGTTGCAGAGTATTGCTTTAAATACTCTCATTGCATCTCTTGAAAGCGTAAATAATCTATTCTATATACTATCCATGTTGCTTGATTATTTTTCTATATAGTTTCTTTCCTTCGTTAGAGTTTCTCCTCGGGAAAAGTTGCTTATTGAACATTTGTAGAATACTATTGTTATTTTATTACTATTTTCTTGTAGTATAAGGTGACTGGACCACCAAAGAAACTGTCCGAGTATAGTCACAGAGGAAAGAACGATGTATTCTGGGTTTCTTCCGTTACCGAGGATCAACAGTTCTATTTCGACTGAGAGGATAAATTGTTCTTTTAATTTTATTAATCATTCTAATAGAAGCCAGAACTATCTTTACCCCAACTCTGTCACAGTTTTAAAACATTAGCTACACTATATCTATGAATAAATATATAAAAGCTGCAACATCATTACATATCCTCTATTCAAAAGAATAACAACAGTTATCTCAGATTTTATATCTCTATTCCCTTCAATACAGTCTCTAGAATTTGTTTTATTCTAGCATTCTAATACAGTATCTGGATTCCAGTTTACTTCTCAATCTGAAATAAATAAAATAAATACTTATCTGCACAATATGTTCTCTTGTTGATGTTCCTCCCAACCTTAAGAGCGGCAATGACGTCCATCTCTTCCCCTGTGCTTCCACTGAAAAGCTCAGGTTGGCAGTAGACTTGTTTTGCTATGACCTCAGGACTCTAGGTCCAGTCAAGCCATAAAATTTCGGGAATACTGAGTGTTTTTCCACTGGTCTATACCAGCTCAGGAAAATCTCCACCCTTTCTTACCCCATGAGCAGAACCCCCACTCCTCACTGTGATGAATCTCTTATCCCCAGAGGAGCAGGTAATTGTTCCAACTGTCCAACCACTTTTCAGTTCTAGGAACAACATTACCATCAACCCTTTTTACTTTTAATTTTCTTAAATAATTTTATTATTTCATAATAACAAGATGGAAAATAACTTTTCCATCAACCTAAAAATTGTTTCAGTCTTTTTTGTTCTTTAAACAATATTTAAAAGTCATTTTAACTAGTTAACAACTAGTTAGCAATAAATGCAGCTATCACAACTTCCCGTCTTGGAAGTAACACCATCCTCGGTATTTCACTCCATTGCAGAAAATAGCTCTGGGTAAGCCTCGTGCATAAACTTTTGATCCTCCCAAGTAGCCTCTTCTGGACTGAAGTGCTTCCACTCCACTTTAACCTAGGTGATGACTCTCTTTCGGATCATAATTTCTCTCTGGTCAAGTATGTGTTGCGGCTCGACCAGAAACTCGTCGTCCAGTTCTACCTACAAACATCAAAGTTTCTTATCAAATTCTCTTCAAAATTAAAAAATCAGATTCCAAGCTAGGACCTTTAATTTTATCCTACCTGGATATTTTTACAATGAATTACATGCTTTTAATCATGCATATATCACTTCATTAGGGACACATGAAACACATTGTGAATTCGTATGTGACTAGGTAAATCCAGTTGTTAAGCCAAAGGTCCTACCCTTTCCAAAATTTGGAAGGGTCCACAGAATCTGGGAGCCAACTTGGCACAAGAGGTCTACCGCAAGGTACTCCTCCTGGGTTTTATCCTCACATAAATGTGGTCTCCCACTTCGAATTCTCGATAAGATCTATTTTTATCTGCATAGATATTCTGCCGATCTTGTGCAGCCTTCAGATTTTGTCTTATCCTTTTTACCTTTGATTCCATTTCAACAAGCATCTCTGGTCCCAACATTAATTTTTTTTTGGGGCTGCTCTAGTTTATGGGCGTGTGACACTGCCTCCCATACAAAGCCTCGAAAGCACTCATCTTCATGGACTCCTGGTAGATATTGTTGTAAGCAAATTCAACTAGATATAAATAGTCCTCCCACTTGGTTGGATGTTGCGTCACATACATGTGCATCATGTCTTCCAATACTTGGTTTACTTGCTCGGTTTGACTGTCAGTCTGGGGATGATAAGTTGTACTAAAGTTTATTTGGGTCCCCAGGCATGTAAACAATGTCTTCCAAAATGTTGAGGTAATCTTAACATCCCTATCTGAGATAACAGTCTTTGGAATGCAAGGCAGCCTGAAAATTTCCTTCATGAATATGTCTACTACCTGTACAGTTTTCTAAGTAGACTACACACATATAAATGTGCAGATTTACTCAATCTAGCCATTACCACCATGATGGAGTCATTTTGTCTTTTTGTTCGTAGTAAACCTGTAATGAAGTCCAGGATATAACTTCCCACTTCCATTCAGGCATCGGTATGGGCTGTAATAATTCTGCGGGATGTTGATTCTCCACCTTAACCTGTTGACATTCCAAACATCTAGTTAGGTATTCAAAAATATTTTTACGCATACCAAGCCAGAAATATACTTTTTTGATTGCCGTCAACATTTATAGTATCCTGGATGACCCGCGTAGCTACTTCTTTGGTATTCATCCATAATCAATCTTTAAAGCCCACATAGTTTGGTATGTAGACTTTTCCTCTAAAGGTGAGCATATGATCATTATTTATTCCATAATTAAAGGTATTCCCTTGATTTCTAGTCTCTTCCATTTGCTGCCATAGGAATTGATAGTCCGAATATTTTTGTGCTTCATCTTTTACTTGAGCTAAAAACTTACTTTCCAGTTGATTGTAGTAAAGCTCATAAACGCAATGTAGTTTTCTACTTAAAGCATCAGCTACCCGGTTTTCCTTACCCTTCACATGTTGCATGTCCATATCAAACTCACTTAAAAAGGAATTCCATCTCGCCTGTCTTGAGTTCAAATCGGCTTGCTTGAAATAACTGGTCAAGCTGTTATGGTCTATTTTTAGCACAAACCTTTTACCCAGCAAGTAGTGTCTCCAAACCTGGAGTGCATGGACTACTGTTGTTAATTCCAGATCGTAGGCTGAGTACCTTTACTCATACTCTTTCAACTTTCTTGATTCATATGCCACTACCTTGCCTTCTTGCGATAAAACTTCCCCAACACCCTCTTTTCTTGCATTTGTACAAAATTCAAATTCTTTGCTGGGGTCAGCTACCCTTAATATCGGTGCAGTAGTTAAATGTTGTTTCATCTTTCAAAACTATTCTAACATTCAACAGTCCACTTGAAAAATTTTCCTTTCCTCTACAAAGAGGTAATGGGAAAAGCAATTCTGGAAAATCCCTCAATAAATCTTCGATAGTACCCTCCTAAAACCATAAAGGATCGAATGTCTTCCACATTCTGGGGTACTCGCCATTGCCTAATTGTCTTAATCTTTTTTGGGTCAACAACAATCCCTTCTACTGATATGACATGGCCTAGATACTAAATCTTTGTTTTAAAGAAATCACATTTGCTGAACTTAGCATACAGCTGGTGTTTTCTGAACATTTCAAGTACGATTCTCAGATTATCTTTATTTTCTTCATGATTTTTGGAATAGATCAGAATATCATCTATAAATATAAGCACAAAATTATGCAGGAAAGGATGAAAAATTCCATACATTAACCTCATGAAGTTTGTTGGTGCATTTTTTAACCTGAAGGGTAATACCACAAATTCATAATGCCCGTACCTAGTAAGGAATGTTTTCTTGCAAATATCTTCATCCATGATTCAAATTTGGTGATATCCAAATCTTAAATAAATTTTAGAAAACACTGTGCCTCCCTTCACTTGATCAAACAGATCATCAATTATGGGTAAAGGGTATTTATTCTTGACTGTTAGCCTGTTAAGTTGTCTATAATCCATGCACATTCGCATGGTTCCATCCTTTTTCTTCATGAACAACACTGGTGCTCCCCAAGGGGACACACTTGGACGAATGTAGCCCTTGTCCAGTGGTTCCTGTAACTACATTTTCAGCTCTGTTAGCTATGGCACACTCATTTTGTAAGGAGCCCTTGACACAGGAGAAGCTCCTGGCATTAAATCTATTGTGAAGTCAATGTCTCTCCTTGGTGGTAATCCAGGAATATTTTCAGGAAAGACATCCATAAAATCTTGCACCATAGGTATATTTTCCATCATAGGTGATTTTTCCTTGGAATCAACATATCCTACTTGAATAGTATAAATCTGGCATCCCTTCCTTATACATTTATTCGTTTTGGACGCTATAATTGGTCGTAGCTATAATGGCTTCTTGACTCCCTAAATCTCCTTGCGTGTTCCATCTTGCATTCTGTAATAAATATCTTTTTCCTTGCAATCCACTAAGCTCGAATGTTTTTCTATGCAATCCATGCCCTACAAAACATCATAGGACCCTAATGGAAGTATATTCAAATCGACATTCAATTGATGTTCTGCAATTTCTAATACGCAGTTTAGAATCTTAGAAGTCACTTTTATTTTTTCTCCTGGGGCTAGTTGTACCAACTATGAGTTTTTAAATTTATGTTCTTTTAATTTACACATTTCCACTATCTTGGGACTAACATAACTCAGACTTGCACCTCGGTCTACCAAAATAGAAACAAATTGAGTTAGTAATATACCTTCCAACTCAATCATCATTGGCTGATAATCTACCTGTCGATCCTCCAAAGCCGTGTTGATACGAGGAATGTTTCGCACCACATCGCCAACTGTAGAAGCCTCCTGCATGTTTGCAACTGTGTCACTCCTTTATCCCTATGGGAAATTTTTTGTAGTAGTGTGCCTCACCTGTAATATCCTGAAATGGGGAAGCAGAAATACATGAACACAATAATGGAAGTAGCAGTGATAAATCAACTCATGAAATGTGAGAAGAACATATAGCCATCATATTAGTATTATAGCAGCAAATGTATACAAGATCTTGAGGAAAGAGTTACTCAATATGGGGAAAATCAGCCTTAAGAAACATGTACATAAAATATGAAGAACAGTGCTACACAAAGAATGCCCAAGGCTATGACAACGCAGTTTTATTAAGTAGAAATGCTACTGGAAAGTTTCAATATTCATATCTACAAATAAATGACTCATATAATGTTGGGAGTGAAGATATAGACTCCCAAAAACAGTTCCAAGGCAATCCGGAGAGGATTTCCTGAAATATGCCAAAGTACAAAAATGCCGCAATGCAGCCCTAGGGCTGAGTAGCAGCTGCAACTCAGGAACTATATGGAGATGGTTGAATATGATGCATAAGATGAATATAAATTCTCCAGTGGATCCTTCAGGTGAAAGGCTTATCCAATCACTAAAGATCTCACCCTCCAATGAAACACTGCAACCCTCACTACAAACCCTCACATAAATAACACAGTCAAAGAGAGGGACTGTGCTGTAGGTGATGGAAAATATGTTTGCCAAGTGCCAAGATGTGAAATAAGCTCCAGAATCTCCCTCACTAATCTCACAAAGGAAGGAAAGCTTCCTCCTCTAAAAAACAAGCTCCAGAAGTGTTGTTCTCAACCCTCCACTGCAACACCCTGCAACACAACCCACCTCTAAATAGAAACTGCAATGTAGCTGAAGGAGGTAGCTTGGCCTCAAGCGTAGATGTGGAGAAATGAAGTACAAGCTCCCTCAAGAGGCCTCTCAAGAAAGGAGATGGAATTCCTCAACAGGAAATCCTTGTGCTAAGCAGCACAACAATCTCAACAATTCAGCTGAAGAAAGCATAATAGTCATGCAAACCACAAATTCAATAATCCATAACATGTCTTGCTATGGCTTCCTTGCCCTCCTTATATACAAGTGGAAGCCTTCTCACCTTGGGTCCCACTCATTAGGGTTTCCTCCACCAAAGAATCTTCCTCCCACTATCACTGCACTGTCTCCATAGATGATCTCCAACTTCCATTCCAGTGATGTTGACTTGGTCAAACATGACCTTGTCCACATGTAATTGCCCCTCTTCACACACGAGGGTGTGAAATCCAGCTATTATAATGATCCCTTTTCACATCATAAGGGATTTTATTTATTTTAGAAATTTATGGGCCTCCTTGCCCATTTATTCATCTCCTAGGTGTCAAAAGAAAAAATCAATGTTCCAATTAGCTATTTGCTAATTTTGGAATATTACAATCCTCCCCTCTCAAATGTTGCTTGTCCTCGAGAAACTGCAAGGATAGAACTGAGAAGTCTCCCATCCTCCTCCCGTAGCATCCATATATGATAATCTCGTCCAAGGAATAAGATGGTGTCTCATCAATAACTCTCCATATTGCCCCTCCCAAGTATGCAAGCTAGCTAAATAGCTATCATCATGAAGAAGTAGAGTACTCAAGGAGGCAACAAGGTGTTGTCTAGAGGTCCCTTTGAGGCATGGGGTCTGAAATGGATGGGGAATCATTATTCCCATGTGGGTCCTTCATCCCCAAGCTATCATCGATACAAAATGAGTTACCTCCCAACATGGAAACTCCTAAAAATTTCCCTCCACCTGTAGCTCCTGTAGAATAGGTGCGTTGTATATCTGAATATGGTAGACAAAATAGCCTACCCCACATTGTCCATCTCTCCACTTATGATAAATGTAGAGTAGTTGTTTATCTTGGGCTGCAATAATGTTGCCCTGAAGTTGCAAGAAGAAGCCTGGATCTCCAAATATCTCCTCTCCAACATTATGAATCATGTTGGCCCAAACCATCCCATATATGATGAATAGGAAATCACCACCATATGGCATCTAAATGAAAGGAATATTGAAGTTTTCATGTAGTGCTATAAGGTACCAATAGTTTCCCATGTAGTCACAATGCAGTTCTTCTAACTTTTGTTTCCAAACATAACATGGAAAACCATCTCCCATGCTCCCCTTGCAACATGTAATGCAAAAAGTGTGGGGAATATCTTTCCCGAAGGACACATCCAACCAATGTTTCTCACTTACAATCATGTCCCAAATAAGGAAAAGGACTATATCAGTAAATGGAATCATGATTAGCATCATACTAGCTTCCATATGCAATAAGGGAGAAGGACAATGGTCCCCCAAATGCAACCAGCGCAATTTTACTCTCAACTGCATTAGAAAATGGCATGGTGTGTGGATTCCCAACCACTTACTTTCTGCCCCAATCTTCTCACAAGTTCGAAGAAAGTGTATGATGTATGGTGCAAAGTGAGCATGCTCTGCATAAGATATCATCTCCCCAAGACCTCCTAGGGAGTGGCCATCATCAATGTTACTTATGGCCTCAAGTAGACCATGAAGTCTAGAAGAAAGAATGTTCCTTATTTCAGAAATGTCCTGCACATATATGGTTAAGGAATGAACATATTCATTATATAAATCATTATGCAAACAAACATTATGCTTACCATATTCTTTGCCCCTGCAAATGGAGTGGCTTATAGATAAATCCCCTCTCATTCTCAAAGAGAAAATAGGTGGTTGTGTTAACTCCCCTAAAGAGTTATGTATCTCCTCCATCTCCACATGATCCATGTGTCTCCTCAAATGTTGATATATCTCCTCCTCAAAGCCTTCCCAAATTTACCCTTCCATTATGGTGTTGTATTCTCTCATATAATAAGTGTGGCTGAAAAGGAAATCTTCACGAGATTCTTGTAGTCAATTATTTTTTAGCTTGGAAGCTCTAGGTAAGAAGATCCTACCATGACAGTAGATGAACCCATATTTGATTGAATATCCCTCCTCATGCAACTGGTCATCCAATATCATACAAGTAAAAATATCCTTGGAATAATCCACCAACAGCTGGGATTCCTAATATGAATCTCTCCTCCATAGTTCTAGCGCTGATGATCTATAAAAAGGAACATTTTTCATATGGTTGTCCTCCTCTTTGACATCTCCCATGCCAAAGATGCAATTTGAAAGGCTGTTATCCTTCCCCTGCTACTCCTGCCACAGTGCAAATCCTGGAATGAAAGTGGGTAATGATGATGTTGGGAGAATGCCTCTCCTCTCCTTGAGTCTACCCAAGAATATCGGCATTGTACCAGTCTCTCCTAAGGTCCTCACCCCTCTAGAATCAATTAGTGGTGCCTCCAAATGTGAAGCATACCTCACCATCTGTTGATATGGTGGTCCCCTCGGTGAGATGCCTCCATGCAATGATACATAGATATCAAGAGTAGACTACATACATGAATGGATAGACTTGTCCCTTCCCTCATTGTGCAATTCATTCTCCCTCTTCTGTGCATCAAACCTTTGAAATAGATAGGGGTGTGTGCTCCTCATCAAATGATGTTGGTCATCCTCCCTACCTCCTCCTTTTATCTACATGGTTTCACAACCTATCAACAATGGCATATGTTGATCATGGGTTGTTCCTTGATCTCCACATATGATATCCTAGGGAACTCCTTGCAATAATACAAGAATCCCTCTTGTTGGAGCTAGTGCTCCATCTACCTCTGCATGAGGTGCTAGGTATGCTCTAGATATGACATCGTTGTTGCCCTCAATCATCTCTTCCTCCTTAATATGAATGGGAAAACTTTCAATAAGTGGTTCCTCCTTTGTAAAAGTGATCTCCATGCCCTCTTGTCCAAGAATATGAGACAAATATCTTGCCTCTCCAATATTTTTCTGAAATGGATTTGAGTTTATAGGTCCTTCCAACACATGCAAAAGTTTGGTTTGTTTTGTTTTGTTTAACTTCATCAAAGGTGCTTCAGAATGTCCTCCATCAAACCTTTCTACTAATCTCTTAGTGAGCTTTGCATAAGAAGAAGTATTTTCATTTTTTATTGAAAAGGACTCAAATATCCACTAAGCATAGGCCTTACTTTAAAAAAGTAGCGCTGCAACTTTGATGGCTTCATCTTCATAAACTTGGTGCTGCTGCAAATAGGTGTGTAGCTCCTCCACCCATGCTCTAGTTGAACATGTTGGTGACCCATCAAAATTAAATAGGAAAATTCTACCCTTGTCATGCTAATTGCTCCTCTTCAACTTTATCTTGCAAAACTCTTGGAAGGTGATCTGATCTCTGAACTTCTTAGTGTGAGATTCATATTCTTGTAGAAAATCACTAAGAGTTTCCCCCCTAGGCATTTCTTCTTCTTTCATCTCCCACATAGAAAATTTGGGCATATGACTGCGCTATGCATCATAATGTGTGGTTGCATGCTCACACTCATTATGTAAAAATCTAGAGTTTACTTCATATTCAAACTCTCTTGGAGATTCTCTACACATCTACCTTCTCATCTTCTTAAGATCTCCATCAATGCTCTGCAAAGTTTGAGAAAGAAGCTTTGAGAGCTTCCCTTCCTTCCTTCCTCCAAAAAATGAAGTCTTCTTCTTGTATTTTCTGTACATTTCTTCTTATTCTTGTCTTCTTCATAGCATAATGGCTGAGATCCATAGGCTGAGCCAAGATTATGCTCTGATACCACTGTAATATCCCAAAATGGGGAAGTAGCAAGACATGAACACAATAATGGAAGTAGTAGTGATAAATCAACTCATGAAATGTGAGAATAACATATAGCCATCATATTAGTATTATATAAGAAAATGTATACAATATCTTGAGGAAAGAGTTACTCAAGATGGGAAAAATCAGCCTAAAGAAACATGTACATAAAATATGAAGAACACTGCTACACAAAGAATGCCCAAGGCTATGACAATGCAGTTTTATTAAGTAGAACTGTTGCTGGAAAGTTTCAATACATAGATCTACAAATACATGGCTCATATAATGTCAGGAGTGAAGATATAGACTGCCAAAAACAATTCCAAGACAATCCGGAGAGGATTTCCTGAAATATGCAAAAGTACAGAAATGCCGGAGTGCATCCCTAAGGCTAAGTAGCAGCTACAACTCAGAAACTGGATGGAGATGGCTAAAGATGATGTATAATATGAATAGACCTCCTCCAATGGATCCTTCAGGTGAAAGGCTGATCCAATAACTGAAGATCTCACCCTCCAATGAAACACTACAACCCTCACTGCAAACCCTCACTGAAATAGCGCAGTCAAAGAGAGGGATTGTGATGTAGGTGATGGAAAATATGTTGGCCAAGTGCTAAGATGTGAAATAAGCTCCATAATATCCCTCACTAATATCCCAAAGGAAGGAAAGCTTCCTCCTCTGAAAAACAAGCTTCAGAAGTGGTGTTCTCAACCCTCCACTGCAACACCATGCAACACAACCCACCTCTAAATAGAAACTGTGTTGTAGCTAAAGGAGGTAGCTTGGAATCAAGCCTGGATGAGGAGAAATGAAGTAAAAGCTCCCTCAAGATGCCTCTCAAGAAAGGAGATGGAATTCCTAAACAGGAAATCCTTTTGCTAAGCAGCACAACAATCTCAACTAAATAGTTGAATAATGCACAATAGTCATGCAGACAAAAAATTCAATAATCCATAACATGTCTTGCTATGGCTACCTTTCCCTCCTTATATACAAGTGGAAGCCTTCTCACCTTGGGTCCCACTCATTAGGGTTTCCCCCACCAAGGAATATTCCTCCCACTATCATTGTGTTGTCTCCATAGATGATCTCCACCTTCTATTCCAACGTTGTTGACTTGGTCAAACTTGACCTTGTCCACATGTAATTGCTCCTGTTCACACATGAGGGTGTCAAATCTAGCTATTATAATGATACCTTTTCACATCATAAGGAATTTTATTTATTTTAGAAATGTATGGGTCTCCTTACCCATTTATTCATCTCCTAGGTGTCCAAAGGAAAAAGGAATATTCCAATTAGTTGTTCGCTAATTTTGGAATATTACATCACCACACCCCCAACACTGTAGAGGTGGCTTGGTCAGCTGTCCTTGCTCAGGCTTCGTGGATGATTCTGTAGGATTTTCTTCTATTGGCCATCGAGTTCTCTTGTGATTTCTGCCAAATTTTTTACTGATAGAATTCCGGGTAGAGTTTTTAAAACTACTACTTTTGGCTCCTTTGAAGTTGGAGCTGCTTTTATGTCCTTTCCTTGGCTGCTAAATTTTTCCAACCTCTAACTTAGTCTTGGACTGCTGATAGCACATTCGTGCCTTACAAATGGCTTCATCCATGGTTCTGGGATTAACAAGCTCAATATGTGCTTTCATATGGTTCGGCAGGGTGCTCAGAAATCTTTACACCTTAGCCTTTTCCTCTTCAAGATATGGAACATATCATAACAGGGAGGTGAACTTAGTTATATATTAATCCATAGTCATCTATTCCAGACTTAAGTCATGAAATTCCTTAGATTTTTCATCATAGAATCATTCTATAAAATACTTTTCCTTAAAGTATTGTTGGAATGATTCCTAGGTGACATCTTGTTCCTCAATGTTGCATACATTCTTTACGTCTTCCCACCACAGACCGGCTTTCTCTCTTAGCTGATATATGGCCAATCTGGCCTTCAGGTTGTTATTATATTCATACACCTAAAAATACTTGTTCATTTTTATTAACCATGCCTCTGCCACTTCATCGGCCTCACCAGAAAATGTTGGTGGTTTTATTTTCCGAAATTCCCCATGAAGCTCTACTTTTTACTTCTTAACATCTTGTTGATCTGAAAAATTGCCAGAATCTGCTTCATTGTAATTTTTGTTCTTTCTTCACTGGGATGGGCTTCTTTCCACTCTGTCAGCGGTATTGTGTCTTCTTTGTAGCTCATCCTCTTCTTGCATGCCTCTGTCAGTACTAGGATGTTCCACTTCCTGGTTTTGCTTATCTGACAAACTCTTTAATGTCTTTTCACTCTCTTGCAGTAATCGTTTGTTATATTTTCAAACATTCACCATTTCCTCCTGCAATTTCTTTACTATGCTTAACAGGAAGTTGGTTTAGTGTTGTTGTTGCTCCAACACTTTACTAGTTTTTCGGTGCTGATCGAAACTTAACTGAACCCACATTTCTGGGTTCATCACTGGTTAAGCTTGGGGTTCCCCGGTGTCTTGGGGGGTTTACTGTGTTGTTCCCCTTCTCATGATGTTTTCTGCTATGATGCTAAATTCTGTGCATAAATATACACACAGCTTATCGTTAGTTGAACCTTAGGGTCCCAACATATGAACGTTGCTCTGATACAACTTGTCACATACACAAAACAAACTAAAAAAAAAAATCTACTTTTACCTTGATCTGAGAAATCTAACTATATAATTCATATGAAATTCCTTCCATATTAATTAAAGAACTTATACCTAAGGGTTGTGTAGCTTTGAAATTCTTATCTCTTCATTTATTATATTGGGTTCATAAAACCTTTAACCCTAGACTACTTGTCACTTACATCATAGTAATTAGATTTTCACATAAGATTGTTATCATTGAAATTATCAATTTATATTAACATGTTATCGACATTACACTTGTAAAGTTGTACCCAACACATACATTCATCTAGCTATGTCTTTTATCAAGGAGTTAACTGGCACGTCGAGAAGTTAAGGCTGTAGGTTTGGTATTAATTTCCACATGACAACTATGAAACATCTATTACTTGCAGCAGTCCTCGATAGTACTCGAGTCCATTTCCACCATTGGATTATTGGAAGATCGAGGATTCAGGCTTATAGTGAGAGTTTCATCGGGATAACCCTGCTAACCCTATATCCTTCCACCATTTTCTCTATTATGTCATGCTGAAAATCTCTTCTCCTCAGACTCTCTTTGCTCCGGAGTTGAGCTTCACTGTTAGTAATGGTTTCTTTTACAGTCCATGAGACGTTGTCTCCCAGAACTTTCAGGTTATGGTCAGAGAATAATACTCTCTATGGTGTTCTCTACGATGAGGGAGAGTTTACTACTAGCACAAAACTGAGCCACCAGAGGAAATATGTCTCCCAATCACCCAGATCTCTCCTTTAGGAGCCCATGCTCGCAAACTCGGAACTAGCAGGTAGAGTACCCTTATTTGTTTGCTTGATATCATTCAATAATTTTTCCTCTGTAGGGTTTGTATAGCCATTACTTTATTTTCATTTCTCTGTTTGAATCTACAAATTGCAAAACCAGAGAAACAAGGAAGCTCCCTCTTCTGGTAGTTCTCCTCATACTCCATTTTTTTTAATTTCTAATATTCAAAGTTTGTTGTTAATTTAAGTATTTTGACTACTCGACGTTCTACATGTTTACTTACATGAGCTTTGCTTGTGCGTCGTTGCAGTTAACAAGTGATTCTCTGCACAGAACATGATTTACAAAGCTTAGTAAACAAACTTGGAGATAAATTTACAGTTTGCCCATTGAAAGCATAAATTTCCTCTACAGGTACTTCCAGTTTTAATAAAACTCATTTCTAGCCTTGTACAACCATCAATTTCCACTGAAAGGTTTACAGATTAGGTCCAATACACAAGTTAAATCCATTTCTTTTGATGTTAATAGATTGAACTCCTTCTGAGAGGGTTTTAGACAGTCGTCTTACGGCCGGAGCCACAGACTTAATGCAAATTATATTTTTTTTTGGTTTTAGGATTTATAGTATGCGGAAGTCGTTCATTATTCTTACCTCGTAAGTTGTATCACATAAATTGTTTATGCATCCTCCACACCGACGCTAGAGTGAGGCTGGACTGAGCTTATAATATTTACGTTTTCAGGTTATAAATGGATTTTATATTTTGGGTTATAAGTGGATATGCAAGCTTTTTTCTTACTTTTCCGTCATTTAATAAGTTGTTTCCATATTTATTTTCTTTGAACTTTCACAAAGAACTACTCATAGTTCTATGAATTTGTTCAATAGTATTTTGTTTTTAAAGAAAAGTTTCTCATTAAAATCTTCAGTCCTTTTATTCTCCTTGTTATAGAAAAATAAATATTTTGCAATTCTCCTCCGTCATATAGTAACTAAACTTTTAATGTTAAAGAATTAGTTACTGAATTCTTCATCTGACGTACATGCATATATCTTCGCAGGGAATTCAGCATGTAAGGGACTCTACTGTTTTTTTTTCTTTAGTTTAACAACCAGTATTGTTTTAAATATTCTTAGGATATCTCTTGAAAGTGTAAATAATCTATTTTATTTAATGTTCATGTTGCACAATATTGCTTTAAATACTCTGAGTGTATTTCTTGAAAGCGTAAATACTCGATTCTATATACTGTTCATGTTGTTTGATTATTTTTCTGTAGAGTTTCTTTCCTTTGTTAGAATTGCTCCTCTCACAAAGTTACTTACTGAAAATTTGTAGAATACCATTGTTCTTTATTACTATTTTCCTGTAGTATAAGGTGACCTGAACACTCAAGAAATTGTTTGAGTATAGTCAGAGAGGAAAGAATGATGAATTTTGGGTTTCTTCCATTACCCAGGATCAACAGTTCTATTCCGACTGAGAGGATAAATTGTTCTAATAATTTTCTTAATCATTCTAACAGAACCCAAAACCATCTTTACCCCAACTCTATCACAATTTTAAAACATTAGCTACACTATATCTATGAATAAAGATATAAAAGCTGCAACACCATTACATATCCTCTATTCAAAAGAATAAAAATAGTTATCTCAGATTTTATATCTTTGTTCCCTTCAATACAATATCTAGAATTTGTTTTATTCTACCATTCTAATACAGTATCTGGATTCCAATTCACTTCTCAATCTAAAATAAATAAAATAAATTTATCTGCACAATACTTTATTTGGCTGATGTTCCTCCCAACCTTAAGAGCAGCAATGACATCCAGCTCTTCCCCATGCTTCCACGAAAAAGCTCAGGTTGGCAGCAAACTTGTTCTGCTATGACCTCCAGGTCCAGTCAAGCCATAAAAATTTAGGAATACTGAGTGTTTTTCCACTGGTCTATACTAGCTCAGGAAAATCTCCACCCTTCCTTAGCCCATGAAAAGAACCCCCACTCCTCACTGGGATGAATCTATTATCCGCAGAGGAGCAGGTAACTCTTCCAACTATCCAACCACTTTTCAGTTCTTGGAACAACATTACCATCAGGCCTTTTAACTTTTACTTTTCTTAATTGATTTTATTATTTTATAATAACAAGATGGAAAATAAGTTTTTCCATCAACATAACAATTGTCTCAGTCTTTTTTTTTCCTTAAACAATATTTAAAATTCATTTTAACTAGTTAACAACTAGTTAGCAATAAATGCACTTGTCACACATAACTTAATTTGTTTCCCAATACCTACTATTAAATTATAGTTACAATAAATACTTAATATATGAAAAAATAGTTCCATGATGATAAAATTGTATTGGATAAAATGTTAATCCCTTTTTATAAAGTGATATACACAAATTTAATATTTATAAATAACTAATAAAATAAGAATCGTATCAAACCAATGACTATTACAATATATTATAAAAAATTCCTCACATTTCAATTAAAAAAGAAAATGAAATAATTTTCACTTTTAAATTTTTTATTTTAACTATTATTTTGATATAAATTAATTATATGACCTTCTATTTTAGGTTAGAAGTTTTTTGATGACAAATAATGACTTCCATTTTAAACCTTAGTAACAAAATAATTAGGAATAAATAAAAAATAAAATGTTTTAGATTTAAGGGAAAATAAAAATTAAGTTGGAATGGTATACTAAATATTTATAGAAATCATAAGTTTTAGATTTATGTATTTTCAATATCACCTATTATAATACTTTATTTATAAGTTTTATAATGAAAACTATATGATAAGGTTTTTTATTTATATTAACATATGCAAAAATAATGAAATATCTATTCATATGATAAAAAAATTATTTACATAATGAGAACTAATCACATACTAAACTCTAATATCTTATTGGTTAAGAGAATACTTCAATATGCACATATAGTTATAAATAATTAATATTATCAAATCATGCACATATATAATTACAAATAATTAATATTATTAAATCATGAAAATATTTGTATTAGGATGCATCTAAATTAAAGCACACATATTTTAAAAATTGATGTTAAATGTACATGAAATTTTTTACGAAGTAATCAAAATTGGTTATAGAATATTTAATGCTCAATATAGAGCAATTTTTTCTGGAACATGAGCATTAAATGAACTGTAACATGGTAATTGTTTATCGAGCATTAAATATTTACAAGATTTTTATTTTTATATAGGTTATATCTGACACACTTTTCATTATTTCAACAAATTTAAATGAGATAATGACCAATGAAATTTTTGGTCGACTGACCGTACCGAGGGATTATTAACTCACGTGTTACAATATTCACAAATGTGGTCATCTGGACAACTTGGGCTAGCTAATTTTTCTTTCTAACTTTTTGTTTTTATTTCACAACACACAGATAATATTTATTGTTCACTGAAACATTTACAAGATTCTTATTTTCATATATGCTACATCTCACACACTTCTCATTATTTCAAGGTCTTTATATGAGATAATGACCAATTAAATTTTTGGTGACTCAACCCAATGAGGATATGGAGTGAGGTATTATAATATCCCAATCATCACTCTACGTAATATATATATATATATATATATATATATATATATATATATATATATATATATATATATATATACTTTAATTAAGAATTTATAATTCTCAAATCATAGAATTAAAATATATTTTTTTAATTTTTTATATTCACATAATTTGTTAATTAATATTTATATATTAAATAATTAAAATAATTTCGTAAAAATAGTGTTTGAAATTTTTATTTGATTATATTTTATTTAAATTTTATACTAAATAATTTTAATACCAATTTTTTTTAATATATCATTGAATAAAAGAAAATATGTGATAACAAGATATTAATAAATATTTCTTAATTTATTGTAGTTAAAATTGTATAAAAATAGAGTAGGTCATTATAATTTTATAAAAATATAACAACATTATTTTTATTTTATTTATTTATATTATTTAATAATAATTATATTTAAAAATTATAAAATATTCTTAAATAATCTTTTAGATACCATTTATTTTACAAAAATTATGTAATTTTATATAACAATAATCAACATTTTATAAATATAATAATTTTATTCTATATAACATGAAAATTCCATTTTATTTAACATAAAATTTTCATTTTATATAACATAAATGTATTAAAAATTTTAGTTATTTTATAAATAAGAATGTTTTTGTTTAAAAAAATCACTAGGAATTCTCTTTAACATATTGTTTTTCTTAAAAAATATAATTTCTGCCATTTTTATTTGATTGAAAAAAAAAACTGTTTAATTTTTATACATATACTTTGCATAGTTAAAATTTTTATTTTTAATATTCCACATAGTGATCACAATATACAAAACAGCTATCATGTTGGAGAATTAGCAATCTAGAAAATTGTATAAATTAGTGATATTATAAGAAGTTAATGCTTCAAAAAGTGTAGCGACCCAAGAGGTTCCTTAATACGAGGATTAGGGTTATCACCAGGGTTGGCCACA
This sequence comes from Pinus albicaulis, assembly GCA_034641835.2. Classification (NCBI taxonomy): domain Eukaryota; kingdom Viridiplantae; phylum Streptophyta; class Pinopsida; order Pinales; family Pinaceae; genus Pinus; species Pinus albicaulis. Next base: position 232,830,239 of record CM076576.1, read on the forward strand.
AATTTGACATTGGCCTCAAGAACTTGAAATTGGAGCCATGACTTTAATAAGTCGATAATACCAACAAAGGTTATAACCACAATTGGCGAAAAATTCACACGAGGCACAAAAATTGTCATCAGAGGCACAAAAATTTGCTTGAGAAATTTGAAATTAGGTACATCACATTAATCTCTCACCTTTCCCATGCTCCAACTGGCCTTGCTAGATGACAATGACCTCAATTACAGAATTCGTATTAACACCTGTGCGCGTTTATGGCATGATAATCTTCCTAGGATACCCATTTTCATTTCCGAAGCTTCCTCGTGTAGCCAAACACCTCATTGTAGTTTGACTTTTAGAATAATCGAATTCAAACATTTAATGACCCTCTAACAACTCAAACTCTAAAAAGAATACTTCTTGAACCAGTTATGAATTTGCTTTTTATTAGAGATAGCTATTACTTGGTATGGCTATCCAATGTCGATATATAGAATTGTGCTTCTCATGAACTAAGAATTATGGTGAGCATCATTGATTTTGAAGGATGCCCTTTGTTCAACAATAACTGCTAATTTGAAACTTCTTCTACTTTCTTTCTATTTATAGGTAT